>JAPQWV010000715.1:0-263000 GCA_027422505.1 Craterostigma plantagineum
AAGTTGGTTTTAGAGGTCAAGCCTTCAAAGATCAGTTGTGGAAGTGTGCTAGGGCATCCAGAGTTAACTCATTTGGGCACCACATGACTGAGATGGCTAAACTAGATAAAAAAGCTGTTGAGTGGCTTGGAGATAAACCACCACGACAATGGTTAAGATCACATTTCTCATGTCAATTAAAGTGTGACCTCTTGCTCAACAATGCGTGTGAGACTTTTAACAGCAACATCTTAGAGGCTACGGAGAAACCTATACGGAGCATGTTAGAATGGATAATGAAATACTTGATGAAGAGGCTACAGATGAACAGAGATAGTGCATTTAAGAAATGACATGGTGTATTATGCCCTAAAATTAGGGAGTTGTTGCATAAGAGTGTTGAAGCCATTGGAGATTGCATTCCAATCAAGGCTGATGACAAACATTACCAAGTATCATGCTTTGATGGAACACAATACACTGTGGATCTTGAAAAATACAGCCGTGGATGTAGGAGATGGGATTTGAGTAGAATTCCTTGCAAAAATGGGGTTAGTGCTATAATGTGTCAGGATTTGGATTTGGGTGTGGAACACTTTGTGGACCTCTGCTACTTTGTGGAGACATATAGAAGGAAGAGTCTATGCCTCAGCCATTATGCCAATTAATGGGAGAGAAGAGTAGCATCCCACTGGAATCGTTCCTCCGTTGCCTCCACAACCTAGGAGATTAGCAGGGAGATCAGCTAAGACAAGAAGAAGAGAGCCAGAAGAAAGGTCGAGAGGCAACAAAAAGAATGCTGAAACAAATTGAAAAGGTGTCAAAAATCAGTAAAATGCAGTCACTATGGTGTTCAAGGTCATAACACAAGAAGGTGTCCTGCAAAGATGGACCTACTCTCAACTGAGGTAATGGCCAAAATATTCATTTACTGTCTCTGCATTTTTTAAATAATATTCACTTTTATTTATCAATATAGAGAAACAATGTGCTTGCAAGTGATGCGTGTGGAAGTGAATCTGGTGTAAGTGATGTGTTTGCAAGCGAAGCCGGTTTAAGTAATGTGTTTGCAGGCGAAGGTGGTTTAAGTAATGTGTTTGCAAGTGATGTGTGTGCAAGTGAAGCTGAAGTGGTCCCGGTACTATATGGATGTAAAATACTAAGTTCTAAAACTGGTGACTGATATGTTGAAGCTAATGTTGAATCAACACTACTCTCAACACTAGACGCACAACGGAATAAAAAGAATACTCAGCGACGAAAACGTAAAGACACGAGATGTAAATCTGTGCAGCAAGTTATAAAACTTGCTGCGTGCCTCAAAAGGCAAAATTCCACTACAGCAATGGATGCAAAATAACTATCCGAAGATAGTAAAAACAAGCCTAGAAAAACTACGAATCGACACGATCCTGAAAACTACGAAGTGCTGAGACTTCTGAAAACCTACAAAGTCCTAAGACTTTTGCAAAAGAAATACTAGGCTAAAAGACAACTTTCGTCATATATAGAACTCGCTCAAATTCGATATGTGTTTCGCTCAATATGTCGCTCAAAGTTGCTCCATGAAAAGCTCTCTCGAAAGTCGTGATGATGGCATCTCGAAATCTTCTTATTTTATAGGTCTTGGCTGCCTCTTGAATTGATATGAGATCCCTTGATAATCTCCCAAAATATCTCCTTGAGACTAATTCTCTTTTGATCTTCAAATCTTCTATTTTTAGTAAGTGCACTCCTATTTTTGCTCCAGCTTATCCACGCGGTTTCAACACGGTTTGAACCCTTCCTATCCTTATTCAAGACCTGGACAATACTACGAAAATATCCCGTACTTAATTTAAATAGGTTTTGGGCATGAAAGATAAAACTGAAGGTTGACCAGTTCTCAGGCAACAATGTCGACTGGAATGTGAGATCAACATTATTGTCAACATTGAGCTAGTCAACATTGTGCGATCACCAAGCTTTCGATCATCTTCTCGTTTTTAGCATTCTCCTCTTACAGAGTCTTTAGCTCGGCTTTGAGTTCCGCATTCTTCGCCTTTTCCTTCTCATATTGTGCGATCATCATCTTGACGGCTTCATTAACTTGAATTTCTACACAAGCATCAGCTTCTAACTCTGCATCATCAAACTAGAATACCCATCAAAACAGTTTGAATCATCATAATCGAAAATAATATTTTTTCAGATGTTGAGTCAGATGTTGGCTCAACATCAGTTACCGCAGTGAAGCCGATTTGATGATCTTCGTCATCCGAGAAGGATTGAATGGTCGCTGATGATTGCTTAGTCTCCTTTGCACACTGTTCTTCCTCTTCATCATCGAAGAGGTCGACCCGAAGTGATTTCCCACGCTTGCGAAGGGTGTTCGCGCATTCATTGGCATAATGACCCCAGCCCGTGCATGCATGGCATCTCACTGAATCCAAGTCAATATTCTTCTTTCAGTCAGTATTGCGTTTGAAGTATGGAGGCGCAGACGAAGGTTCTGCTTTGGCATTCTGGCCCTTCCTGAATGTTGGGCCAACATTCTGCTCGACATTCTTCTTCTGAATGAACTTTGCAAATTTCTTCACGAGCATAGCCATATCCTCATCATCGTCAGAGTCAACTTCATCAGTTTGCACCTTGGATGACTGACTGACTAGAGCAATGCTTTTGCCGCGTGATGCCCTCTTTTGAACGTCAAGATTGGTCTCGTAATTCTTCATGATGTTCATCAACGTGTTGAACTCCATAATGGCCAAGTTGTGTGCTTCCTCAACCGCCGCTACCTTCACATTAAACTTTTCAGTTAGCGTACGTAAAGCTTTAGAAACTAGTACCTTATTAGCAATCGGATCTCCGAGGCTAGCACACTCGCTTGAAATCGTCAAAATCTTCCCGAAGTATGTGGTGATATCATCGTCTTCCTTCATTCTGAGATTTTCGAACTGATTGAGGAGGTATCGTAGCTTGGTTTCCCTCACACTCGCATCGCCTTTGCAGTACCTCTGAAGAAGATCCCAAGCGTTCTTTGCCGCCGAACAATTCTGAATGATCTTGAACATGAATATGTCCACGGAAGAGAAAATGGCATTAAGAGCTTTGTCGTTATACTCGACCGCATTCTTTTCAGCAATGGTCCACTCCTCGATCGGTTTGTCAACGACTTCGCCATCAGCATCTGGAGGAGATCGGGGTGGAGTGTATCCGTTGAGAACAGCTTCCCACGCACGCACATCAATGGACTTGATGCACTGTCGAACACGACCCTTCCAATAGGCATAATTGGAACCGTCTAACACAGGGACTTTGCCGAGATGGTTTGAGCTTGTAACATCCATTGTAGATGAATCTTTGCGCTTAGTAACGTCAAGCGTAGGCTCTGATTCCACTTTGAAGTGGTCCCGGTACTATATGGATGTAAAATACTAAGTTCTAAAACTGGTGACTGATATGTTGAAGCTAATGTTGAATCAACACTACTCTCAACACTAGACGCACAACGGAATAAAAAGAATACTCAGCGACGAAAACGTAAAGACACGAGATGTAAATCTGTGCAGCAAGTTATAAAACTTGCTGCGTGCCTCAAGGTAAAATTCCACTATAGCAATGGATGCAAAATAACTATCCGAAGATAGTAAAATAAGCCTAAAAAAACTACGAATCGATACGATCCTGAAAACTACGAAGTGCTAAGACTTCTGAAAACCTACAAAGTCCTAAGACTTTTGCAAAAGAAATACTAGGCTAAAAGACAACTTTCGTCATATATAGAACTCGTTCAAATTCGATATGTGTTTCGCTCAATATGTCGCTCAAAGTTGCTCCATGAAAAGCTCTCTCGAAAGTCGTGATGATGGCAGCTCGAAATCTTCTTATTTTATATGTCTTGGCTGCCTCTTGAATTGATATGAGATCCCTAGATAATCTCCCAAAATATCTCCTTGAGACTAATTCTCTTTTGATCGTCAAATCTTCTATTTTTAGTAAGTGCACTCCTATTTTCGCTTCAGCTTATCCACGCGGTTTCAACACGGTTTGAACCCTTCCTATCCTTATTCAAGACCTGGACAATACTAAGAAAATATCCCGTAATTAATTTAAATAAGTTTTGGGCATAAAAGATAAAACTGAAGGTTGACCAGTTCTCAGCCAACAATGTCGACTGGAATGTGAGATCAACATTATTGTCAACATTGAGCTAGTCAACATTAACAGAAGCTATTGCAAGTGATGAACTAGCAGCTACAACAAGGACAAACTCAGGCCACCAAGTTGCAAATCAGCCCAAAAGGGCTAAGGTAACTCAAATTAATTTAGTTTTATGTCATTTAGTGGCTTCCCACTAACAATGTTTATATTTACATCTCAGACTGGTCCCAGCATGTACCAACAGCTACAACAAGGACAAACTCAGGCCACCAAGTATGTTCTTCCACCAAGGAGTACTAGAGGGAACATCTATGCTAATCTGAAGGAAGCCCTGACTGAAAACAAAAAGAAAAAGGAAAAGCAGTGTGACTTATAAAATCTGTAGTTAAGGTGCTTTGATATTGGTCTTTTGCCTTCTTATTTTGTCTCGAACAAGCCTGTGTTTTGGTTTCTTAAAAACTTCTGTTGCCTTGAGTGTTTTGGTTTCTTAAAAACTTCTGTTGCCTTGAGTGTTTTGGTTTCTTAAAAATCTCTGTTTTGGATGTTAAGAACATGCATTTATGAGTGCCCATATGTGTGTTGTTTTTCCACTTTAATGTTCATATCTCATTACATCTTCTTTGTTTGACATTTTTGTTTTTCAGCCCCAAACACCATGTGTTCTTTAAAAAGAAAAGCTCAGGACACCATATACATGAGCAATAGCTCAGCACTTATATTCCTCAAAGCACAATTTCAATTACATTACAGCCCTAAATTAGAAACACAACCAACTTAATATTCATCTACAAATACAAGAAGCCATTATAGCTCTAAATTACATAACATCAAACAAACACGGTACGCTACTTAACTCAACCAAATATATTAAAAAAAACCCAAGAGAGTGCAAGAACACACTGTAGCTTCAAATGACGCTTTGCAACTTCATCGTTTACAGCTTTAACCTTTGTAGGCTTTGCATTTTGGTTCTGCATCTCCAATAATTTAATTTGCATTTCAAAATATCATTTTCTTCTTCAAGTTGGGACACCATCTTTTTTCACAGACTCATTCTCTTCTTGGAGTCTGACGGACTTCTGTCTCAGCATGGGAATAACGCCCAATGATCGACGACACATCGGAGGATCTTCCAACAAAAACATCCACATCCACCTTTCTTCCAATTAGGGCAGCCATGAAATCTTCGGCTTGGGTTGTCATCCTTCCAACAAGTCATCAGGTAGGTGCGCTTCGCATTCCATGTATCTGGACGCAGAGGATGAAGACATTTTCGTGTAGCCTTAGGTGTGCGGTTTGTGTTGAGATGTTCTCCCATTTTTTTTTTTTTTTTTTTCCCTCTGCCTCACGTAGCAATTTTGGACTGATTCATGTAAAACGAAAATTAGGGTTCTGTAGACTAATAAAACGTGTGCAATTTCTTTTATTTTTTCTTTTTTCTTTTAAGTTGTGCCTTTTAATTCGTCCTAATCTTCATCCATGGTGGAGAGTGTCCAGCTCAGCAGGTGACGTGGGATTCTCGAGAAGGGTTGCCAGAAAATGGGTCGAGTAACCCAAATTTGTTAATATATAGATAGTTAGTGACCTAGTTTTGTAATTGGCAAACATAGTGACCCAAATCGAAATCGGCATACTTAGTGACCTATTTTTATAATTTTGCCTAATTCAATTATGTGAAATGGATTTAATTAAAAAACATAAATAACTTTTTTTTTTTCACACAAATTAAATCTATTTGCCACGTTGCGACATGATATATATATATATATAGGTGGCGCTCGACTGTTTTGAACATAATTGTAAAGAAATTAAAATTTCTAAAATAATTTCTACCAACATTAATGCAATGTTACAAATAATGATTTGTACGTAGGTTGAACGGCCAATCCAATACTGAAAAGGCGTAGAAGGGTTTTGGCCGTTCAACCTACAAATCATTATTGGTAATCATGCATTGATGTTGTAGAAAGCGCGAATTGCTCAGTTCTTCTCACCAATAGCCAAGAGCTTGCAGCTAAGCATCAACATCTCATTCCCATGATCATTAACGTCGGCTAATCGTTCAAATCAATCAATCACATATGATAATTAGGCTTTAAGACGATCCAATCGAGCACGTGTTACAAATCGGATTCAAAATCACAAGAAACTGTATCTAAATGTGCCTACATTACAATAATAAAAGGTTATGCTATTTTTCAAGCTAATGGAGTATCGGTTATTTATCGGATATATATTCATATACTTGTCTATATATAAATTTATTTTAACCTCATATATTCTTCCTAGTTCATCTTGCATATCTATATATGTGTGTGTGTCTGTGTGTGTGGTAATAAAATAAGTAGTACATTATTATGCCAAAGTACAACATTATGACGTTTTACTGATTCGCTGAGTAATTCTAATATGTGAAATGGATATAATTGATAGATTGGAAATAACTTATTTCTTATACAAGATAAATCTGTCTGCCACGTTGCGACATAGTTGCTTATCACTTGAATCCCACATTGAAAAATAACTTACACAATTCTCTTTATGGCCTATATATATCCGTGGACGTTTCACAGTTTTGAACATCATAGTCAAAAACAAAGTTTTTGTACTATCTTCGCATATAGTTAATATTTTCCGAATTAGAAATAGAATGTATGCTCTCTATGGACAAGCTCTCACTCTATGGTACGTTTCTATATGTTCTGTTTTTCATTTTTATTTATATTTTCCGATTTTCTTATTAGTTATTTTATTTTTAGTTTTGTTAGTAGTAATTTTAATAATTTTCGATTGTCTGTTCTTTTCACAGTAAATTAAGGTCAAATGCCATCTCATTTGCGGAAGCATTAAGTTCATGCTTACATATCGAATGTTCGTTCGTAGAAGCATTTTAAGGTCAACGTTTATTTGTTGGTTGTTCTCACAAACACAAGCTTCGACACCATGCGTTATATTTTGGTGATTCTCACACTCACGAGGACCAGTAGTACCATGATTATTATTACAAATATTGATTTCAGGGGCTATAATTTAGTTATCCTCACAAGCATTTAAGTATGGGATAAAAGTTTGCTTTCTTGTTGCACTTTTTGAGATAAGACTTCAGTACAATGAAGCATCTCCGAGATGATATGTTTTGGTGGCGCTTGCAATAGGAGACTCGGTTATCCGGTAAGTAACTAGAGTGGATTGACAAATAGGTTTGTCATTTTAAAAGCATAATCATGCTATATGGTAATTTATATTGTAAATTTAGAGGACATGCTCATTCTCTAGTTGCATGTGGGATCAAAAGTCGAAATATGTCGTGCTCATGAATTTCAGGTGAACAATATTTAGGCGCAACTGAATCATTTGGATATGGATCGGGTCAGGCCAAATTGGTCAGGTAAATTAACATTTTCTTATATTCTTTACGAATTCTAGTGCTACATATATATTATTCCGAACATTCTTGAAAAAACATAGAATATAATAGATCGTGCAAATGTGAGGCATGCCATAATTATGAGTATAAGCCCACCAATATACGAAAGCCCAATATGCTCTTTTGTTGTCTGCCATGTGGCAACATGGTTGTAAGTCACTTGAATACCACACCACTGTAAAAATAATCCGAGTCATTGTCCCTTATGACCTATATATGTGACATTAGACAGTCCATGACTCTGTAGTAAATTTTTTATCCAGTATAAATTTTATCGAAGAAAGATAATGGAGCACGAGCTACCTCATTTCAAGGTCTCCCACTCTAACAATAGCTCTTATATGGTATGTCATGTTTAACTCTTGTTTTTGTGTTTGTTTTTGTTTTTGTTTTTTTTCTTCTGAAGCTTATCCATGATGTTTTATTTGTTTTAATTTATATTGTTCTCAATTGCTATTGAGCTAATTTTTTTTTATTTGCCATTTTTTCTGACCTTTTTACGGTTTACCCGTCGAATAGTATGGAAAATTGATCGAGGAATATAATTGTATACATCCAACATGATATCCATTTGTGAAAATGAGATTCGCTATGGGTAATATTTGTTTTCTGAAAATTAGTAGTAGGGCTGCAACTTTCCTACACTATTTACTTTAAAGACGCCATAACAATGTCGTAATTTTTTTATCTATATATACAGATGCCCCATTCCACAGAAGTCAGTTGTCCAAAAGTGCAAGAGGAAATCGAACTTTTATCCCAGACTTGAATGCATGTGAGGATGAACAAGGTACAACCCCTGAAATTGATATTTGTAAGAATAATCATGGTATAGCTACTGACCTTAGTACTCGTAAGTGTGAGACCAATATATAACTCATGGTATCAAAACTTGTGTTTTTGAGAATAACCAACATTTGAGGCTTGACTTATGCTTGGTTGTCTCAAAACTTGTGTTTCATGCAAACCTTAAACTCAATGTTTGCGAGCTATCGAAGGTGTAGGTTTAGGTTCGATTATTGGGAGAAAGCGCACGTAGCTCTTAACCTCATTGGCTCTGAGAAAAATCAGGGTATGACCCTTACCCTCAATGTTTATGCCAAGGAAAACCCTTAACCTAAGTTCTCATTTTTATGGCTTATATAGGTGTTGAAATTAATCGCATCAATGATGCCTATGGTGATTATGGTCCAGTTTTCGAGGAATTCAACGAACCACTTGTGACTGAACTAGTCACAAGCATGTAAGACTTATTTTTTTTATCACCTTACGAAATGTTTGTTGTTTGAAAGATTGTTTTTCTTATCAAACCCGTTATAAATTCTCCAATTATTATATTATTACTATGATTTTTCTGAAGCTTTGCAGCTCAAAAGCCACAAAGACGTAAAAGGGTTCCAGATTGGTACGGTTTAGATATCTTCAGAGCTGGATTGGCAGTCCGACCAAGAAATCATTATTCGTAACCTGCGTTGATGCTGGTAGAAAGCACGAACTGGACGCTTATATTTTATTTCAACTCTGATACATTCTAACTATTTATTTGGATTCGTACCATTTCAATCCTTAATCTATGTTCTTGCAGTACATTCCAATGGAAATCGTAAAACGTTATGACGAACTGCATGTGGAGGAATGGCTTGTCGACTCCCGTGGTAGGAAGTTTAAGGTTCAACGTTCTATACGGAAAAGTGGGAACGCTTACTACATTGGTGGTTGGTGACAATTTTGTGAGGCCAACAACGTCGATGAGAAGGATCGATGCATAATCGAGTTTGTGGAAATGAGGCTCTCACGTCACAATCGTCCGTGCTCATGCACTCCACCATTTGAACACCACCATTTGAACAAAATAATAGTTATTATGATTGGGTATTGCTAGAATATTTGTGGTGTTTTTCCCGACAAAGAACTCATCTTAGGTGATTTCATCTTGTTTTACATGTTTGTTTTACGGGGAAATTATAAAATTAGGTCACTAAGTATATATGTTTTCGTTTTTGGGTCACTATGTTTGATAATTGCAAAAGTAGATTACTAACTTTTCATGTGAAAACAATATTGGGTCATTTTTCAATTTTAGGTCACTAAGAATATATTTTTTCAATTTTGGGTCACTAAGTTTACATTTTTTTCAATTTTGGGTCACTCATTGGTACTAATGTTATAAACTTAGTGACCCAAAATTGAAAAAGTCTAAACTTAGTGACCCAAAATCGAAAAAATATATTCTTAGTGACCTAAAATTGAAAAATGACCCAAAATTGTTTTCACATGAAAAGTTAGTGACTTACTTTTGCAATTATCAAACATAGTGACTCAAAAACGAAAACTTGTATACTTAGTGACCTAATTGTATAATTTTGCCTTGTTTACTGTTATGCATCATTGTGGCCAGCATTTGTTGCTAGAATATTTATGGTGTTTTTTCCGACAAAGAACCCATCTTAGGTGATTTCATCTTGTTTTACATGTTTGTTTTACTGTTATGCATAAATTGTGTCCAGCATTTGGCAAAACGTTAATTTCCAGTTTCATTTTTATTGTTAAGCGTATGTATTTGTGTCTTGCATTTGGCATAGTGTATAACATCTTAAAAACGAACATTTGAATTTATCATTATGTGTTTCATGGGTTGTTCGAGTGTTCTATGCATTAATAAAATTGAAGAGAAGAAAAAGGGAGAGACATGGAGATTTCTGACTAATTTTACGACAATAAAATTTATAATAATAAAAGCTTATTCTTTTTTTCAAGCTAATGCACTATCAGTAAGTTATCGTATATAAATTCATATACACGTCTATATAAATATACGTAACCTCATACATTTGTCATAGTTCATATAATATATAGGGTATATATATATATATATTATATATATATATATATATATATAATCCTGAGAATGGTTCTTTAAGAATATTAACTGTGGCTATATACAGGGGGTGTTTGTTTTGGGGTGATCTTCCAAAACATCACCGTGATCCTCTCGTTTACACTTATCACTGTGTTTGTTTAGTCTAGGTGATGAGTCATCACCAGAATGATGAATCACCTAGGTGATGAAAATTGGTTATATTCCATATTTCATATCACCCCAAAAAACCTAGGTGATCCAACATTACGGTGATGAGGTGATCTATCTAACTTTTTAATGGACGAGAATACCCTCATATTTTAACATTATTACTTTATATGCCATTACAAATATAATTACATGATTAACATAATTAAATCTTAAAAATATATCAGTTATTGAAAAATATTAAAACTTATATTTAAAATTATAAATATAAATGATGCTTATAAATTAAATGTATATTTTAATATATTAATAATTATCACATAAAATATCACCTTAAAAAAATTTAACACATTATTTAAGTCATTATAGGGTCAAATATGAAATTTATACGTCACCCTACACATCACAGTGGTTAAACAAACAGAATACTTCAATATCACGTTGATCTGCAAAATGAAATATCACCTTAAAACAAACACACTGATGACATATCACCTTAATCCACATTCCGGTGATACCTACATCACCGTGATGTGCGTATCACCTTAATGTTGGATCACCTGAAACAAACACCCCGAAAAGGTAGTATGGCTAAGTACATGCATAATGTTTTACTGATTCGATGAAAAATTCAACTATGTGAAAAGGATATAATTAACAAATATAAAACTACTTATTGTTTCACACAAGTTAGATCTATCTGCCACGTTGCGACATGATTGCTTATTTTTGAACCCCACATCGAAAAAGTGATTTACGCACTTCTCTTCACGACCTTTGATCAATAATATTTTAGTCGCAGTTTGATAATTTTGTGCGTGACTTTGTCTGTTCTTTATCGCAAAAATATAAAGGTCAATGACCATGCCATTTACGGAAGCGTTTGATTACGCATTGATAGTTCGTATAAAGCATAAAGGTCAAGGTTCATATGTTGGTTGTTTTCACAAACAAAACTTTGATAAATGCATTATATTTTGGTGGTTCTCACACTCAGGAGCACCAGTAGCTACCATGATTATTGTTACAGATATTGATTCAGGAGCTATAACTTGGCTATATATATTGACATTTTGCTTTCCTGTTGCACTTTTGGGATAAATTGTTGGGGTTGTCGAAATCACGAACAAATATAACGGCAATCAACCAACGACGAAATCGAAAATAACACGTCGACTTTTAACGTGGAAGACCCAAAAGGGGAAAAACCACGGGATCGCTCTCCCGATCCAAGGAAACAGTCCACTATAACCAAGTTCGACGATTACAACGACAACTCCTCACGAGAACGTCTCAAGGTACTAACAACCCAACGATACACCGAAAATACTACGCCGACAAGAGAGCACGCAACGTCGAGTTACAAACTCGGAACACCACAAACGTCGAGCTACAAGCTCGAAATATATGAAGAAAAAGTTGAAGCCGATTACCAGCAAAATGTGACGAACCGACCAATATGACCCGGTAAATGTGTAGATCACGTAGACGTGAGTCTCTTCCCGAAGTTTCGACGAAAACAGGTAACAGATCGTTCGGATCGAATTTTTCTTCTCCCTCTTTTTCTTTCTTCTTTCTCTTTTTCTCTCCTCTCTTCCTCGCGTCTGTCGTGTGTTCTGTGTTTCTATTTTTTTACTTTACATAATATTATATACATGCTAATGGGCCACCCTATATGGGCCGGACCCAATAAACTCCCTCTTCGGCTCATACGGTGGGCTCAAACAAGCCCGCTTTCCGCCGACAGGTCTTGAGCTTCTCCTTCGGCAAAATCGTAGTCAACATATCTGATCCGTTCTCGCTCATGTGTACCTTCACCAAATACAGTTGCTTCGACTCGAGTGGAATGACGAGTTCTTGGAGAGGTGAATGGCACTCTGACTATCGCTGTAAACAACATACTTGTCCTACCGTAGACCAAGTTCTTCTAGAAACTTCTTCATCCACAAAGCTTCTTTGCAACCCTCCGCAATTGCAATGTACTCGGCTTTTGTGGTGGATAGCGCAACGCACTTCTGCAGTTTCGACTGCCATGGCACAGCTCCCCCTGCAAAAGTCATCAAAAAACCTGAAATAGATTTTTTAGAGTCAATAGCACCTGCCATATCAGAATCGGTATATCCAACTAGAATGGGCTCTCCGCAACCAAAAAACTAACACGTCTTGGAAGTCCCTCTGAGATATCTCAATATCCACTTTACGGCTTCCCAGTGCTCTTTTCTCGGATTAGAGAGAAAACGGCTAATGACACCAACGACATGAGCAATATCGAGTCGAGTACAAACCATAGCATACATCAAACTACCGACCATAGACTGATAAGGAATATGCTCATGTCGGCCTTCTCTGTCTCACTTTTCGGGCACTTCTCAGATGACAATTTGAAATGACCTGCAAGTGGAGAACAAACCGCCTTGGCTTTACTCATATGAAATCTCACGAGAACTTTCTCAATGTAGTCTTCTTGAGATAATCATAGCTTCCAATTTTTCCTATCACGATCATGCCGAGAATTTTCTTCGCTGCTCCCAAGTCCTTCATCGCAAAAGACTTACTCAACTCTCTCTTCAACGCCGCAATCTTGCTAGTATCATGGCCTATATTCAACATGTTGTCAACGTACAAGGGAAGAATAATAAAATCGTCATCGGAGTACCTCTTGACGAATACACAATCATCCGAAGAGGTTCCGGTGTACCCTTGACTGGTCATAAAAGAGTCGAACTTCTTCTACCATTGACGTGGAGCTTGTTTCAGACCGTACAAACTCTTGTTCAGCTTGCAAACAAGATGCTCCTTTCCCTTGACTTTGAATCCCTCAGGTTGCTCCGTATAAATTTCTTCTTCAAGGTCACCATGAAAGAATGCAGTCTTCACGTCAAGTTGCTCAATCTCCAAGTTCAAGCGCCTCGCCAAACCAAGAGCAACTCGGATCGAGGACATCTTCACCACCGGTGAGAATATATCATCAAAGTCAATGCCTTTCTTCTGATCGAAGCCTTTCACGACCAACCGTGCTTTGTACTGTGGCTGAGAATTTTCTTCAATCTTCAGTCGATAAACCCATCGATTCTTGAGAGCTTTCTTTCCTCGAGGTAGCTCTACCAAATCATAAGTGTGGTTATCATGGAGAGATCGCATCTCTTTCGTCAACAGAAATTGCGTCTTGGTAATCCTCAGGTTCTCCACATCTGTTAGCATCACGTACACATCTGAAGGATACCTCGTGGATGAACGATGCTCCCTAGCAGATCTTCTCAACTGAGGTTCAACCGAAGGTTCTTCGACAGCTTCATCAATAGGTTCTGCTGTCTCAACATCAACATCACCTATAGGATTTTCATCATTCCCGACACCGCTAGATTCTGGAACATCTCCCCCTTGATTGGGATATGCTACATATATAAGAGGTGGATCTAAATTAGGTAGATCACCGCTGGACTTCTTAGTCGACTTCTCTGACTGAATGTCTCGTATGCGCTGGTCTTCAATAAACACAGCATCTCGGCTTCTGATAAGCTTCTTTTGTACGAGATCGTAGAACCTGTATCCAAACTCATCTAGCCCATATCCGATGAATATACACGGTCTAGTCTTCACATCAAGCTTCGATCGTTTGTCTTTCGGGATGTGAAAAAAGGCTTTGCATCCAAACACGTGAGGTGATCATACGAGACTTTCTTTCCCGACATATCTGGTCTGGCACCTCAAATCTCAAAGGAACACGTGAGATTTAAAATATGAACAACGGTATTTAACGCCCCAGCCCAGAAAGAATTCGGCAACTGCGACTGTGATAACAAACATCTCACTCTCTCGACCAGTGTTCTGTTCATCCTCTCAGCTAAGCAATTTAACTGAGGTGTCTTTGAAGGCATCTTTTGATGTCGAATACCGTATTTCTTGCAATACTGATCAAACGGACCACAATATTCACCTCCGTTGTACGTCCGACCACAGTGAGTGATGTTCTTGAACGCGACTCAGGTCTGCTTCCAAGCCAAGCAATGATCACATCTTCGTAACGAAGGATTCTTCACGCCAGATAGAAGATTCTTCTTGGCTAGTATCATCAGTCCCTTTTCGCTCATGTGACTGAGTCTATTATGCCAAAGCTCCGTTGCACCACCATCGTCGATTGAATTCATGGTTGAATTTGCAATCTTTGCTTGCGTCACATATAGCTGAGATGAAGTCTTCTCTCCTTTCGCCACGATCAAAGGGCCTTTAGTGAGGTTCATTTCCCATCTCCAAAGTGGCTGTGAAAACCTTCATCGTCGAGCTTTCCAGTGGATATCAAACTCATGCGAAGTTCTGGAACATGCTTCACGGACTTCAAAATCAATGCATTGCCGTTCTCTGTCAGCAAGCGCACATCGCCGATACCAATGGCTCTAGCAACGCCATCGTCTCCCATAATAACTCATCCAAAATCACCAGACGTATATGAGGTAAAGAAATCTCGTCGCGGTGTAGCATGTATCGCAACATCGCTATCGATCACCCAATTAGTCTCATGACTAGTTAGATTAGCAGCATCATCGTTGCGCACAACAAAGAAATCTGTCGTGACTGCGGTTACCTTGTCGACCTTATCAGCCTCCATCGTCTGATGATCTTGACTCTTCGCATTCTTGTTGTCTCTCAGAAACTTCCGACAAACTCTTTTAATGTGCCCCTTCTTGCCACAATAATGACACTCGACGCTAGCATTGTTCCCAGACTTGCTCTTACTCTGTTGCGATCACTCGGGCCTCGACTCTTGCTCCTCCCCTGTTCTCTGTGACTAGGACATCGGTCTGCGTAGAAGAAGAACCCTGCGACTTTCTTCTCATCTCTCCGTTGAGCACGCTGCTTTTAACCAATTCCATCAAACAGATCCCATTTGGAGCCGAATTAGACACTGGCATCCTGAATGTCTCCAATGAGTCTGGTAATGTACCAAGAAGCCACAAACCCTGCACTTCATCGTCGAACTTGATTCCGATTCCAGCTAGCTGATTGACAATTTCTTGGAATATATTCAAGTGATCTGACGCTCCCTTCTTGATACTTCAAACTCATCATCTGCTTTACCAGAAAAGGCTTGTTGTTCCCAGTCGATCGAGCGTATAACTGCTCAAGCTTGCTCCATAAGGTCCTCGCATGTTTTTCATCGCTTATGTGGTTGACAACATTATCGTCGACCCACTGTCGAATAAGGTCGCAAACCTGACGACGGATCAATTCCCATTCCTTGTCGGCTTTTATCTTGCGGCTTCTCCAACTCGAACACCGGTGAATAGTAATCTTTCACATACAAAAGATCCTCCATCTTTCCTTTCCAAATACGATAGTTCGTGCCGTTCAACATAACCATCCGACTAGAATTGCCCTTCATGACTTCGAACACGGCACCACAACACAACGCTCTGATACCACTTTGTTGGGGTTGTCGAAATCACGAACAAATATAGCGGCAACCAACCAACGACGAAAGCAAAAATAACACGTCGAGTTTTAACGTGGAAAACCAAAAACGGGAAAAATCACGGGATCCCTCTCCCGATCCAAGGAAACAGTCCACTATAACCAAGTTCGACGATTACAACGACAACTCCTCCCGAGAACGTCTCGAGGTAATAACAACCCAACGACACACCGAAAAATACTACGCCGGCAAGAGAGCACGCAACGTCGAGTTACAAACTCGATACACAACAAACGTCGAGCTACAAGCTCGAATATATGAAGAAAAAATTAAAGCCGATTACCACCAAAATGTGACAAACCGACCAATCTGACCCGGTAGATGTGTAGATCACGTAGACGGAGTCTCCTCCGGAAGTTTCGATGAAAACGGGGTAACGGATCGTCCGGATCGAATTTTTCTTCTCCCTCTCTTCTTCTTTCTCTTTTTCTCTCCTATCTTCCTTGCGTCTGTCGTGTGTGTTCGGGCTTTTTTTTACTTCACATAATATTATATACATGCTAATGGGCCACCCAATATGGGCCGGACCCAATATAAATGACTTATGTGCAATAAAGCATCTCCGAGATGATAGATTTTCATGGAGCTTACAAATAGGAGGCTTGGCTCACGGCCATCTGGTAATTAACTCGAGTGGCTCGACTAATAGGCTTGTAATTTTAAAGCAAATCATCTATATAGTAATTTATGCGGTAAATTAGAGGACATGCTCATTCTCTAGTGGCATGTGGGGTCAAAAGTCAAAATGTGTCGTGCTCACGAATTTCAGGTGAACAATATTTAGGCAAAACTAAATCATTTGGGCATGGATCGGGTCGGATCAAATTGGTTGGGTAAATTAAAATTTTCTTATATTCTCTACAAATATATAAAAGCCGAATATGCTCCATTGATGTGTTCTTTTTATTGGGATGCAAATTAAATCTATCTGCCATGTGGCGACATGGTTGTGGGTTACTTAAATCCCACACTGAAAAAAATCTAAGTCATTCTCTCTTGTGACCATATATATATGTGGCATTTGACAGTTCATGCCTCTTCAGTAAAGTTTCTTATCCAATATAAAATTTGATCGAAGAAAGATAATGAAGCACGAGCTACCTCCTTCCGAGGTCTCATTTACTAAGACTAGCTCTTATACATTGTGTTCTTGTTTAACTCTTGTTGTTGTTGTTGTTGTTTTTTTTTTTTCTTTTTTTTTAAGTTTCTCCACGATTTTATATTTGTTTTAATTTGTATATTGTCAATCGCTATTGAGATACATTTTATTTGCCACATTTTCAGGCCTTTTTACGATGTAGCCATCAAATACATTTGGAAAATTGATTGAAGAATATTTTATACCTCCATCAAGATATCAATTTGTGAAAATGAGTTTTGACAAGATTATTTTTGTTTCTCTGAAAGTTATTATTAGTGTTGCATTTTTTCCTACATCATTTACTTTAAGAAATGTTATGATAATGTTGTAACTTTTTGCTATCACTAGTACAAAATAAGACATATGCGACGGTTTTTACGGCACATAGGCGACGGTTTCGAGGAGTCTCCTAGAGCCCGACGCCCATGTGTGTAAATAAAGGCGACGGTTCTACACCGTCGCAAATGTTGAGGTATAGGCGTCGGTTTTAATAAACCGTCGCCTATACTTCACTAAAAATGCCTTTTTTGGAATTATAGGCGACAGTTTCCACTTTAAACCGTCGCCTATGCGTAACTTTCAGCGACGATTTCCCATTGAGGCATCTTTCCTCTATAACCCAATATGCCGAGGTGATGTGGATAAATATTATGAGACTGCCTTTGTATAGCCTTCTCACTAATGCATACAAAATTAGTGTAAATTACCAAATTAGATAAGTACCAAAAGTAGTTATAGATGACAATTAAATAATATCAATATTATACCTAAAATTCAGACGTATCCCTAAACTCCCTCCATCTCGTTATTCCGTCCCTATCGTTTTGTCCATATTCATCTATCAGATGCCCCATTGCATGGAAGTCAGCTATCCAAAAGTGCAGCAGGAAAGCAAACTGTCATCCGTGACCTAAATTCTTGTGAGGATGACTAACGTACGACCTCTGAAATCTAATAATTGTAAGACTTAATCATGGTATATCTACTGACCTTAGTGCTTGTAAGTGTGAGAATAACCGGTATATAACTCATGGTATCAAAACTTGTGTTTGTGATAATAACCAACATATTGTTGTTTTATTTTTATATGTAGATCGAACGAAGAGAAGAACTAGTGGAGGGAGAAGTATTTTCTTGAGCAAATGATTTTTTCTCTTTACTTAACTTATTGCTCACGTACTAAGAAGAGCTTGTGAAGAGAATAAAATTTCGGCCAACTCATTTTTTTTTTCTATAGATACAAATCACACACAAAGACAACTAAGCATTCAAAAAATATCATGCTTGTAGATTTCTTTTTGACTTGTATGGCAATCATATCATATCTTTATTTCGGCTTATATTGACTCAGTTGGCTGCCATATCACGCTTGTCCTTGGGCTCTTTTCATGCTTCATATTTCTTTGTCTTTTCTGCTTCCACAATTGAGCTTATCCAACAAATTCCCCCCTTAAGCTCAATTTTATTTCGGTCTTTCAATCCTCCTAAACTTAACTCTTTTCGTGTATCATATGTTGCGGCTCGCCACTTGGCATCTTTAAATGTCTTCGAACACTTCGCTTAATACTTACTTCTCGAGCTGCTTTATATGCCTTTTCATCGTCACTTTGTTCTTCGTTGTCCCTCTGCTTTTCAGATCTTGCTCCACCGTCAACTTTCCTTCTTGAACCAGCTTCGCCTTTTGGCTGGTTTCTTCTAACGTGTTCTTCTTTTCGAATAACTCCTGCATAAATAATATATTATCGTTGAAGAACAACAACTCCGGGATCATCAGCTTCTTATCGCTGATATAATAAATATTTTTCTTTTCTTTATTCATCCTCGTGACGTAGCCCGTCAGCAGGCTCGTCGTCTCATCGTCAGCATCAGGCGTGTCGAACCCTTCGTACTCCTTAACAGGCTTCTTCTCATTGATGACCTTCACGGCAACAATTTTGTATTGTTCCGCATCGTTTCTCGCGAGTACATCAATCTTATTGACGGCCTCCTCCGCGACTTCTTTGCCATTTTTGTCGTTCTCTTTTTCTTCAGATTTTGATTATCGTTCTACCGTCTCGAGGCTCTCCTTGTCATCGTCGTGATTTAGTCCTTCCGTCCGCTTCTAATTTTCGGCGAGCTTGTACTTGTAGTTGCTTCGATTTTCAAGTCGTTCGTATAGGCTCAAGACTGTCTCTCGCCATGATCCACTCCTTCACTGCTTTGTCTTTCTCACGTACGTTTTCTTCGTCTATATTTTTTTTTATTAGAACTAGCCTCTATAGGTTCTCCAGTCCTTAGTTTAGCGACTTTGCGATCACCATGTCGCGGGACCTTTGTCGTGGCTGCGTCGGTCGTCTCTTTCACATCACGCTCCTGGTTCTCTCTTCGCATGGCTTTTTCAGCATTCTTGTTTGTCTCTTCAACCGTCTCACCGCCATTCTCGGACACTGTCTCGTGTGTCTCAATGGCTTTTACGTTCGCCTTCGACGTGTGCATGGCGTCGTCGACCTCGTTCTCCTTCTCCTGGACATTCTCCGATGCCTTCACGTCGATCTCCTCGACTTTCTCAGGTGGTGTCGTGGCGGCGTTTCTTCGACCGCCTCTCTTTTTCGAGCTCTTCTTCGTTTGGAACTCCTTTTCTCTTTTCTTCTTCCACGGGCTCCTCGGCCTTTAGATATATTCCTCATCTTCATCGCCATCGGCTTTCATCTTTGATGATTCGCCTTCTTCTTTTCCCGTCTCGGGTTTTAATGGTGGTTCGACTTCTTTCTTTTCCACCACCGGCTCAGCTTGATCTTTATCAAGCCTACTCTCCATGTCACGAGCTACTCTTCTCGTACGGGTTCGCCCTCACATTCTTTTCGTCCTCCTTCGTCGTCTCAAGTACGCCTGTTTTTGTGGATGAACTTCGTTGCTGCTATCAGCGCCGTTATACGTCTTCTCCAACAGTTTCCAGGCTTCCTTTGCTTTTCTCATATCGCCTATCTCTCTACTACAACCGGTACCTTCTATGGCATAGTAGATGATGAGGATCGCGATATTATTTTGTGTGAAAGGAGCTCGCCAAGTCTCTGTTGCGATCTTGTATACCCCGTCGTATCGGGTCTGGTATCTCCGTCTTCGACGATTTTCCATAAGTCTTGCTCTTCAAGCAAAACCTTCATTTCTACGCTCCACCTTGCGTAGTTATTCTTGGTGAGTTGCGGGACTAACATGTGGACATCTGCTATCCACCTCGACTCCATTGACACCATCGGCTCTGGCGACATCATCGGCTCTGTCGACTCCGTTAACACCTTCGGCTCTTTTGACACCATCGGCTCTGATACCATTGTTGTTTTATTTTTTATATGTAGATCGAACGAAGAGAAGTAGTCGGAGGGAGAAGTATTTTCTTGAGCAAATGATTTTTTCTCTTTACTTAACTTATTGCTCACGTACTAAGAAGAGCTTGTGAAGAGAATAAAATTTCGGCCAACTCATTTTTGTTTCTATTTCTCTTACTTTCAATCACGTATGATGCATGCATATAAATAGATACAAATCACACAAAAGACAACTAAGCATTCAAAAACATATCATGCTTGTAGATTTCTTTTGACTTGTATGGCAATCATATCATATCTTTATTTCGGTTATTGACTCAGTTGGCTGCCATATCACGCTTGTCCCTTGGGCTCTTTCATGCTTCATATTTCTTTGTCTTTTCTGCTTCCACAATTGAGCTTATCCAACACATATGAGCCTCGACTTTATGCTATACGTCGTATCAAAACATGTGTTTCGTGCAACCCTTAACCTCAACATTTGTGAGCATATCCAAGGTGTACCTTTTGTGTTCGATTATTGGGAGAAAGCATGTGTAGCCCTTGATGTCAATGCTTTTAGCTAAACCCTGGTTTCGCCCTATGGGAAAAGTCAAGGTATGACCATTAATATCAATGGTTATGCCAAGACGTCCTTAACTTCATTACTCTCTTTTTGGAATGAGGCCAATGGTGATTATGGTTCAATGCTTGAGGAATTCAATGAACCACTTGTTATTGAAGAATCATGTAGATTTATTGCTTCTCACGTTCAACTTGTGATATGAATGATTTTTTTTAAGATTGTTTTATCATCAAAAGTGTAAAATTCTCCAGTTATTATATATGATCTATAGTTGAAATAATCTTATCTATATTTACAATGATTTGGGGCCCCCACTGCACATACATACATCTATGTATGTGCATTTTATTATCATTGTTTTTTTTTGTTTGAAGCCGGTGCAGCTCAATAGCTACAAAGACGTAAAAGGTTCTCGATTGGTACGGATCAGATATTTTCAGAGCTGGATTGACCATTCGGCCTAGAAATCCGGGCCGACTCATCATAATATGGGGCCTAAAGCAACTGCTAAAACGCGGGTATTTTTTTAGAAAAATAAATTTTTTTTACTTGCTAATCAACGTAACCCTCCATCTGAGATCAACACTACAATATTGAAGTTTATAGATGGTAAAGTTAAAAATTTAATTACGATTCTTTTTTTCTTTAATTGAAATTTTTTAAAAACACGGAAAATAATATTTTACAAGAATTTATACATTTAACTTTTTTTTCTCGCCGCGAACAGACTTTTTTTAGATTCTGTAAGCGACTCGGTGCTTGACAAGAGTTTTTTGTAAAAGAAATTAAAAGCCAGTGTAAAAATAAACAACTAAAAGCAATGAGCGAATGAAAAAGTGAAAAGGAAAGTGAAAGCTGAAAATTGAGAAGGTAAAAGGACAAACGTGAAAAAGGCTTATTTAATTACATGAAAAGTAATAAGTATGTATTACAAAATTGGGGACTCAAAATCTTTGGAGTGGTGTTCGACTCTCCGTGACTTTTAGTTGAGCCTGTTACATATGAACATAACTTGGTTGACGTGGTTTCAGGCTCGTCAAGCTATTCAAGACAAAAGGTTTATTGGGTTACTCAAAAAAAATAAAAAGGGGACCTCAAATTATTGTGCTTAATTAATATTTTTACATAAATATACTAAATTAAGGTCACGGTACCTACAAAAATCGGGGACTAACCTGCTTGAGTTGCCTTATCCAAAAGGGGTCCTGCTGCTAGAAATCATATTTTGCAACCTACATTGATGCTGCCAGAAAGCATGAGCTGGCACGAAACCATTATTTGGATTCCTCATCATTTCAGTCATTGATCTTTGTTTCAATTGCAGTACATCCCAAGGACATTTTTAAAACGTCTTTACATCGAATTGCCAACGGAAGTATAGCTTGTCGATTCCCTTGGTAGGAAGTTTAAAGTTCAACGTTCTATGTGGAAAAGTGGGAGTGTTTATTACATTGGTGGTTGGAGCAGTGTTTTAAAAAGCGAAAGTTCGCGCGCATCAACGCGCGCTTTTGCGTAATTCTACAACAAAACGCGACGAAGCGTTAAAAAAAAAGCGTTTGACGGAGTCTGCGACGGATAATCCGTCGCAAAAAGGAAAAAGAATTAAAATATTACTTGTTGGACGGAAATCCGTAGTAGTACATAATTAATGGGAGATAGTCAGAGTGTCAGAGATTTTATTGTGTGAGGTTGCCTTTTATGACGAGGCTAATGTATTTTAATTTTTTTATTTTATTATAATTTTCAATTTACATCCACCAAAACATATAAGACGACAATCTTAATGTAATCTACGTGATAAAAATAAATAAATCATCTAATTTATCTTTGTTTAACAACGATCAAAATGACATGCATATCTTATTTTTTAGATATCAAAACAATATATAGTTTTAGTTTAGGTTTCTAAAATTTATCACCTATCTTTTTCAATATTTTTAGTGTTGAGGGTGAAATTCGATTTAAAAAAACTATAAATCTATATACATGACTTGTTTAATATTTTTTTTATTATTTCGAATATATACTATTAGATTTTAAATATATTATTGAACCCAAGTTTATATAAAAATTACTGAATAATGTGCTTATGGTTAATAATTTTGTTATAATTATGTTTCTTAACGTAATAAATGACTTGTCCGAAATACCCACGCAATACGCTACGCTATTTACGCTACACGCTATCTGAACTGAAACGCGTCGGGTTGCGCTATGCGCGTTTTAAAACACTGCTCGAAACACTTTTGTAAGGCGGACAAAGTCGATGAGAAGGATCGATGCATAATGGGATTTGCGAAAAATGAGCCTCTCATTAACGTCACAGTCGTCCGTTCTCAGGCACTCAACCTTTCAAATGAGTGACGTTCTTAAGAAAATAATAGTTTTATGATTGGATATTTCTAGAGGATTTACGATGTCTTGTTCGATAGAGAACTCGTATTTCGTGATTTTCATCTGGTTACATGTTGTTTCTTTTTGTTGGGTAGGAAAGGGAAAAAAAAATATATTCGAAGATTGTGTAGTACACAATTTCCTTAAAATAGATTCGCCTCATCACGTATGTGCTAGAGGTTTTTTTACGAGCGTCTATTTCCCAGGATACTTCGAAAACACGGCGTCGTTTAGCACAAAAACGACACGACTTACGAACGGAATAAGAACGATAGCAGAATAAATTTTGAGAGATATTATATATTTCTTTCTCTATTTTTCTTATTATTTTTGTTGTGTTTTTCCTTAGAATTAATGGCATATTATAGCCATTTTGTAATAAAATAATATATATATATATATTTTTTTATATATTTAGACGTGAGTTGAGGAGTGGTTTTTAACCACTCCAAAAAAACCACTCATCAACCAACTTCTAGAAGTTGGGCCTTCTAGAAGTTGGGCCTATTGGGCCAAAAACCCGAAGCCCGATAGCTTAATTGAAAGCCCAAATTCTCATTCAAATAAATACTTTAAAAAATTAAATTATCTAACAATCCCCCACATGAATGAGAATGTTTATGTAATGTTTCTGCTAATCTTATGATACTCTGCATAGAGGATAGTATGTTTTACCATTGAACTTCCTCCTTGTATGCACGCTTGGTTTACTGCAGTCCAGTAGAACGCGATGTCTTTGAACTGTCCCGCTTTTCATGTAAACTAACCCACGTACAATACATAGAGACCATTTTTCTCTTGTTCCGTTCTCATGGTTTGTCCAGTACGGCCATGGACACGTCCTGATTCTGCGAGGGTTTTAAAGAACTAAGCCTTTCAGTTCTCCTTTGAAGCGGCCCCACTTCTCCCTAACATAGGTGACTTCTCACGTCACGAGTATTTTCTATCAATACTCTATGATAGTCATTAAAGCATCATCATGCCAGCCTTTTTCCATCATCACTGTTTCTTGACAGGAATGGCTTGGGTTATCCCCCACAGTGATACCAAGTTCTAAGATTAGGTTGTCCCTTTGAACCTAGATCTTGGGATCTCCAGTCACATAAGTAGGGTTTTCCTTCTTAGTACTTTTAGACTTTAAGGCTTTAAGCCCATTCCTTTCGTCAACCTTTCAACTGCATCTCTATTTAACCCTTGGTTAGCGGATCCGCAATGTTATCCGTCGACTTTACATAATCAATCGAGATAACTCCAGTTGAGAGCAGTTGCCTAACGGTATTATGTCGACGACTATGTGTCTCGACTTACCATTATACATAGTACTCCGTGCTCGTCCAATAGCCGATTGGCTATCGCAGCAGTGTATGCATATAGGCGGCACAGGTTTTCCCATTTAGGAATATCCTCCAAAAAATGGCGTAACCATTCAGCTTCTTCTCCACATTTATCCAAAGCAAAGAACTCGGATTCCATAGTGGATCTTGCTATAACCGTTTGTTTCGAGGATTTCCAAGACACAGCAGCTCCAGCGAGTGTAAACACATAGCCGATTGTGCTCTTAGAGTCCTTCATATCAGATATCCAGTTCGCATCTGTGTAGCCTTCTAACACAGCCGGATATCGACCATAGTGTAATCCATAGTCTCGAGTATACCGTAAGTATCTCAAAACCCGTATATAGCGGTCCAATGATCCGCACCGGATTGCTCGTGTACGAACTCAGTTACTTATAACATAAGCAATATCTGGCCTAGTACAACTCATTAGATACATCAAGCTTCCGATAATCCGGGAGTATTTACTTGAGAAATAGCCTCCCCACGATTTTTCGACAAATGAACGCTTCGATCTAATGACGTTCTAGCAACACCAGAATCACCCTTGCAGAATTTGTCGAGAATTTTGTCTACGTAATGAGCTTGACTCAAAACAAGACCCGTTACTTGTGTTTGATTTTAATTCCTAAAATCACGTCCGCAAGTCCCATATCTTTCATGTCAAATTTCGAATTTAACATATCCTTGGTAGACTTGACCATTTTGTCGTTACTACCAACAATGAGTATGTCGTCTACATACAGACATAAAATGACATAGTCATCGCCTGTTTCCTGAGTAAACGCATTTATCGCTCTCATTTATTTTAAAACCGTAGTTGATCATCGCATGATCAAACTTTTCGTGCCACTTCTTAGGGGCTTGTTTCAAACCATACAAAGATTTGATTAATCTACAGACTTTCGTTTCGGTTCCCGGAGCACGAAAACCCTCGGGTTGCTCAATATATGTTTCTTCGTCTAATTCACCATTTAAGAAAGCTGTTTTGACATCATTTGATGTACTTCCAAATTCTTAAGGACGCAATAGCAAGTATCATTCTTATCGAATTTATTCTCGTCACATGAGAATATGTGTCAAAGTAATCTAAGCCTTCGCGTTGCTTGTATCCTTTGATCACAAGTCTGCTTTTATACTTTTCCACAGACCCGTCTGGTCTCATTTTTCTTTTAAAGATCCATTTTGATCCTAAAGATTTTACATCCCTTTGGGAGATCAACTAACTCCCAAGTATGATTCTGCAAAATAGAATCAGTCTCGCTTTTATGGCTTCTTTCCATAAAGGCCCGTCCACGGAGCTCACTGCTTCGTATAAGTCAGCGGTTGTCGTCACCAAAAGATTTCTCTATTCGGGCACGCTTGCTTCGTCTCGGTTCAATCTCATGAACCGTACTGGGAATCTCGATTTCTATATCATCTCGTTTAGATGTACCGGATCCATAATCTGATTTACAAGGAAATACATTTTCAAAGAAATACGCATTCCTCGATTCCATGACCGTGTTTCTTGTGTATATCCGAAATTTTCGAATCATATACAAGAAACCGATATGCTGTACTATGAGTGCATATCCTATGAAAATACACTCCACCGTTTAGGACCAATTTTCACTGCTTTAGGTGTAGGTACGGCTACCTTCGCCAAATATACACTATGCCAATGCAAGACACAAATACATACGCTTAACAATAAAAATGGAAACTGGAAATTAACGTTTTGCCAAATGCTGGACACAAATTTATGCATAACAGTAAAACAAACATGTAAAACAAGATGAAATCACCTAAGATGGTTCTTTGTCGGAAAAAACACCATAATATTCTAGCAACAAATGCTGGCCACAATGATGCATAACAGTACACAAGGCAAAATTATACACATTAGGTCACTAAGTATACAAGTTTTCGTTTTTGAGTCACTATGTTTGATAATTGCAAAGTAAGTCACTAACTTTTCATGTGAAAACAATTTTGGGTCATTTTTCATTTTAGGTCACTAAGAATATATTTTTTCGATTTTGGGTCACTAAGTTTAGACTTTTTCAATTTGGGTCACTAAGTTTATAACATTAGTACCAATGAGTGCCCAAAATTGAAAAAATGTAAACTTAGTGACACCCAAAATTGAAAAAAATAATTCTTAGTGACCTAAATTGAAAATGACCCAATATTGTTTTCACATGAAAAGTTAGTAATCTACTTTTGCAATTATCAAACATAGTGACCCAAAAACGAAAACATATATACTTAGTGACCTAATTTTATAATTTCCCCGTAAAACAAACATGTAAAACAAGATGAAATCACCTAAGATGAGTTCTTTGTCGGGAAAAACACCACAAATATTCTAGCAATACCCAATCATAATAACTATTATTTTGTTCAAATGGTGGTGTTCAAATGGTGGAGTGCATGAGCACGGACGATTGTGACGTGAGAGCCTCATTTCCACAAACTCGATTATGCATCGATCCTTCTCATCGACGTTGTTTGCCTCACAAAATTGTCACCAACCACCAATGTAGTAAGCGTTCCCACTTTTCCGTATAGAACGTTGAACCTTAAACTTCCTACCACGGGAGTCGACAAGCCATTCCTCCACATGCAGTTCGTCATAACGTTTTACGATTTCCATTGGAATGTACTGCAAGAACATAGATTAAGGATTGAAATGGTACGAATCCAAATAAATAGTTAGAATGTATCAGAGTTGAAATAAAATATAAGCGTCCAGTTCGTGCTTTCTACCAGCATCAACGCAGGTTACGAATAATGATTCTTGGTCGGACTGCCAATCCAGCTCTGAAGATATCTAAACCGTACCAATCTGGAACCCTTTTACGTCTTTGTGGCTTTGAGCTGCAAAGCTTCAGAAAAAATCATAGTAATAATATAATAATTGGAGAATTTATAACGGGTTTGATAAGAAAAACAATCTTTCAAACAACAAACATTTCGTAAGGTGATAAAAAAAATAAGTCTTACATGCTTGTGACTAGTTCAGTCACAAGTGGTTCGTTGAATTCCTCGAAAACTGGACCATAATCACCATAGGCATCATTGATGCGATTAATTTCAACACCTATATAAGCCATATAAAATGAGAACTTAGGTTAAGGGTTTTCCTTGGCATAAACATTGAGGGTAAGGGTCATACCCTGATTTTTCTCAGAGCCAATGAGGTTAAGAGCTACGTGCGCTTTCTCCCAATAATCGAACCCTAAACCTACACCTTCGATAGCTCGCAAACATTGAGTTTAAGGTTTGCATGAAACACAAGTTTTGAGACAACCAAGCATAAGTCAAGCCTCAAATGTTGGTTATTCTCAAAAACACAAGTTTTGATACCATGAGTTATATATTGGTCTCACACTTACGAGTACTAAGGTCAGTAGCTATACCATGATTATTCTTACAAATATCAATTTCAGGGGTTGTACCTTGTTCATCCTCACATGCATTCAAGTCTGGATAAAAGTTCGATTTCCTCTTGCACTTTTTGACAACTGACTTCTGTGGAATGGGGCATCTGTATATATAGATAAAAAAATTACGACATTGTTATGGCGTCTTTAAAGTAAATAGTGTAGGAAAGTTGCAGCCCTACTACTAATTTTCAGAAACAAATATTACCCATAGCGAATCTCATTTTCACAAATGGATATCATGTTGGATGTATACAATTATATTCCTCGATCAATTTTCCATACTATTCGACGGGTAAACCGTAAAAGGTCAGAAAAAATGGCAAATAAAAAAAATTAGCTCAATAGCAATTGAGAACAATATAAATTAAAACAAATAAACATCATGGATAAGCTTCAGAAGAAAAAAAACAAAAACAAAAACAAACACAAAAACAAGAGTTAAACATGACATACCATATAAGAGCTATTGTTAGAGTGGGAGACCTTGAAATGAGGTAGCTCGTGCTCCATTATCTTTCTTCGATAAAATTTATACTGGATAAAAAAATTTACTACAGAGTCATGGACTGTCTAATGTCACATATATAGGTCATAAGGGACAATGACTCGGATTATTTTACAGTGGTGTGGTATTCAAGTGACTTACAACCATGTTGCCACATGGCAGACAACAAAAGAGCATATTGGGCTTTCGTATATTGGTGGGCTTATACTCATAATTATGGCATGCCTCACATTTGCACGATCTATTATATTCTATGTTTTTCAAGAATGTTCGGAATAATATATATGTAGCACTAGAATTCGTAAAGAAATAAGAAAATGTTAATTTACCTGACCAATTTGGCCTGACCCGATCCATATCCAAATGATTCAGTTGCGCCTAAATATTGTTCACCTGAAATTCATGAGCACGACATATTTCGACTTTTGATCCCACATGCAACTAGAGAATGAGCATGTCCTCTAAATTTACAATATAAATTACCATATAGCATGATTATGCTTTTAAAATGACAAACCTATTTGTCAATCCACTCTAGTTACTTACCGGATAACCGAGTCTCCTATTGCAAGCGCCACCAAAACATATCATCTCGGAGATGCTTCATTGTACTGAAGTCTTATCTCAAAAAGTGCAACAAGAAAGCAAACTTTTATCCCATACTTAAATGCTTGTGAGGATAACTAAATTATAGCCCCTGAAATCAATATTTGTAATAATAATCATGGTACTACTGGTCCTCGTGAGTGTGAGAATCACCAAAATATAACGCATGGTGTCGAAGCTTGTGTTTGTGAGAACAACCAACAAATAAACGTTGACCTTAAAATGCTTCTACGAACGAACATTCGATATGTAAGCATGAACTTAATGCTTCCGCAAATGAGATGGCATTTGACCTTAATTTACTGTGAAAAGAACAGACAATCGAAAATTATTAAAATTACTACTAACAAAACTAAAAATAAAATAACTAATAAGAAAATCGGAAAATATAAATAAAAATGAAAAACAGAACATATAGAAACGTACCATAGAGTGAGAGCTTGTCCATAGAGAGCATACATTCTATTTCTAATTCGGAAAATATTAACTATATGCGAAGATAGTACAAAAACTTTGTTTTTGACTATGATGTTCAAAACTGTGAAACGTCCACGGATATATATAGGCCATAAAGAGAATGGTGTAAGTTATTTTTCAATGTGGGATTCAAGTGATAAGCAACTATGTCGCAACGTGGCAGACAGATTTATCTTGTATAAGAAATAAGTTATTTCCAATCTATCAATTATATCCATTTCACATATTAGAATTACTCAGCGAATCAGTAAAACGTCATAATGTTGTACTTTGGCATAATATGTACTACTTATTTTATTACCACAACACAGACACACACACATATATAGATATGCAAGATGAACTAGGAAGAATATATGAGGTTAAAATAAATTTATATATAGACAAGTATATGAATATATATCCGATAAATAACCGATACTCCATTAGCTTGAAAAAATAGCATAACCTTTTATTATTGTAATGTAGGCACATTTAGATACAGTTTCTTGTGATTTGAATCCGATTTGTAACACGTGCTCGATTGGATCGTCTTAAAGCCTAATTATCATATGTGATTGATTGATTTGAACGATTAGCCGACGTTAATGATCATGGAATGAGATGTTGATGCTTAGCTGCAAGCTCTTGGCTATTGGTGAGAAGAACTGAGCAATTCGCGCTTTCTACAACATCAATGCATGATTACCAATAATGATTTGTAGGTTGAACGCCAAAACCCTTCTACGCCTTTTCAGTATTGGATTGGCCGTTCAACCTACGTACAAATCATTATTTGTAACATTGCATTAATGTTGGTAGAAATTATTTTAGAAATTTTAATTTCTTTACAATTATGTTCAAAACAGTCGAGCGCCACCTATATATATATATATATATCATGTCGCAACGTGGCAAATAGATTTAATTTGTGTGAAAAAAAAAAAGTTATTTATGTTTTTTAATTAAATCCATTTCACATAATTGAATTAGGCAAAATTATAAAAATAGGTCACTAAGTATGCCGATTTTCGATTTGGGTCACTATGTTTGCCAATTACAAAACTAGGTCACTAACTATCTATATATTAACAAATTTGGGTTACTCGACCCATTTTCTGGCAACCCTTCTCGAGAATCCCACGTCACCTGCTGAGCTGGACACTCTCCACCATGGATGAAGATTAGGACGAATTAAAAGGCACAACTTAAAAGAAAAAAGAAAAAATAAAAGAAATTGCACACGTTTTATTAGTCTACAGAACCCTAATTTCGTTTTACATGAATCAGTCCAAAATTGCTACGTGAGGCAGAGGGAAAAAAAAAAAAAAAAAATGGGAGAACATCTCAACACAAACCGCACACCTAAGGCTACACGAAAATGTCTTCATCCTCTGCGTCCAGATACATGGAATGCGAAGCGCACCTACCTGATGACTTGTTGGAAGGATGACAACCCAAGCCGAAGATTTCATGGCTGCCCTAATTGGAAGAAAGGTGGATGTGGATGTTTTTGTTGGGAAGATCCTCCGATGTGTCGTCGATCATTGGGCGTTATTCCCATGCTGAGACAGAAGTCCGTCAGACTCCAAGAAGAGAATGAGTCTGTGAAAAAAGATGGTGTCCCAACTTGAAGAAGAAAATGATATTTTGAAATGCAAAATTAAATTATTGGAGATGCAGAACCAAAATGCAAAGCCTACAAAGGTTAAAGCTGTAAACGATGAAGTTGCAAAGCGTCATTTGAAGCTACAGTGTGTTCTTGCACTCTCTTGGGTTTTTTTTAATATATTTGGTTGAGTTAAGTAGCGTACCGTGTTTGTTTGATGTTATGTAATTTAGAGCTATAATGGCTTCTTGTATTTGTAGATGAATATTAAGTTGGTTGTGTTTCTAATTTAGGGCTGTAATGTAATTGAAATTGTGCTTTGAGGAATATAAGTGCTGAGCTATTGCTCATGTATATGGTGTCCTGAGCTTTTCTTTTTAAAGAACACATGGTGTTTGGGGCTGAAAAACAAAAATGTCAAACAAAGAAGATGTAATGAGATATGAACATTAAAGTGGAAAAAAAAACACACATATGGGCACTCATAAATGCATGTTCTTAACATCCAAAACAGAGATTTTTAAGAAACCAAAACACTCAAGGCAACAGAAGTTTTTAAGAAACCAAAACACTCAAGGCAACAGAAGTTTTTAAGAAACCAAAACACAGGCTTGTTCGAGACAAAATAAGAAGGCAAAAGACCAATATCAAAGCACCTTAACTACAGATTTTATAAGTCACACTGCTTTTCCTTTTTCTTTTTGTTTTCAGTCAGGGCTTCCTTCAGATTAGCATAGATGTTCCCTCTAGTACTCCTTGGTGGAAGAACATACTTGGTGGCCTGAGTTTGTCCTTGTTGTAGCTGTTGGTACATGCTGGGACCAGTCTGAGATGTAAATATAACATTGTTAGTGGGAAGCCACTAAATGACATAAAACTAAATTAATTTGAGTTACCTTAGCCCTTTTGGGCTGATTTGCAACTTGGTGGCCTGAGTTTGTCCTTGTTGTAGCTGCTAGTTCATCACTTGCAATAGCTTCTGTTAATGTTGACTAGCTCAATGTTGACAATAATGTTGATCTCACATTCCAGTCGACATTGTTGGCTGAGAACTGGTCAACCTTCAGTTTTATCTTTTATGCCCAAAACTTATTTAATTAATTACGGGATATTTTCTTAGTATTGTCCAGGTCTTGAATAAGGATAGGAAGGGTTCAAACCGTGTTGAAACCGCGTGGATAAGCTGAAGCGAAAATAGGAGTGCACTTACTAAAAATAGAAGATTTGACGATCAAAAGAGAATTAGTCTCAAGGAGATATTTTGGGAGATTATCTAGGGATCTCATATCAATTCAAGAGGCAGCCAAGACATATAAAATAAGAAGATTTCGAGCTGCCATCATCACGACTTTCGAGAGAGCTTTTCATGGAGCAACTTTGAGCGACATATTGAGCGAAACACATATCGAATTTGAACGAGTTCTATATATGACGAAAGTTGTCTTTTAGCCTAGTATTTCTTTTGCAAAAGTCTTAGGACTTTGTAGGTTTTCAGAAGTCTTAGCACTTCGTAGTTTTCAGGATCGTATCGATTCGTAGTTTTTTTAGGCTTATTTTTACTATCTTCGGATAGTTATTTTGCATCCATTGCTATAGTGGAATTTTACCTTGAGGCACGCAGCAAGTTTTATAACTTGCTGCACAGATTTACATCTCGTGTCTTTACGTTTTCGTCGCTGAGTATTCTTTTTATTCCGTTGTGCGTCTAGTGTTGAGAGTAGTGTTGATTCAACATTAGCTTCAACATATCAGTCACCAGTTTTAGAACTTAGTATTTTACATCCATATAGTACCGGGACCACTTCAAAGTGGAATCAGAGCCTACGCTTGACGTTACTAAGCGCAAAGATTCATCTACAATGGATGTTACAAGCTCAAACCATCTCGGCAAAGTCCCTGTGTTAGACGGTTCCAATTATGCCTATTGGAAGGGTCGTGTTCGACAGTGCATCAAGTCCATTGATGTGCGTGCGTGGGAAGCTGTTCTCAACGGATACACTCCACCCCGATCTCCTCCAGATGCTGATGGCGAAGTCGTTGACAAACCGATCGAGGAGTGGACCATTGCTGAAAAGAATGCGGTCGAGTATAACGACAAAGCTCTTAATGCCATTTTCTCTTCCGTGGACATATTCATGTTCAAGATCATTCAGAATTGTTCGGCGGCAAAGAACGCTTGGGATCTTCTTCAGAGGTACTGCAAAGGCGATGCGAGTGTGAGGGAAACCAAGCTACGATACCTCCTCAATCAGTTCGAAAATCTCAGAATGAAGGAAGACGATGATATCACCACATACTTCGGAAGATTTTGACGATTTCAAGCGAGTGTGCTAGCCTCGGAGATCCGATTGCTAATAAGGTACTAGTTTCTAAAGCTTTACGTACGCTAACTGAAAAGTTTAATGTGAAGGTAGCGGCGGTTGAGGAAGCACACAACTTGGCCATTATGGAGTTCAACACGTTGATGAACATCATGAAGAATTACGAGACCAATCTTGACGTTCAAAAGAGGGCATCACGCGGCAAAAGCATTGCTCTAGTCAGTCAGTCATCCAAGGTGCAAACTGATGAAGTTGACTCTGACGATGATGAGGATATGGCTATGCTCGTGAAGAAATTTGCAAAGTTCATTCAGAAGAAGAATGTCGAGCAGAATGTTGGCCCAACATTCAGGAAGGGCCAGAATGCCAAAGCAGAACCTTCGTCTGCGCCTCCATACTTCAAACGCAATACTGACTGAAAGAAGAATATTGACTTGGATTCAGTGAGATGCCATGCATGCACGGGCTGGGGTCATTATGCCAATGAATGCGCGAACACCCTTCGCAAGCGTGGGAAATCACTTCGGGTCGACCTCTTCGATGATGAAGAGGAAGAACAGTGTGCAAAGGAGACTAAGCAATCATCAGCGACCATTCAATCCTTCTCGGATGACGAAGATCATCAAATCGGCTTCACTGCGGTAACTGATGTTGAGCCAACATCTGACTCAACATCTGAAAAAATATTATTTTCGATTATGATGATTCAAACTGTTTTGATGGGTATTCTAGTTTGATGATGCAGAGTTAGAAGCTGATGCTTGTGTAGAAATTCAAGTTAATGAAGCCGTCAAGATGATGATCGCACAATATGAGAAGGAAAAGGCGAAGAATGCGGAACTCAAAGCCGAGCTAAAGACTCTGTAAGAGGAGAATGCTAAAAACGAGAAGATGATCGAAAGCTTGGTGATCGCACAATGTTGACTAGCTCAATGTTGACAATAATGTTGATCTCACATTCCAGTCGACATTGTTGCCTGAGAACTGGTCAACCTTCAGTTTTATCTTTCATGCCCAAAACCTATTTAAATTAAGTACGGGATATTTTCGTAGTATTGTCCAGGTCTTGAATAAGGATAGGAAGGGTTCAAACCGTGTTGAAACCGCGTGGATAAGCTGGAGCAAAAATAGGAGTGCACTTACTAAAAATAGAAGATTTGAAGATCAAAAGAGAATTAGTCTCAAGGAGATATTTTGGGAGATTATCAAGGGATCTCATATCAATTCAAGAGGCAGCCAAGACCTATAAAATAAGAAGATTTCGAGATGCCATCATCACGACTTTCGAGAGAGCTTTTCATGGAGCAACTTTGAGCGACATATTGAGCGAAACACATATCGAATTTGAGCGAGTTCTATATATGACGAAAGTTGTCTTTTAGCCTAGTATTTCTTTTGCAAAAGTCTTAGGACTTTGTAGGTTTTCAGAAGTCTCAGCACTTCGTAGTTTTCAGGATCGTGTCGATTCGTAGTTTTTCTAGGCTTGTTTTTACTATCTTCGGATAGTTATTTTGCATCCATTGCTGTAGTGGAATTTTGCCTTTTGAGGCACGCAGCAAGTTTTATAACTTGCTGCACAGATTTACATCTCGTGTCTTTACGTTTTCGTCGCTGAGTATTCTTTTTATTCCGTTGTGCGTCTAGTGTTGAGAGTAGTGTTGATTCAACATTAGCTTCAACATATCAGTCACCAGTTTTAGAACTTAGTATTTTACATCCATATAGTACCGGGACCACTTCAGCTTCACTTGCACACACATCACTTGCAAACACATTACTTAAACCACCTTCGCCTGCAAACACATTACTTAAACCGGCTTCGCTTGCAAACACATCACTTACACCAGATTCACTTCCACACGCATCACTTGCAAGCACATTGTTTCTCTATATTGATAAATAAAAGTGAATATTATTTAAAAAATGCAGAGACAGTAAATGAATATTTTGGCCATTACCTCAGTTGAGAGTAGGTCCATCTTTGCAGGACACCTTCTTGTGTTATGACCTTGAACACCATAGTGACTGCATTTTACTGATTTTTGACACCTTTTCAATTTGTTTCAGCATTCTTTTTGTTGCCTCTCGACCTTTCTTCTGGCTCTCTTCTTCTTGTCTTAGCTGATCTCCCTGCTAATCTCCTAGGTTGTGGAGGCAACGGAGGAACGATTCCAGTGGGATGCTACTCTTCTCTCCCATTAATTGGCATAATGGCTGAGGCATAGACTCTTCCTTCTATATGTCTCCACAAAGTAGCAGAGGTCCACAAAGTGTTCCACACCCAAATCCAAATCCTGACACATTATAGCACTAACCCCATTTTTGCAAGGAATTCTACTCAAATCCCATCTCCTACATCCACGGCTGTATTTTTCAAGATCCACAGTGTATTGTGTTCCATCAAAGCATGATACTTGGTAATGTTTGTCATCAGCCTTGATTGGAATGCAATCTCCAATGGCTTCAACACTCTTATGCAACAACTCCCTAATTTTAGGGCATAATACACCATGTCATTTCTTAAATGCACTATCTCTGTTCATCTGTAGCCTCTTCATCAAGTATTTCATTATCCATTCTAACATGCTCCGTATAGGTTTCTCCGTAGCCTCTAAGATGTTGCTGTTAAAAGTCTCACACGCATTGTTGAGCAAGAGGTCACACTTTAATTGACATGAGAAATGTGATCTTAACCATTGTCGTGGTGGTTTATCTCCAAGCCACTCAACAGCTTTTTTATCTAGTTTAGCCATCTCAGTCATGTGGTGCCCAAATGAGTTAACTCTGGATGCCCTAGCACACTTCCACAACTGATCTTTGAAGGCTTGACCTCTAAAACCAACTTTTACAAAGTTTCCATGCATGTGTCTATGTTAGGAGGGTTATTCTATTATTTATTATTATTATTATTATTTAGTTAAGTTTATATTTGAATTTGAATTAGATTTGATTTAGATTCATTAGTGGTTTGACTAAGTTAGTTGAGAGATTTATTAGAGAGGTTTTCTCCTATAAAAGGAGATAGGTCTCTAATATTACTTGGAGGTCTAGGTTTTGGATATTTGAGGGCCGGTGTCTCTGACACTCGGATTGTGAGGGCCGGAGTTCTCGAACTCTCGGATTTAGCTATTAGGTCGCTATTAGTATCGTTTTAATTTCTTTGTTCTTTGTTCTTCGTCATTAATAAAAGCATTTTAGTCCGAATTTTGGGGTTTCAACGTTTTTTTATCCCTAACAAATTGGTCCGACCTGCCGCCGAACCCCCGCCCGAGGACTATTCATCGCTACAAACACTGTTCACCGCCGCCGGAATAAACTATTCACCGCCAAGCAGAGTTACTGTTCATCGTCGAAAAAATGTTACTGTTCATCGTCAAAAAAATTACAGTTTTCAGGTTTGGATCCGTTTATGCTCGTGACGCGATCAAATATGGAACATTAAATCGAAAGGATAGAGAAGAAGATGGTTGATTTGGTCGAGAAAGTTAACAAGCTGGAATTGATGATATTAGATCTCGTCAAACCAGGAGCTCGGGCAAGAGCTGCGGGACTAACGTTTGAGGAGTGGAAGCAACAATATCAAGTGAAGGCGGTATCACAAACCGCACCGGCTAATATTCAAACTCAAGCCAAGTCACACTCCATTCCGGCTCAGCTGCAAACTCAATTGATACCTCGACAAGAGCTTAAACCTGCTCAAATTGTCACAGCAACCCAACCATCAACAGCGAATGCTCCTCCATGGGTTGTCCTTAATTTTCAAGGCGTAAGAAAAGCTCGCAGTGCTAAGACCGTCGTGGTAAGTGTGGAGGCATCAAACAAGCGGAAGGATCAAGTCAACGTCTCGAAAAACGCACTTAGTACTAAAAAGTTTGAGAAGTACGTCACGCAAAGCAAGAAAGTTTTAAACAGCTTTTGTGTTATGTCAACGACCAATGGATGCAAAAAGAAAGATGTTCTCGTGCAAGCCGACAATGAGATGGATGACAAAGCTATTGGCTGGATTAGTTTCCAGATATGGGACCCTGGCAAATCGCCATATATTTTTACCGCCTTGAGGACAAGGCATTTTTTAAGGGGTTGAGTATGTTAGGAGGGTTATTCTATTATTATTATTATTAGGCTTAATTATTTTTTTAGTCCCATAAGTTTGGGGAGGTGGCGTTATAGGGACCGTTATCTTCGGGTTGGCAAAATACGGACAGCAACTTCGAAAAAAATGGCAATTTATTGACACTATACGGTCCAACCCTGTATTGTAACCCATACCCGCAGACGTGGCAGGCGACCCGCTGACATATCACTGCATTGATTTGCCACGGAAGTTTGCGACGGAAATTCCGTCGCGAATGGGGTGAAAAATAAAAAAATAAAATCCACAATTTAGCGATGGAAATTCCGTCGCCAAATGGATGAAATTACGAAACAAAATTAAAAACCTTCTTCTCCAATCGAAATTTTTATTTTTTTCATATCTCTTCCTCCTCGACGATCAGATCGTCGAGCTATTACGACGAATTCACTGCCCTGCGGTCGTATGATTACTCGCTGAGCTCATCATTTCGGTACTCTTCTCCACTGAAAAAGGGACAATTTGGTCAGTCAGAGCAGTCCTCTGTCTGTATTGTAAGCATTTGGCGGTGGTAGCTCGATTGGGTCGAGCTGTTCTAGAGTTAGCACTTAGCAGCGATTTCATCTTGTCGAGGTCGGGGTTTGTGATCCACGCACTGGGAGTGGGGTCTATGTGCGTCGGCTACGAAGGTGATTCCTCAGCCTGCGTCGGCGTCGTTGGAGGTCTCAGATATGAAAAAAAAAATTTCGATTTTTTTTCTTAATTATTTTCCATTTAGCAACGGAAAGTTTTCCCATATTTTTTATATTTTTTTCCCTCTTTTGTCGATGGAACTCCCGTCGCTAAATTGTGAATTTGTTTTTTTTTCACCCCTTTTGCGACGGAATTTTGGTCGCAAACTTCCGTGGCTAATCCGTACAGTGACATGTCAGCGGGTCGGCTGCCTTGTTAGCGGGTTTTGGGTTACAATACAGGGCCAGACCGTATATTGTCCATAAATTGCCATTTTTTTAGAAGTTGCTATCCGTATTTTGCAACCCGAAGATGACGGTCCCTATAACGCCCCCCCCCCCCCCTAACTTGTGGGAATAAAAAAATAATTAAGCCTTATTATTATTATTTAGTTAAGTTTATATTTGAATTTGAATTAGATTTGGTTTAGATTCATTAGGGATTTGACTAAGTTACTGAGAGATTTATTAGGGAGGTTTTCTCCTATAAAAGGAGATGGGTCTCTAATATTACTTGGAGTCTAGGTTTTGGATATTTGAGGGCCGGTGTCTCTGACACTCGGATTGTGAGGGCCGGAGTTCTCGAACTCTCGGATTTAGCTATTAGGTCGCTATTAGTATCGTTTTAATTTCTTTGTTCTTCGTTCTTCGTCATTAATAAAAGCGTTTTAGTCCGAATTTTGGGGTTTCAACGTTTTTTTATCCCTAACAGTCTAACACAATATCGATGCTCTGAGTTAGGAAACACATCTTGGATTGCTTGGATCAACCCTTTTTGCTTATCAGACATCCATGTAAAATAGATGATGATTCTCAATGACTCCCCACATTCTCTTTGTACAACAGCATATGCAACCGGATAGATATTGTGATTTGGATCAATGCCTACTGCTGTTAACAACACTCCCTTGTGAGGGCCTTTTAGATGACACCCATCAACACCAATTATTGGTCTACACCCGCTGAGAAATCCTACTTTGAGTGCATGTAAACAGATTTAAAGCCTATCAAATTTGTTCTCCCCAGCAATGTTCTCAGTACCAACGATGACAGTAGAAACAGGATTCGTTCTCTTCACCTCATCAGCATAATCCCACACATGCTGTATTGCTCATCAGATGATCCCGCAAGTGTGTCCAATGCACTTCTTTTTGCTCTATAAGCTTGACTAGCCGAGATATTGACTCTTATGTCTTGAATGGCATCAACTCTATATCCTTTGACTGCTCTTTTAGGGTCAGACTTGAATTTATGCAGATATTTCCCAGACAGCCAAGAACTCTTCAGATTCTTTACTTTAAAACTAGCCCCACATGTATGTTCCTGGCGATACTCCCTCACAACCCATGTCACACCATCTGGTTCACGCTGAGCCCTAATCTTCCACAAACAACTAATATCAGCACATTTCACCCTCATCATAATCTTATCATTCCTCACTATCTTCAAGTTTCTTTTTGTAGCCACAGCGTGTGAATGGACAGCCAGCCGAAACTCCTTTTTCGTACTAAAAATCATGCCTAAACCAAAGTTAGGATTGTACTTCTGACTGGGGTTAAACGTAATCTTCATTCTTATTCAGTTTCAGAGTCAGACCCTTCAATACTTGCCAAATCTTCCTCACTCGCCAAAATATCATTTTCCCAAATGTCTTGTGAACCCAGTGGTTGCTGTGTCTCCACAATTGCTGACACGTCATGGTGTTGACCTACCCATTCAACGTCATTATCAACATACTTTGTAAACACCAACATCATTAGATAAACTCTCATCATCATATTCTGACCCCACCATATAGTCTAAATCCTCCCCACTATCTTCCTCGCCAACACAGTCATCCCCACTCTCGAACGGGGGGCCACCATGGATCTCAGGGTCCCTTATCTTCATAACTATCTCAATAACAAACTTTTGGTTCTAGATTTCAAAGCTTTGGAGGGATTAAATTTTGGGCGAGGGTTTTGTCTTGTTCGCGCGTGGGTTGGGGGGAGTTGGAATGTGGGAAAATTTAAAAAAAGAGGAACGATTCTATTTGGTTTTAAAAAAAGAGGAACGTGTTGTCAAGTGACAGAAATACCCTTACTAAAAACTGGTTAAGCAGGCTAATCCGACTCATTAAAAGCGAAAATTATCGAGTATTATTCGAGTTATAAGAGAACTCGATTAAACAACTCGAATAAAAGCTTATCAGAATTATTAAAAGAAAAAAATATACGACCTTTATTCAAGTTACAACCGACACTCGAATACTAAACTCGAATAATATTTCGATGTGATAAACTAACTCGAATAATACTCAGAAAATTTAAACCAAAAAATTAGCATTATTCGAGTAACTTACGAGTAACATTTTCGAGTCACAACTCGAATAGAAAACTCGAATTAAAAACTCGAATAAGACGCATTTTATAAAGCTCGCAAAGAAAATTAGACCCAAATCACTCGAAAACCTAATTCTCTCGCGATCTATTTTCGAACCAAAGCCCTAACTCAAAAAATCGTACACAAAACCAAGCATAATCATCAATGACGAAAAGAAAAAAGAGTTCATTGGAGCCTTCCGCGCCTCAACGTAACCGGGTGGATGAGCAAATCGACGCCGGTAGAGCCACGGTGAGTTTTTTTGTCGAGTTTTGGGTTTTTGTTAAATCGAATTGGTCAAACATATTTCTTGGTTAGATCTTTCGTTTCTAGCGTTAAATCGATCGGTTTTGAGGTTATATCGTTGGGCAGACGTCGTAATCGGTCGGATTTTGTAAAAATCGTATTCGCCGATTTTCCGAGTAAATTATTCGAGTAACAAGGGTTTGAATACATTTTTTCCTATTCGAGTAACATTTTACTCGAATAATTTACTCGAATAACAGTGAATTTTCATTGTTTTTCATTTTTTTTTTTTGCATTTCAGATCTATTTTCCGACGAAGTTGCCGGCGGAAAATTTCTACAATGCCATCCTCACTCTGAACTCGCAGTACATGACGGTATGCGAACGCATCGTACGCTTTTGAGCGAGGAGGAGATGGAGGAGATGGTCAGACGGACTCAGTTCGGGAATCTAATTAAGGTGGCCCGAGACCACTACAACTCGAACATGATCCTGTGGTTTTTGATGAGCCGGCAGGTGGAGTATATGCCGGAGTCGAAGGAGTTCTGGATGGTCGTTCGTGGGCGACCGTTAAGATTTTCATTGGTCGAGTATTGCCTACTCACGGGCCTCGACTGCGGCGCTAACGAGCCGGAGATACCGTCATCGAACGAGTTTGCGGAGAGGTATTCGCCTGGTATTAATCCTATTTATTTTTATCATTTTGATTCTTTTTGTACTTCGATTTCAAAAACTAACGTTTGTTTTATGGCTCGTAGGCAAGCCCGTTATATATTTGTCGATTTGGATAGGAAAGTCTCGGGAATGATTCGTGACGCCAGTGGAAACTCGGGCGTGAATCCTGAGAAATTGAAAATCGCGGCCCTTTATTTTGCCGTCGGGGTGCTAGGGGAGCGGAGGGTAAAGAAGGACTTGAAGGTGAAGGAGTAGTGGCTCAGTCTGGTGGAGGACTTCGACCGCTTCAACGAATATCCTTGGGGAATGATATCATTCGAGGAGGTCGTTTATGGTCTGAACAAAGACCTTTTGGGGAAGCACATGGAGATGACATCGAAGGGAAAAATCCAAACAACCTTCGATATCAGCGGCTTCGTCATGCCGCTTTAGGTAATTAGTTTTGTATTATTTAAGACATATTATATTTATTTTAACTTATGTTTACTCTCTTTTATCAGGTTCTGGCGTACGAGTGCTGAACGACCGTCGGGCAGGAATTTGCCGTGAGAAAAGGCGGCGAAAGGCTCCCGATACCCCGGATGTGCCATTGGAAGACCACATTTTACGGCAAGAGCTCTGCTCCGGGATGGCAAGAGGTCGAGCGTGCATTCGGTGCCGTGGGAATGGATGTAAGTATATATATATTTATTTATTTATCATATGGATTTATTTCGATTGCGTTTTCTAAATTGTACAAATACACAGGACGTGCGGTGTTGCCTTACACCGACCGATGCTGAAGCCGATTCAAGGTACTTCCGCACGGTTGCCGGCTTTTCTGGCAGCAGGCATGATGCCGGAGCCCAGAGGATAGTGGAGCATCTTCTAAATGGGCTGCCGGTCTACTGCTGCCAACATCGGCTTGCTCCGTCTCCTCCTCGGCCGTCTCCTCCTCCGACGCTGTCTCCTCCTCCGAGGCCGTCTCCTCCGAGGTCTTCTCCTCCGAGGCCGTATCCTCCTCCTTCCGACTCAATAATCGCCCATTTCGATAGAAGAATGGACAGGCTGGAAGGCGATGTACGGGATATGCGGGCGGAGATTAGGGAGCTGCGCTCGATCGTGCTCCATGGTATGTCTTACTTCATGTTTATTTTATAAGATTATATTGATATTACGTAAATAATGTAATACTCTAATTTTGTAGCCCTTGAGAGCCTGACGCCGAGAATGGTGCGGGATATTACGAGGAGCTACGATCAGGACATGCCACCTCCTTCGCCTCCTCATTCGCTGCCGATGTGGAGTCGGGACATGCCGCCGCCTTCGCCTCCTCCTTCGCCTCCTCATTCGCAGAACGTGACGGGGAGTCGGGAGCAGGGGGCGAGAATGTGGAGATAGAGGACGAGATGGATATAGATATGATGGAGGCCGCGGCCGTGGCGGCGGAGAGGGCCGCGGCGGAAGCGGCGGCAGCGGCCGAAGCGGCGGTGGCGGAGAAGGCGGCGGCGGAGAGGGCCGCGGCGGAGAAGGCGGCGGCGGAGAGGGCCGCGGCGGAAGAGGCGACGGCAGAGAGGGCCATGGCGGAAAAAGCCGACGCGGCGAAGAAGGCGGCGTGGGCGGAGGCACAGAGGGCCGCCACGGCGAAGAAAGCGGAGGCCGAGGAGGCGGAGAGGGCCGCCGCGGCGAAGAGCAAAAAACGACCACGGGCTGAACGTGCGAAGAAGAAGTCGAAGCTGCTTTCGAGTCCGTATACGCCGACGCCCGATTCCACCCCTCGCGCTACAATACAACGCCGAGCGCAGATAGAGCTGATCATTGGTGAGAGGGTGAAGAATTGGGATGCCGTCGCGGTGGAGGTGGCAAGAATGGGCGAAAAGGATGGACGGGCAGGAATGCTCAACGCGTCGTTCGACAAGAAATTCTTTGCCGATCTGTCCACTCCGAAAGTGTGGATCTCGGACGAGGTATGTGTGTTTTTTGCTAAATATGTTCTAATTATTTCGTTTAATAACATTATATGCTATTATTGCAGCCCGTAAACGAGGCATTCAACGGGTTTATGGCGATGCAAGAAAAATGCATGCATGAGGAGCGAATCGCGTACATGAACACGAATTTCGCACATGCAGTCAAGTATGAGTCCGCCAAACTGCGACCGTCGGACATATCCTCGTTCGAGAAATTCGCCACGGGAGAGATCAATGCGACGTACGGCAACAAGCCGTCGCTTCACTGGAGCCAAGCGGATGTGGCCGTCATTCCATTGGCGTTTAGAAGCCACTGGGTGCTCCTCGTCGCTCGGTTCATGGAGAGGAACATCCTCGTTTTGGATTCCGACCGCAAAAGCGATTCGGACTTGAGGTTCATGAAGCCGTTCCTCGAACCCTTGGCCGAAGTGATACCTCTTATGCTTCAACACGTAGGTGTGGAGCAAACTACCGTGGAGAAGTTTGCTTGGGTGCGGTGCCCCGAGTTCCCTCAACAAGTCCTCAGGTAATTTTCTTATTTACTCACTTTCTTATTTTCTTATTTTCTTAAACCTGAAATTGTTCTATTTTTCGAGCAGCGGAGAGTGTGGTATATACATGCTTAGGGCGGCTATGTCTTTGTTGATCGGTAACAAAGATGATCTCTACGCTTTGGACGATTCTAAAATTGCGTCGTTTCGAAAGTTTTTGACGATATGTATTTTTTTAAACAATTGGGATGTTGTATTTACAGTTTTAGATATTTGTATAGATTTTGCATTTGGAATTGTTCAGTTTTGGTTGGTTGAGTTGCTGTTCAGTTTGTTCAAGTTTCAGTTGGTTCATTTCAGTTTTCACTGTTATTCGAGTCAAGTCAAAAGTTCGAATAATGTTATTTATTCGAGTTTCGTATCCGACTGGTATTCGAGTTCTTGCGTTACTCGAATAGGTTCAGATTTCTATTTTCGACTTTTTTATTGTTACGTTATTCGAGTGTTCTATTCGAGCCAAATCGAGTACTTTACGTAACTCGAATAATTTAAAAATCCAAAATAATGTTTATATCATGATCATGAAATGTTAAATGCGTTTCCTATCTAAGTAATAAAATATTTTAGAGATTCTTGATAAACTATGAAAAAAAATAATCATTTTGATATTTCTATACATGTAGACCAACGTGGATGAAGTTTATATACTAAAGTCCTATCTACCAACGTATTCCATTGTATGTCATGCAACGATTTTTACAAAACATTGTTAATCTTCATCAAACGACCTATTAACATCATGAAGGCCCTAAAACATCGAAATATTGATATTTATACACCTAAGTTTTGAGATAATTAGACTTCGAAATTTTTGAAGATAAAACTCGAATAGCAAGATATTATGCGAGTTTCGTATTCGATTTTTTCTAAATTATTCGAGTTCTTGCGTTACTCGAATAGGTTCAGATTTCCATTTTCGACTTTTTTATTGTTACTTTATTCGAGTAGTGTATTCGAATGTTATTCGAGCCTTGTTGTTTACTCGAATAACAGTGAAAAAGCAACAATCAAGCCAAACTCATATTCATCAATCTCATACGACCTCATACATCAAACTCATACGACCTCATACATCAAACTCATAAAAACTCATACATCAAGATTTACTTAATGTCTACGACCAAACTCACCGACGAACAGAAACCTCTTTTCTTTTCTCCGACCACGCCTTGCTACGAACAGAGGCGGCAACACCAATTGATCCGAGGTATCCCACTCGGCTTGATCCGGAACCGGCGAAACTCGTCCGTGATAAGCAGACTGCCACGTTAGGATAGAATAATATTGCGAACACAACGGGTAGAAACTCATGTTCGCTCGTAGACTCGCCGCGATTGCATGTGGACAAGGAATCCTGTCAATGTCGAATTGGCGGCACGTACAAGTCTTCGACCGCAAGTTAACAATGGCACGACCCCCCGGAGATCTGACATCGTACTCATGCGGAGCGATTTCATGTACTTCGTACCCTTGACTTAGCTCATACCTCTCACGGAGCTTCCTTTCCACCGTCGGGGTAAACCGCGTGGTTACTTGTCCAGATTGCTGTCTGTATCTAGCAAACCAATCCGCCGTCATCCTCTGTATCGATTCCAAAAGCGCAATGATCGGTAGCTTTCTTTCTTCGCGGAGTCTTGCATTAATCGATTCCACCCCGTTCGTAGTCATGATGTTATAGCGAGACGTCGGAGAATAGGCTCGACTCCATCGTTCCTTAGTATCAGTCTTTTGCAAATACGCGTATGCGTTGGGAAACCTATTCTCGAAATCACCATATTGTGAATCAAAGTCGCATTGCTTGTATATTTTAGCAATGTGTATGAACGTCTCGGTCGCACCCTGCTTCTTACACTTGCCTTTCATATTTTGTGACACGTGCCAAATACAATGACCGTGGTGCGCACGACTGTAGACGTCTGCAACGGCGGCTTTGATTGAAGCAGATCTGTCAGATACGATGACAAGATCGTCCTCGTTGGGTACGACTTGCAAGAGCTCGTTCAAGAACCACGACCAAGCTTCTATGCACTCGTTATTGTCAATTATGTCCAAGCTAAAGGAAACTGATGGCGGTCGCCATCCTCCGCTGATGCAATGAGCAACGTACCCCCATACTTTCCTTTCAACCAAGTACCGTCTATGCAAACAACCTTCCTCATGTGACGGTATCCTGCAATACAAGCACCAAGGGATAGGAATGCGTGCTTAAATCTCCGCTCGTCGTCCAAATATACACTTGCTATGGTTCCCGAATTCACTCTTCTCAACGTCGACAGGTACGACGGCAACAACTTGTAACTCTCATCGGGGTCACCCTTCATTGCATTTTGTGCTAAAATGCCTCCTTTCCATGCTTTGAAGTACGAAACTTCGATCCCACGATTTCTCATCATTGTTTGAATGAGTTTAGGGGCCGCTGTACTTGTTGAACCCTGAAAAGATTCAAGCAGTATATCACTCACGGAGGTTGACGATGCTTGAGTGAGTCTTGCGTTCCGATTTGCAAGGTCGCACGTATGTGTGTTGCAATACGAACGAATCGAGAATACGGATGAATCCTTAATCTTCGCCGTCCATATCCTCCAAGTACATCCATCCTCTTTTCATCTCACGCCATAGTACGATCGGGAAGATTTTATAATCTTGACCTCGAAGCATGCCTCTATAGCAACCCTTTGGATCCTATTCTTGATGGCCTTCTTATCCTCGAATTCATCACCGACCTTCATGGTGGAACCGTCGGTAAAAGAATACCGATCGCTGGAAATAGTTGCATTTTCCTCTTCCTCCTCATCCTCCTCCTCCTCCTCCTCCTCATCATCATCCCCGTCCGCATTTTCTCCGTTTACGCCATCAAAATTGACGTGCACGTTCTGCCGTGATGCAACATTCTCATCACGGTCGTTCGCCTCATTGTGACCTTCACCCCCAAAGTCGATAATACGGTCAAAATAATCATCGATGTAACCACCTCCACAGCTACGAGCCTCAGTTAGAAATGGACCAACTTCATCATCCACAAGAGTTTGACGGTGGAGGGTCGTAGGGAGCCCAATCTCCACACGGAGAATCGGTCTATCCATTGGACCCCCTAAGTAAATATAACCCTTCAACTCTCGATCATTCTTTATATACAACGGAGCACACCCTTCCATACCTCTCATAGATAGCTGATAACTAAGCTTTAACTCCGGCCTCCCGCTTACGCCAATAGTCTCGTATATTTCGTTATGCAGATCGTCCAGCAAACAACAATCGACATCGAACCCAATGGGCTTCCTATTTGTTCCCATCCTTGGAACCCATAACCATTTATTATCATCCCCAATTATCCATTCTCCATCGTAATCAATCATGATGCTGGTCGGCATAACCTGCATATGAAATATATCATTGTTAATAAAATTTAATTGCAATATGCACTATTCGAATAAATAAAATATTCGAAAAAAAAACAATACTCGAGTATGCTACTCGAGTACTATAAAAACTCGAATAGAATGTTCGCCAAGTAAGATGTTGAAGGCACTCGATAAATTGTTATCGAAGAAAGTAATTGAATAGATAAACTTAAAATGCTAAAAAGTTATTCGAATAAATAATTTATTCGAAAACAGAAATTTATACGAGAAAACTATTCGAGTTGGAACTTCACTCGAATAAGTTATACGTGTAATATAATACAGAATAAATTATACGAGTAAAATGTAAATAAGCAGATTATTCGAGTTGTCTTTTCGAGTTTATTCGAGTAGTATGTCCGAATTGAAAGTTGCCAAAATTATATATTCGAGTGACGTTTCCGAGTAAAGAAAAAATCGAATAATGAACTCGGATAAACGGAAAACGAAATTTTTCTGCAAATTCGCACAGATCTACGGTGAAAATGCTACCCATAACTACCCAAACCTTCAAAAATCTAATACCCGATGCTCGAAATGTAAATGTCGTTAACATGAACAGAAATTACAATGCCCCGATAATGTATACTAAAAACCGGGGTTAACATGAACGAAACTTACTGTATATGCGTTCAAGAACGAAATTGGGATCTTCGAGCTTGGGTGTTTCGATTCGTCGGATGCTTCAGCTCGTTTTTCCGTCAAAATCTCGGTTGGTGTTCTTGGTGGGTGCGTTAATGGTGGGTGCGTTTTTCGTTATTTTATATATATATTTCTTTTTTTATTTATTTAGGTATTAAGGATTTAGTTAATTAAGGTAATTAAAACATGTTCCTCTTTTTTAAATTGATTTGATATGGTTCCTCTTTTTTTAAAAGAAATCAAAAGTAATCTTATTTTTTAAAATATCCCTAATGTTCTAAGTTTTGAATGTTTCTTTCTCTGAAGTTTGAGATGGGTCGTATAAATTTTAAGTAGCTTTTGTGGGTTTTATTTCACTTTCCTTTTTTTTAAATTTGTCCGATAAAGCCTTTTAATTCGTCCTAATCAGCATCCATGGGTGGAGAATTGTCCAGCTCAGCGGCAGACGTGGGATTCTGAGAAGGGTTGCCAGAAAATGAGTCGAGTGACCCAAATTTGTTAACATCTATACTCTTAGGGGGTGTTTGTTTTGAGGCGATCCTCCAAAATATCACTGTAATCCTCGCTATTGCTCTCTATCATTGCGTTTGTTTGATCTAGGTGATGAGTCATCACCGTAATCAAAGATCACCTAGGTGATGAAAACGGGTGATATTTCGCATTACGGATCACCCCAAAAAACCTCAGTGATCCTTCATCATCGTGATGGGGTGATATTTCTGATTTTTTTCGGACAAAATTATCCCTTATAATTAATTTTATTTCCTTTCATTACCCTAAGTCAAAACAATAATATCGAACAATAATTTTTCGATAACCCATATAAAATCCCATCGTATATGCTTATGCGTATCTTTGAAAAAATAAAATATTCTCAATCTTATTTTATCATCTTTTCTAATTAGAATCTGAATTACACTCACACCATCTTTTTCATTCTCCTTTCATCAATCCAATCGAAGTTGAATTGTGGGTAAGCGTTGAGTGCTGTTTCAGTTTTTAATTGCCTTTTTGTTCCTCTTCAGTCAACAATTATGAGTAAGCCATTCAATTTTTATTTGCCTTTTTGTTCATTTTCATAATCAACAGCTTATTGTCTTCCAGACCTAGTATTAATTTTTTTTTTGTTCTTGTTAGCTTATAATCGATTCCTCAAAATTTTTTAAAGCTCAATGTTGCTTACTCATATTAGGCGTGTATGTGTGTAGACATTTATGGGACCTACTTGTTTAGATGATAAGATCACTGCACATCAATCTTCTTGAAGGACAACACCAAAGTTGAGATGTTTTTTTATCATGCCGGAGGAGGTGAGAAATATGCTAGGGATGAAGGAGCTTCATAATGACTCACCATATGGTTACATGCACTCGTTTGATTAGTTGAGGATATTTTATTGCTAACATTGTGAGTCGTACTTTTGCGTAGTACTTTTTTAGACTTATTATATGTTAGAGTTCGTGATTTTTTTTGCGAACATAACTTTCTTATATTTATATGAAGACTTGCATTTTTAACGATTTTGAACCTTTTATTGAATGTTTTACAAGCATATATGGAAAAAGGTTGCATAATTATATTTTTGCTACATAGGACATGCATTTTTTTTTATAAGTTGTATATTAGAAACTTATAAAATAAAAGTTTATATTTAAAGAGGGTTAAATATGACATTTACACAACATCACCCCGCACATCACCGTGATTAAACAAGCACAATATTATAATATCACCATGCTATGCAAAATGAAATATCACCCCAAAACAAACACAGTGATGACATATCACGTTGATCCACGTCACTGTGATACTCACATCACGGTGATGTGTATATCACCGTGATCTTGGATCATCGGAAACAAACACCCCCTTATATTAATTCTCAGCACCATTTAAAAACTGTCAATTTTAATCCAATTTGGTGTATCAATTACACCAAAAATTGAAGCCTATTGGTAGTTACTCACGTTCAAAAGAGAAGTTATTATTATAACCTTCCACGTTATATTTCGACCAACTGCCATTAAAGTAAACTGCCGCACACTAATTAAAAAATGAAATAATAATAAAATTATAAAACAACCACTAATGATGGAAATGCTTATGTCATTCGCTCAGACATGAATAGTTCTTTTATCTTCTCCTTTTCTTTATGATTTTTTTTATTTGAATGAATTTTGGCTATCTTTGATATCATCTACACAATATCTTAAAGATTAGGGTTTGTCCAATATCATTTGATTACGTAAAAACATATTAATATACCGTTTAAATATATTGTACACACATCGAGTGTGCTCTGACTACTAGTATAGATATAGTTAGTGACCTAGTTTTGTAACTGGCAAACACAGTGACCCAAAATCGAAAATTGGCATACTTAGTGACTCATTTTTATAATTTTGCCTATAAATTTTAAGTAGCATTTTTGGGTTTTATTTCACTTTCCTTTTTTTAAAAATTTGTCCGATAAAGCCTTTTAATTCGTCCTAATCAGCATCCATGGGTGGAGAATTGTCCAACTCAACGGCTAAACATGGGATTTTTGAGAAGGGTTGCCAAAAAATGGAAATTTGTTATCATATAGATAGTTAGTGACTTAGTTTTGTAATTGGCAAACATAGTGACCCAAAATCGATAATCGGCATACTTAGTGACTCATTTTTATAATTTGCCATTGAATTATTCATCAAATCATTAAAACATTATGCATATACTTTGCCATACTACTTTTTATATTGTCACGCACACAAACATACACACACACACACACATTTATATATATATATATATTAGATGAACTAAGAGAAAATATAAGGTTAAAATAGTATTTGTATATAGCCATGTATGAATTAATATCCGATATAAACGATACTCCATCAGCTTGAAATACTAAGAAATGAAGTTTCAATAAATCCGTAGATGCTTGATGAACCAAATGCCTGTAAAGAACAAGCTAGGGCTCCTTTTACCTCATATAATAGTTCAATCTTACATATATTATTTATTTGCAACACAATCGTTACAACTCTACACCATCTTAATTCATTTTTCCAACGTATTTTTTTTTTCAACGTGTCATCTTTTTATGGTCGTGAAAATTTCTAAATTCTGGGCCTTGGTGTGCTGCCGTCGCCCATCATTTTATGTATAATCCATCGACTAGAAATATTCATGTGTCGAGGTTTGAACTTCTCTCGAGATTTAAGATCAAATTTTACTGATGTACAGATTTCTCAAATATTTAGTCGTTGAAAGCTCTTACATCTCTGAATATGGAAATCCATAATGTCCTAATCTTAATCATTGTTATTGAAGTTCTAATCACTACTGAATCTTCTCAAGATTGAATATCCATAAACCCCCCATTGTTAAACCTTCGATAATTGAATGATTATTATTCATGTATCTGACCCCCATTTAAACTATTTTAGCTTTGTCTCCTTAATCTCGAAGATATGGTTAAATAAACTTCAGGGAAATTTCTAATCCGCTAACAAAATAAATTAGTCTTTTTTCCACAGTTATGATCCAATCGTGATAACATATGACAGAAAGAGAAGAGGAAAAAGAACATCTTTTTATGATTTTTTTTGAATACTGATGGACCCGCCCGAAATGCCTAGAATGAAAACCCTAATAAAAAATAATATTTCGTACGAGCATTTTCACCTTTGGAGCATGTCCGGCGAACATTGCACCGATGGCACAATATCTATTCGTAGAACGAGCGAAGATCTCCTTCGAGTGAGGGACTACCAAAGATTTGGCAAAAAAGCATTTAACTCGTCTTATGCTTCTTCTTCAAGTGATGGTGGCCATGAGGTTAGAAATTGTTTAAAACTGCTGCAAAAAGATTTTTTCCTTTCCAACTAGTTTTAAAGTTACAACTACTTTTTGTTCGATCCACATTGCAGTGTTGTATTACTGAACGAAGGCGAATACTATGGAGCAAAAGCAACTATAAACGTTTGGGAACTAAACTAACAGACGAATTCAGCTTAGCACAGCTTTGATTTGTAGCAAACATTCACAATGCAATAGGTTGGCCCAGAACTCTTCCGCGACAATCGTCCAAGGTTGTTCATTTACTGGACAGTGTAAGTCCAATCACCAATGTGATATATGTCTAATCATCCAAACTAACCAAATGTAAACATTAATATAATTTTTTCTTATTTCTGAAGATAGATGGATATAAATATAAAGGGTGTTACAATTTGCTGTGCCCGGGCTTCGTTCAGATAAACAAAAAAGTGGTTCTAGGAGCACAAATTAGACCAGTTTCTTCTTACAAGGGTTAACAGTTCGAAACTGACTTGTTAGTATTCAAGGTACTTTAAGCACTCTTAATGAATTCTCCGAAAGATACGTAGAAGATAATTCTATATTCATTTGTTTTTTTCCCAGGACCCAAAGCAAGGAAATTGATGGCTTTCATACGGAGATGAAAATTTAATTGGTTATTAGCCATTGGCTTTATTCGCACGCCTAAACGAGAATGCACGAAATGTGAATTTTGGGGTGAACTTAAATTCTGGAAGTTCAGGGGCTCACACTACGACGGAAATGGGGAGTGGGCATTTTGCATGAGGGGGCTTTAAAAGAGCGGCTTATGTATTTTCATAATTTGGTGACCGTTTACTCAGATAACTTCCTAAACCCATTGTCTGTGAGCTTTAAAGTCAAAACTGATCATCAGAATTGTTATGACATAAAACTGGTCATAGTAAGAAATGGGGTAGCTATTTCCACTATGGAGGGCCGGGCAAGAATCCATGATCAAAAGATTGCCTCTTTTCATGTATGTGTATAAAGGAATGGGTCTCAATTAAACACAACTAGTAAAGTCCTGATCCAAAACTTTGATTATCAATCAAAGGACATACCTGGCAAGCATTATTTTGATGAAGCGAAGCCAAATAATAGGCTGAGAACTCTGAGTAATGATTCACACAAGTCTTAGCTCATATTCACCAGCCATTGTGATGTATCTCACCCATGGAAGGGCCTGATAGCCACTTTTCTCGATAATTTTCAAGTAACGAACCTATAAGTAATATGTGAGTCGAGTATGATGCAAAAAGTTCGACGAACGGGCGTCGTAATTGCGGAAAAAACGTTTCAGTTCATCACCTGAATCCCAGAAACAGTGAAATATGGTATTTCGAATTTCACTCTTATGGGAGCTTTTCTCTCGGGTGCTGCGTCTTCGGATGTTATGCTGGGAAGCCTAAACTCTGCTCTCAGCATATATTCCTGTTTTGTTTTGTCATAAACAAGATTTTCAAACGCTTCTAAAATATGGCTAAAATATGTGATTATATATCATAATACCTAGAGAGTATATATGTTAGTCATCTCATACCTTACCACCTGGAAAAGATTTAATTTTCCAAACTAGTGCATCACTTTCTGGTGCGTAAGCAGCAGAGCCCATCGAAGTACGAACATTTGGATTAGTGGCGTCCAGCGGGACTGGTAACTCAATTTCGACATTGGTTGCAGTGCTGAAAAAGTTCGGATTGGTTTTAGAATGAAATTCTTGAGACCCAAAAGAAAATTTCAAGATCATACAAAAGGATAAGAATAATAATAGTCTAAATAACTCAGAGTACCTACGCTCCTTGAACTGGCTCCTGGCTTTTACCGTAAATTCTATGCGGCTTCTAGAATGTTTTTCCACCTGGGCTTCTACCCATATTAAAGGTTTAACCTGTGGGTGGAATGCTCGAATAATTGATTAATTCTGGGAAAATTACAGAATGGTAATAATTTTCCAGATTTGAAATGGGATTTGTCATAATACCACAAGCTTTTTTGCGGGTTCAGACATAATTTTAAAAAACTCAAGAAGTATCGCTATTAAACCCCTACTGACCTGAGTGCTAAGCCTGTAGGTCATCAGGTCAAATGATCCATCGGGAGGAATAAATGATATAGTGCGGTCATTCTCAAAACGAGCCAAGCGCACACATCTGAACAAAATATACTTTCTCCGTAAAGCGTAGCACAAATGGATACAAGGCAAGGAGACAGAGAGGGGGGAGGAGGGGGGAGGAGAGGGAGAGGTGAGGATGAGGGAGGGAGGGAGAGAGAGAGAGAGAGAGAGAGAGAGAGAGAGAGAGAGAGAGAGAGAGAGAGAGAGAGAGAGAGGGGACCAGTCATATTCTTTTATGAATCAATTACATACTGATGAAACTTGATGTCATCTAGGTCAATGGCTTTTCCTTTCGCAGTGCGCCCTTGTACCTCCAGCAAAACTCGATCGTTGAGCCCCAACTTACACTCAGGCATACCACTGCAACATATATACGTAGCACTTCATGTCTATGGGAAGGTAAAAATATCACAGTCACAGATCTGTATACCTACATGAACAACTATGAAAAACTATAAGCAGTTGAAAGAAGCGATCAGACCTCAAATATGTCCTCATTTTCAGAGCCCCGACCACATCTGACCTAATTATCTGGCCATTACTATTAACCAGTATGTTCACGCTTTCCACAACATCAAGAAAAACCTGGAGCAAAAAACATTGTGACAAGAATGACTGACTTTTAGAACTTATCCAAAAGGCTTAAAATAATGAATGACTGACTTCATTTTTCTTGTAGAGTATTCCCTCGCTACGCCAAGAAACAGCGTTTGTGACAGCCATTGGAGGCCTCTGTGTAACTTCCATTCTGTAAGCATCCGTCTTTATGAATTCGCTCAGAATCTTGGCTTCAGTGAACTGTGGGAAGCCAAAGTCCATGATTTCATCGAGCAACTCATACTGACAACAAGCACGAGATCGACCATTTTATAAGAACTTTTCATAATAAACAAGTGTCAAACAACCGACAAAAAAGGAGAAATAGCATACCACTACAACGAAATTATCTCTCAGGGATTCTTCTTCTAACTCCTCAAAGTAATGCTTAAAAACCTATAAGAAATATTAAAGTTAGCGTTTCAATTTGTATCATAAATGAGGAAAGAAAAGGACTTGATTACCAATAACGCTTACGTCAACTAATCGATGCAAGAATAGAAGCATGCTAGCAGCATTGCAGTTCTGACGTGATGCAGTCATGAGATAAACGTTGTTGTGTTGTATAAACATATATGTAATGCCATTATCATATATAACAGGATCCTGGGATGCATCTGGATCACCCTATATTACAAGGAAAAGAATCACTAATTAGATCAAAAGTATTATTGCCAACTGACAGAGAGCAAATATAACCATTCTAAGAACATCAAAATAACACATAGGAAACGAAATGAAAAGTGAAAGCCAAATTATTATCGTATGTCGTCATTCAGAACCATTCTTGTTGGAAATCACTTTTCGAAGTTTCAAATAGTTATGTAATTTACGTCAAAAAGCAAACCCCAACAACCCAGAAACATTTCCTATCATATACCAAGAATGGTAACCAGTCCCAAAAATTATAGATATCCTATAAAATTCATCAGACATACTATTTCTACCCTTTACATACAGATACTAATCATGCAACATCAACCTCACCTGAATCTTCAGCTGACTCACTGAATTGAGCTCTAATCTAACCAAAACTAAATGCATCAAAATGCCACATTTTTTTCCTCCACATTAACTCAACACAACAAGCTGAATCTTTTTTCAATCTCATCAAATAACTCAATCCTGCTCTGCAATCAGCTCATCAAAACACATGACAATAATTCACGTGCTGAATCAGATCTACCCATAACATCTCTCTACCTCAGGCACACGCGCACGCATTCATATCATCGTCAAATTCCGGTTCCGAATACATCCAAGAACAACGCTCCATCTCTTCACAAATATATTACAAGCAATAAAACATCAGATCACAGTAGTATGAATCAAATCGCGACCTCTTTCTCTATGATTTTCGTGAAGAATCGTTCGGCTTGTACGGCCGAGACGTCGCCGCGGTAGTCGCGCCACACCAGAACCCTACCCTTTATGTCCAGTAGGAACAGCGCCGATGCTGCTCCAGCCATTCTGCAGAACTCAAAATTCTCTAAATTGAGATTAGATAGCAAATCACAGATCCATGAGATTGATGCTCGAATTTATAAAGCTCGGAAATTGGTGCGCGGCTACAGATTCAGGTGTAGTGCTGTGCCTCCATTAAGTGTTGTTCATGATTTTTCTTATTTCATTCATTTTCATCTTTCATTTTTCCTTTGATTTTCTTCGAAAGATAATTGCAAACTATATAAAAATACTATAATAAGTCACATTATTTTATTATTTATACAATGGTTTGAAACTTTTTTCAATTTGAATCAACTGTTATTATAAACCTTAAAATATATTTTTGGCCAAATTATTAAACTAGGTCGCTAACTATGCGTTTTTTAGGTCACTAAGTTTCGTAATTGCAAACTTAGGTCACTAAGTATCGTTATCGATTTTTTTTAGGTCACTAAGTTTCGCAATTGCAAACTTAGGTCGCTAAGTATCGTTATCGATTTTTTTAGGTCACCAAGTTTCGTAATTGCAAACTTAAGTCACTAAGTATCATTATCTATTTTTTTTGGGACATTTTTTTGAATTTTCTGATAAAGCTGAACGGAATACACATGTGGCGTGCCCGGCATCCTAGATGGCAAAATTTTTTAGGCCACGTCACTAAAATAATTGTCCAACGTGTGTGTATAAAGAAAAAAAATTATATTTAAAGATTAAAAGAAAACTAGTTCCCTCCAAACTTATACGATTAATCTCCTAAACGACCAAATTGATTCCACAAAAAAGATATGTGTCCCTCATATGATGTGTGACTGCAAGAAACGCACATTCTTGATGACGTGTTGGAAAGATGATAACCTTGAATTTCAGTGACGTGGCCTAAAAATTTTTGCCATCTACGACGCCGGTCACGCCACATGTGTATTCCGTTCAGCTTTATCAGAAAAATTCAAAAATGTCCCAAAAAAATCGATAACGATACTTAGTGACCTAAGTTTGCAATTACGAAACTTAGTGACCTAAAAAAAATCGATAACGATACTTAGTGACCTAAGTTTGCAATTACAAAACTTAGTGACCTAAAAAAATCGATAACGATACTCTTATTACTTAGTGACTTAAGTTTGCAATTATGTAACTTAGTGACCTAAAAAACACGAGAGGCATAGTTAGCGACCTAGTTTAATAATTTGGCCTATATTTTTTAACGTATAATTTTTTTCGGTTAAACTAACTTATAACTCGATAAAATGATCATAAACATAATAAAAACATAAGAATAGTATTCAGAATTTCTAAGCTTATTTATGATCATGGGGAGCTTAGAAGGCCATCGTTCTCTCTATCCACGGGGAATTCTCGCCATGTTCTCTTTATCGATTTATTTTATTCTCATTTGTTTCCTCTAAGAATAAAATTTCATCATAGATCCAATGTGAGGAAGAAAACAATCTAATAAAGAAAGAAAAAAATTTACAATTAAACTTCCTTTTCTAACTAATAATTATCCTCATCCTTATTTTTAAAAGCATTCCTACCATAAATCAAAATGATTGGGATGATTCAACTAATAAGCTGGCAATTTTTATTATTTTTCGAATTTATCTTTCCATTATTAAGCAAACAATTTACCTTCGACATATTCCTTAATTCCCTGCAATCATAAGAATAACAAAATAAACCAACGGTACATTTTCTTTTTTTTCAATATGTTCTCTTTTCTCTATATAAACGATTCCATATACGCTAACCACATCTATTACAACCCTGCAAAAATCTTAAACACTAAGCTCAAAAGATGGGAGTTCATGAAACTGTTGTACGTTCTACAACAATGGCTCTCTCCGCAATCTCACTTACTACTCCTTCGAAGCCTAAGTTCGCTATGAAAGCAATAATGGAGAAAAGAAAGGATGAGGAAGAAGATGACGATTTTTCTTTTTCAACTTCCACGCCAAATGGTAAAGATTCGAGGATTCCAAGGTTGTTTGCATGTCCAAATGCTCCCATGAAACAAAAGCCGTACAAGTCAAGATTCGTCGGGCATGTCACCAAGTTAGAGAAGTTTTGAGTCCATAGAGAAGTCTTTGTAATAAACTTCGACATCTTATCTACTAATGTTCTAACTTTGTTACAAAACCCTAGTTTGCATTAACACTAGCTCCTCTACCATAGATGTATCGCCTTGCTTGTGTTTGAATTTTCGTTGCAATAATATACAGTTTTGTGGAAGTTTTATCTCATATTACAAGCAAATCTTGCAAACAATAATTTTTCGATTTAGAATTCATGCCAATTTCGACTTTGTTTTAAGAATGAATTGTATCTATGTGGGGATTTTTATGATCTAGCTTTAGCTTATGGTAGAACTTGGAAGGGGGCCGGCCAAAGAAATTAAAAATATATAGACGGAAGTTTTTTGCTTTGCTCATAGTTGGCAGTTTGTTAAATGAACTAACTTCCTTAATATTAAGGTTTGCAATTACGGTAAGGCTTAAGAGCATTGAATTACTTTGCAATGGTTCTTCACTCATTAATTATTACCTAAACAACACATATGTCTGGATAAGAATTAAACAAAGTGAATTTATGGTATAACATCTTTGCCTTTGCCACGCAAGAATTCGACATAACCAAAGGAAAGAAAATCCCCCATTTCATATTAGATAAAGGTTTTCAAATTCAAATCCTTGCAAAATATACACCATGGAAATAATAGCAGAAGAAACACAGCATACTAAACCATGGAAAAGCTGTACAAAAATACGTACGGTCATTGCTGAAGGAAGACAGCTGCTCCCACGAGCCCAATCCACAAAGTCAACGTCAGCCAAAAGGCGGGTTTTTTCTCCAAACCAACGGGCGGTTTCCACACGAGGAAATCCCCCAAGTAGTCTTTGTTCGATTGAAGCTGATTCGTCGTAGAACCACTAAACCTCTGATCTTTGTCCTTCTCCTTACCGCTCCATGTAGCAGCGTAGCTGGTGAAAAAACGAAGAAATCATAAGGCAACTTTTTTTTTTTTTGCTTTGGTCAGTTTTTCATGGCTTTTCTGTCTGTTTTGGGTGAGAACAACACGGGATCGAAACAGCCAAGAAATAGGGGTGTTGGAGAGGAGACGATAGCATAGTGGTAAGATAGAGATCTCACCTGTCATAACTGGATCCAATCAAAGGGATTGTGACCATTTCCTCTTGTGTGATCTTGATCTTAGGTGCTTGCAATATGTAGCGGAGATCAGCAGCCTGGCGTCTTATGCTTAGACTAGGATGTTTCTTCTCCAATTCTTGGTACAGAGCGATGCAGTCCGCGTGGCGATTGTTAGCCTCATATGCCATGGCCAGCCATATTTGTATCTTCACAGATAAATGAAAATGAAAATGAAGCTTCCATACAATTGGCAAAGGGAATTGATGTCGATACACAAGAAAATGCTACGAACCTCACCACCAAACATGGTTGGCCTGGGAATGATTGTGAGAGCAGCTTCGAGAAATTCTATGGCACGTCCGTACATACCCCTTCCGTATGCTTTCTGACCTAATTCGAACATCAACTGAGCTGTTTTTCTTCTTTCAGCTTGTTCCCTAGCAACCTTCATTTTCAAACTCATATTGGTAATTTCCTCAAACAGTTTGTGCTCATTAAAGACGTATTCTAAAAGCTGAACGAAAGAAAACTAAACTGAAATGGAGTAAGAAAGAGACCTTTTCTAATTCCTTCTTCACCCTCAAACGCTTCTCTTCCTCACTCTCCTCGCCAGCTTTATTGCTGAACTCCTCATCAACCCTGTACTGCAACTCCTCGGCCTTCGTCTCAAGCTCCTTCATCTCCTCCATCTCCTTAACTTTCCTCCTCATCTCACTCTCCCAATCGAAGCCCTCGTCGTCGACGTCGACGTCTTCCTCGCCGTTGCCGTAATTTCCGTTCTCGTCGTCACTTGAATTCTCGTACTCGACCTCGTTCCTCTTCGATCTGCTCGGCCTCTTCTTATTCTTACACTCCTTCTTCGACTTCTCATCCTCGCTGTTGCTGATGACAAGGGGCTTCCGACGTTTTCCGCCGGAGGCGACGTCGACGGCGTAGCTGCGGCTGTGGCTGAAATCGATTTTGAAGAAGAGGTTCAGAACGGCGTCCGCCGGCTTCGAATTGGGTATCGTAGGAGAGATTGGGTGGCTCGTGAGCACTACGGCCATGGTCTCAACTAGCAAAACGGTGTCGTATTTGGATGGTAATGGGCGACGACGAAGCTTCCGTAATGAAGTGATGGAGGGAGATTGTGGAGGTGGAGATATTTTTTAAGACAAGTTGATTATTTGGGCTTAAAAGTTGGGCTGAGCCCAATTCTTATTTGGGCTGATTATTCGGCCCCATCATTGGTTGATGCATTGTGATCAAATTAGCTGATGTTAGAAGCACAATTATACTTGAACAGTGTAGGAAGTTGCATTACATTTAATTTTACTATTTGATATTATTATATGTTAACAAAGTTACTAAATTTATGTTTGATAATGGGTAGATATTGTAATTAACATGTGGTAGTGGGAAGTTTTTGGGGGTTCTAATATTTAATTTATTTTTTTTAAGTTAAGGAGAAGACCTACATCTCTATAGTTATATAGATTTCTCTTATGTCTTACATTTAAACTTATCTTTCTACTTTATTAAGGGGGAGAATGCTATAGTAACTGCATTAAAATTGATCGGTATGGCAATCCAAAAATTATTTTTCTTACACTTAATTTTAATTTATCCCAATTACATCCTCTAAAATTACTTTTATATTCTTATAATAATACGATTAACCCTAAAATTATAATTTCACATATTATAATTAATTTAAAATTTTAATCTTATACATTTATATACCTACACACATCAAGTAAAATAGTTTTATTCTTACACGTCTCACCATATCGCATCTGTGTTTTTTTTTTTTTTTGGTTTAGAGGTGCATCATATTTGAATTTTATATTTTTAAAAATTCATTTTATCTTTCTCAAACGTTCTCTTTTGTCTTGCAGAATACCATACATAAATTTTATATATTTTTTATTTTCAACACATCTATCACGTAATGCTAAAATAGTTTCCAACTTATCTAAGTGACATTATAAAAAATACCTAATGAATTTACAAATCAGTACCTATGTCAGAAATTTTACAGATAAGTACTTTCCGTTTTACTATTTGTACCAATTTTCTCAGTCTTGACGTACCTTTTTCGGTGTGTATTACCAAGGGCGGAGCCAGAAAAATATTTTAGGCAAAATGTTATATAAACAATGACAAAAATGATAATATAAAAATATATCAAAAATTACCTTAGGGATATTGCATTGTTCCTTTTTGGTCTTCATAATTTGGGTTTTTTTGTATGATCATAATCGTCAATATAATGTGAGGTAGATGTACGTTTTTAAATATAAGTAGTGAATATTAACTGTCTTATGTATGTCTACTTGGTTATTATAGTTAGGAATGACCATTTGTTTATTTAATTGTTTGAAACATATTGAGTCGACGTAAGGTACAAATTTTATAAAAAAACAAAAAAGGTTTTTTTAATAATACTAACGCTAACCTTGAATATAAGCCAAAACATATTTGACCTTACTCGCAAAAGAGAATGTCACGCCTTCCGTAGTTCATTGAAATTCAATCAAAACGAACCTACTTGATTGCAAATCTTGTGTATTTTTATTCAATTGAGTGAAATATATGTAGTTGTAAACTAAAAAATGTTTGAATATGACTTATTTAGTTGCTAGGCTATATATCATTCTTCAAGTTCATAAAATTTGCTCACTTCTTTTATTCTCGTCATAAGTCTTTATTTATCTTAATTAAGCCCAATAAAAACTATAGGTTCATATACATAACTCTTTTATTAGATAAGAAATAACTATGTTTTATTGTAATGGTCCACGCATAAGCCGTATACAAACACACATATAATAATATTTTTTCACCATAGGCAAGGTATATATAAATATATACAAGATATGAAATTAACTAAGTTTTATAATGACCCACACGACATATATTAGTTTTTCACCATAGGCAAGACAACGTAATATACAAATACACATTATTTTTTCACTGTAGGCAAGGCAACACACATATCCATACATATATATAGAGACAATTTTTTTTTTCTAGGGTAGGCACTAAGGGAGCTTACGTACCACGTCATGCATCTATACGGTACCCTATACAGTTTCTATATGGTACCTTAATGTGTTATATGACGTACTATTTCCTCAACGTATTACGTACCACAATACGTTGCTATATTGTACCTAACTGTGTTATTTGGCGTACATGCGGCGGATCAGGTACCTATGTGCAATTATTCTACTAGGTACTTACATAAAAAAAATACTGACAGGGTACTGAATTACAAGTTTTTATGTAAATGGGTATTTATGTGTAAAATCCCCCTTATCTAATACAAAAATAGATTATTTTTTGGTATTTCTGAGTAATATTGCGTATTTGCCTGACTCTTGCTTTGGGACGGTAAATTCTTACACGAAGTTTAGAATTCCTCTATGAATTTTATTTAGGTATAGAAAAATACCCATTTATATAAAAAATTTGCAAGGCAGTACCCCTGTCAGAAATTTTTTTATATAAGTATCAGTTCGATTGTGTGTATCAATTTCAGTCTTGACGTACCTTTTTTATGTGTATTACGTACCAGGTCACACGTTTATATGGTACCCACATATGGTATCTATATACGTTCCATATAGTACCTTAATGTGTTATATGATGTATCATTTTGTCATTGTGTTATGTACCACAATACGTTTTTCTATGGTACCAAAATATTCTATGACGTACCTGCGGCGGAACAGGTACCAATATGCAAAAAATTATTCTAATAGATGCCTATATATAAAAAAATCTGACAGGGTAATGACCTGCGAATTTATGTGTATTTTTATGTAGTTACCACTTTTATTTATTTATCGGGATATGGACGATATCCTCATGTGTAAACCAGGATTTTCATGATCGGACCGGACCGTCCGGTTCCGACTGGAAATCGGTGAACCGGTCGGAAATCCGGTTCGGTTCCAGTCCAGTCTAAGTTTATATTAGAAAAAAGAAAGAAAAATGCTATGTACAAATATTACTAAACCAGTAAATATAATGAAAAATGTAACTGGTCTAGTGGTAGAAGTCTTTAGGTGGCAATTTGTGGTGGGCCTGGACTTGGGATCGATTCCTATCACCCAATATTTCCTTTTTATTCATTTTGACCCCTGAAATTTATAAATTTACTTTTTGAGATTTATTATACCATTAAATTTAACCACCAATACAATTTCAATATGTTTATAAAATTCTAATTGAAAAACGTTCATGAAAGCATGTATATTTTCGATGTTATTTGATTCATTCATTCATAAAATATATACTTATTAAATCTAGGGTAACGGTTTTATACCGGTTTGATTCCGGTTTTATACCGGTTAAACCACTGAACCTTAAACCAAAATTCCGGTACGTTTCGAAAACCCGGTTTCAGAACCTTGGTGTGAAACCGATGAGTGTATTCCTAGGTGATTTATATTATAAAGAAACCAGGAAATTCGCATCTTTAGGACCACGAAAATTACAATTTGGTCTCAGATATTGCCATATTCATATTTATATTTATCCTATAACAAATTTATCTCTAATCTAATCTAACACGTATCATAGTATTATCGAGAGAATTACATAAATGATGTTATTTTGAGAATGAAATTACAAAACTAGTTTAGTTTTTAAACTTATTACAAAACTAATCAACTTTTTTAATTCTAACTATTTTTATTTTCATTTTAACCACGAAAATACTTAAAATTGTAAATTTTTACTATTGTTATCTTCAAATAGCACAATACTTGTTATAATTAAAAATTTACCCCAACTTTTAACTCAAATATATTTCTTAAAGAATTAATCAAAAGAAAAGAAAATTACTTGGCATGACCGTGACCTACTCCTCCCACGTGAGTTCAATATGAAGAGCTGTCAAAACGGGCCGCCGGTCGGGGCTTTAGCCCGCCAAAGCCCGCCTTGGGCGGGGTGGACGCGGGTAAGCCCTCCGTTTGGCAGGCCTAGAACTTGAAGGTCCGCCCCGCCCAAATAAAAAAAAATCAAAAAGGAAAAAACTCAAAAAAATAAAGAAAAAACAATAAAAAAATAAATATTTAAGTTCGAAATTAATTAAGTCTAATCATGTAAGAATAATTTAGTTATATTATTAAACTTGAGTAAATTAAAAATCAGAGCTAAAAAACATACCTACATAATTTATATATCAATATTTAATAAAACAATACCATATTGAGCCCAACCATGAATTATAATATGATATTTTTTATTAAATATTAATACATAAATAAATGATATAGGTATGTTAGTATTTTTTAACTCCGATTTTTAATTTACACAAATTTTATAATATTAATTAACAATTATTACGAGATTAGTTTTAGTTAGAATTAATTCCGAGCTTAAATTATTTTTTATTGTTTTTTCTTTATTTTTTGAATTTTCATAACGTATGGAAGATTCTCTAAATATCATAAGTCATAACGTATACAAACGCTAAAAGATTCTCTTTCATGTTTTATTATTTACGTCGACAATTGAAGATTTAGTTTAGTTGGGCGGAGAACTCAAAGCTATCTACGAAGCTTTCGAGTTTATTTTTTTTTTTCACTTCTTCGTGCTTAGCTAATGCCAAAGCAAATCGACCTTCATATAAACACAAACACACACTCACACATGCCAATTGAAATGCTCAGAGATGTGTTCGTGCTTAGGGTCTCCGGCGCCGGCGGTCTACGACGATGCGAGCAAGGAATTCAGTAACACGGCCGCCGCCGCCTTCTCCCTGAGCATCAGCGCTCAGCTCAAGGACGTCACTGTTCGGGTCGTCCACGCGGGCGGGCGAGTCGATATGTACCACAACACGATCCGAGCTTCGACCCTGACCCAGCGCTATCCCGGCACGTGCGTGGCTTTGCCGGACGTTTTCCGGCGGCCCGGGCAGTGCGTTCTGTCCGACGCATGGTTCGCCGTCGCGGCGAGATCTCGGCCGTCGCGGCCGCATCGGAGCGGGATCGGCCCTCACCGCGCCATAGATGCGGGTTGGTGCGGATTCAACTCTGTCGCGGCGCAGTATCGGGTATATCGGCGAGTTATCGGGCGTCGCGGATCGGCGCGGCCGAGTTCTCGGTTGCAGCGGCGAGATATTGGTTGAAAGGTGGAAAACGAAGACGGCGAGGGGGGAAAACGAACACAGCGATGGTGGAAGATGAAGACTGGTAAAAACGAAGACGGCGGCGTATAGATGAAAACCTAACTTGTTAAATTGGAATTTTCTTTAACGGGCCTCTGGGATGGGCCATAAATTAAGTAATTATTTCTCTGAGCCCAAATTTTAGTTTTAACTTAGTAATTAATCATTATCTTAAATAAAAAATCTAAGTTCGTGTATAAATAATATTATTTGCAATAAAAAAGTGATATCAAGTTTTAACTAACTAAAGATAAACCGATTTTTTTATTCCATTAATTTAACAAATCAATATACAAATTGTTATAGCTTTATTACATATATTTTATACAAATATATTCTATATAAATGTATCTCAAAATAATTTAAATGTAAAAATAAACATAATTGAAGTTAATTGATATTGATACCAATTAAATTAATATGAAAACAGTCTATAAGAAATCAATTTTTTATATTATATGGTGTAATTGCAAACAAACTTATATAATTTACAATTTTTTACAAAAATTGCGTATCGCCGCGACCGCGCCGCGATAATGCAACGTATCTGTATCGCTAGTGTCCGCATCGACGTCCGCATCCGCGACGGCGAACCATGGTCCGACGACGACGTTTTGTTGCCGGGCCGTAAGTATTTCGTGGTTAGAATGAGCACCGTCGAGAAATTGAGGATTGGGGATTTGAAGAAGAGGGGAAATCGAACGAGGGCCGAGCCGCCGCCGCCGCCGCACGAGGCGGTGGAGTCTGCCGCCGCCGGAGCTTATGGTACCATTGTTGACGGTTATGATTGCGGGATGGTTTCTGAAGACGATTCTTCGTTTTGTTCGGCGAAGGATTTTTACATATCGAGGGAGAATTGGTCGGCGGACTGTGCGGCGGCGGTTGACGGGCGGGAGGAGGAATAAACCGCCGTTCAGACCTCCGATAGGGAGGCCGCGGCCGGCGAGGGAGGCCGACTGGGAGCCGAGCTTGACGTCGATCAAGGAAATATCTCCGTAGTTAACTGTTTAATAAAAAAATAGCTGCTTTTCTGCGATGAATCGATTTGCTTTGCTGTGCTTTTTTCATGGGAAGAAAGAATGACGATGTTTTCTTGCATGGACTTTGACTTTGTAAGAAGAAAACAGTAAAGATCAAAGAAAGCTGAGCAGCACTAAACTCAGAAAATCCTTCATTTTGGGGTTGGATAAATGATCTCATAGAAAAGTCAAGATTGTAATTACTTATCAATTGTTATTTATTATTGATTTCTTGGGAACGACGGTCAAAACTCAAAAGCAAAGCAGCCGCCTCATTAGAAAATTTCTCGTTGACCATAAATATTCGTATGCATATACTACATCATCATCAATCACTCAGCACATACCCAAGTGTTAATCTATTGTTAGGGTCATAAAATCAAGGAAAAAATAGGTAATCATGCAACGATCTAATGATGTTGGTTCGAGTGAAAGTGGAGGAGATGGCGCTTTAGACGAAGAGGTTATTAGGGTTTTGAGTGAAGCCTCGAATAACGATAATCTTATTACAAGAATCGACCTTTCTGATCGCCAGCTGATGTTTTTGCCCGAAGCCTTCGGCAAGATTCATTCGCTGGTCGTCCTCAATCTTTCTCAGAACCAGCTTGAGGTACATATTTGATTTCGCCCTTTTGTTTTTGTCGACAACGTGTTTGCTTTTTTGTCTGTGACTGGATGTATATGATTTTCTCTGGGATGCTTTTATGGGCCTTTCTTTCTTTCGGGCAAGGATCTTTAAAAGTTCTATCTTTGTTCACTTTCATCTGTTGTGATTCAGCTCGGAAGCTATTAGCCTGATGGTTTTTTTCTGGCGATATGTTTATCTTTTTCATTCAATTTCGTCCAATGATCGTAGCTATGTGTCCCCTGTTTGGTTCAGACGACTCATGCGAAACTATTAACCCGAAAAATGCTTCGATTGTGTTCATTCCACATCATTTTTATCTCTAAAGCCATTATAACAATCATAGCCTTCATGTATTACTCTCTGAGCTCAATTGGCAACATCAAGACTACAATGAATTGTGGTAATAACATGTTTTTCTTTTTGCCTTGGAACATTCTTCTGATCTCATAAACATTGCTTTAGGTACTTCCCGACTCGATCTCAGGGTTACGAAACTTAGAGCAGCTCAACGTATCTTCCAATCTTCTACAAACTTTGCCAGACTCCATCGGCCTTTTGGTGAATCTCAAAATCTTGAACGTTTCTGGCACTAAACTCAAGGAACTCCCCGAAACTCTGGCCGGTTGCAGGTAAAGCTTCTCTTACAATAGCAGGATTCTATCTAACTTTGGACGTCCTAATAATTTTAAACCTCACTATGAACTAAACCTTTAAAAGTCAACATCGTTTTTTCATCCATATCCTTATGATGGAAGAATCGAAAATCAACAGGTCTCTGGTCGAATTGGACGCGAGCTTCAACAACCTCATGTTCTTGCCCGTCAACATTGGCTACGGTCTCGAAAATCTCCAAAAGCTGTACCTGCATCTGAACAAACTAAGGGCTTTGCCGAAAACCATATGCAAAATGAAATCGCTGAAGCACTTGGACTTGCACTTCAACGCCATCCATGGCCTTCCACGCTCCATAGGGCAGCTCACGAGCCTCGAAATCTTGAACCTCAGCAGCAACTTCAGCGACATGACGTACCTGCCCGAGAGCGTCGGGCAGCTGACCAATCTCAGGGAACTCGACGTAAGCAATAATCAGATCCACGCCCTGCCCGAGACAATCTACCTCTTAGAGAATCTGAGGAAGATGAACTTGGATGGGAACCCACTTGTTATTCCTCCGAGGGAGGTTGTCAGCGAGGGCGTGGAGGCGATGAAAGAGTATATGATGAAGAGGAGGCTCGATTTGTTGAAGGCTGAGCAGCATAGGATTTTGGACGAAGAGCAAAGGTACGACGAAAATGGATGGGTGGGATGGGGCGCGTCCCTTTTGGGGAATGCCTACTCGGGAATTTCCCGTTATTTCGGGGAAAGTGAAGTGAGGGATCCGTTCTTGGATCAAGAACGGTAAGAAGTTATAGACTGTAATAAGTTAAATTGGCCTTCTGTTGACTAGAGTTTTGTTGTCTTGGTAATTGCTGATGGGAAGTATGAATGTTTTCTGAAGCTGATTGAAATACTGGTTATGAACTATGGTTGCTGTTGTAATGTTTATGTTTCCTCTTGAAATTTATTACTTGAAAGTTTCACATAATTTTAATTGTTATTTGGGCTTAATTATTTTATGTTGCCAATACACGTTTACACATTTACCACAAGCGACTTAAAAGTAGGGTTGAAAACTTTTATTTGTATTCGGATGACAATGGAATACGAATACAGATATTTGAATATTTAATCGAATCATAAAATCGATTCGTCTTCTATTTGGAAATATTCGCATACTCGAATAGGGATTATATTTTGTATTTATCTTTATCAAAATATAAATATTATTATATTGAAAATATATATTTTAAAAAATATGTATATATATATATATATATTAGATAGAATTGTAATACATTATATATGAGTGCTATTATTGGCACCCCCTTGAGGGTGAGCGAAAAAAAACTTGGAAATTGTACAATTTTTAAAATTTTGTTTCTCCATCAATAATAATGTAAGTCTTAATTTATTACATTTTATTCTGTTAATGCAGTTATTCAATGGAAATTATTTACATAGTTTTAAATAAATATTGGTTTTGTAATTTATGGTTGGGAATTTTACTCTTTATCACTTATAAATAATCAAAACTTCTAAATTAATAAATATATTCTTTGATTTATTTTTAAAAATCTTCTTATACCATAAATATTTCATATTAATCTAGACAAATAGGTTGGAGTAAAATAAAAACAAGTAAAAACCTAGACATGAGTTTATTTAATTAACGTGTAGAATTAAATAATAGTTAAAAGGTGATAAATATTTTTGCGTGAAATAAAGAATTTAATAAATGGTTATAAAACCTTCAAAATTATCTACGAATACTTAATAAATAATGGGGAGGAGTAATTAGCATAATAACTAATAACTATTAGTAATAAAGATTAGATTGAAAGAACGGCATTTGCTGATATTGAAAATTAAAAATTTTACTTTTCGTAATAAATATAGTGTTATAATTAATTAGCGGGTTTATATAATTTGCGGGGCGCGTATAATTTCCCATCATATATTTAGTTCTTGATTTAACAAAATATAATCTTTAAGATAGTTTTTGAATGGAAATATGCTAAGTAATATATACCGAATGATATTAGTTATAAATAGGAATTATTCGAATCAAATATTCTGTTAATAATCCAATCGAATACTTTGATTTTGTATTCGTATGGGGAAATTATTCGAATCAAGAAAACTATTGTTACTCGGATTCATATTCTAAATATTCGAATTCGAATCTTAAATTTTCGAATCGAATATCAAATCGAACACAACCCTACTTGAAAGATTGCCATTCTTTAAAAATATAGCAAATTATGGAGGCTTTTTAAATAAAATAATGCAATTTTAATCGAAATTTAATAGAATGGGGTTATTTCGCCCGAAATTAATAAAATAGGGCAAAACGAATCCATTAGATGCGACGACGCAGATAATAGCCGCGAGACGTGACAGGCTCTTTATTTTCATTTTTATTTGTGTCGCCCCCGATCACATTGTTTATTTTTTAATTTTTTTATTTTAATTTATTATTTATAAAATTTACAAATCATAAAATCACCATTGTTTCATGCGATTTACATAATTAAAATCAACAAACGCATCTAATTTATTCTATGTTTCGCGACGATTAAAATGATATGCATATCTTATATTTTTCGATATCAAAAATATCATTTTTTATTTTTATAATTAAAAAATACTTAAATTGGATTAAATTTAAAAAATAATTAAATATTTTCGATATTCGAAAAATATAAGATATGCATATCATTTTAATAGTAGCGAAACATAAAATAAATTAGATGCGTTTGTTGATTTTAATTATGTAAATCGCATTGGTGATTTTATGATTTGGACAAGATATAAGTGCCTATTTCTATACTTTTTTGGCAAAATAGTAAAACAAAAATAAACATGTTAACCAAAGAAAGCCCATTTTTACAACAAGAATCAGCACCAATGTGAGGGAATTCTTATCTTTGGTAAGATCAATGTTGTCAAATTCGATAGGCGCTAGTCGGGCGCCCGAGGGGAGTCTAGCGCCTAGACGACCTAGGCGGGGCCTGGGCGCTATCTAAGCGGAAATTAGACGGTTAGGAAAATATTTCGACAATTACTCACAGCAACAAATATTAATCTCCAAACAAAATTAAATAAGGCCCAATACGTTTTATTTGAATTACATATTTTTATAAGGCCCAACAAAGTTAAATATGTCCATTAAACCCCAACATTAAATGAGTCCATTACGTTAAATGAGTCCAACATATATAATTTAGGGTTTTACGTTTGTCCATCTCTCTCATCTCAATACTTTCGTTCTTGGCCGGTCTTTCTAATGATTGTATACTTTTCTCAGCATCAAATTCTAACACAATAAGAAAATGGGAACCTACCTAAATAAAGACCTTCATTTACGTACAAAGTGACCGTTTCTGCACTCGTCTTTTGTCCGTATATTGTGTACTTACCCACTTTGGTTTTCACCTTCGTGCGTGTAAGAATACACACATGTAAAAAAAGAAGCAAAGACATTTGTAAGCTGTAATACCACCGCCATAGACAGCTTATGCAAGGATAGAATCTAAGGAAATAGATCTAACTATTTATCGACCGTTTTTCTATCCTCACATAAGCTGCCTATCACCGTGTTATAGACAGCTTACCATATGTCTCCACCTTGATTTCTCCGAGCAATTCGAGGGCTATTTTTGAGTTTTTTTTTTCTTCCGTCAACGACAACCTTTTCCGATAAGAAAAGAAAAAAAAACGAAACTTGGGGATTTTTTGAGGAGAGTATGATGAACGGAGAAGGATGTCAAATCGGCGGCGGAGATTAACCCCCAAAATCGATACGAATAACTGTCTTTTCTTTGTGATCGTGTCAGAGGATTTAGTGATTTTTAGAAAGAGAACGGTAGGTTAGGTATTGCTGCTGAGGTAGGAGAAGAAGAAGAAACGGGATCTATCTTTTCAGTTTGCAGTACTTTGCTTTGCTATAAATAGCAGCTTCGGTTTGACTTGGCTTAGGTTTAGGGTTAGCTTATTCATGGGCTTCGGATTCTTGGTCTAGGCCCAAATTGTTTTCTTGTTTTCCATTTCCTTTCCAATGAAAGTAGGCAATTATTATTCCTAGTCGTTTCTTTCTGTGACCAAAGAAAATAGAAGAGTATGAATTGTATTTTGATAAGTTAGGATTTCACACACTTTTTATACCCCGTAAAAGCAATTTTTATCACTATTTATTCAAATACATTTGAATATCCGACGTTTACATGCTTATATCTTGTCTGGCAGATAACATAGCAAAATAGAGCACGCTAAATAAATACTTTATGGCCAAATGGTGCTCAATGACTCAGCTTGTACGAGAGCTTCCAATCAGCTCTGCACATCATTGTATACACTCAAGTCAGCCACGTGAAACATATTTGTCCACACATGCACATGGTCCAAGACAAGCTAGGTCACAAAGTCTACATGAGTGCATTAGTCGAAATAATACATTCTTCCATCACCAAAACACCATCACAAGCTCGTCGCCATCACCATCAAGCAAAATATCTCCCAGAAATATATGCGCACGGCTCAAGGAGGAAAATTTCATACAATCAGGGGCGGATCTATTCATGGGCTATGAAAGAATGCGCGAAAGACAAAGAAACGGATTTAACGTGGTTCGGTTCCTTGATTGGAAACCTACATCCACGGTGCAAAGAACTCTCACTACTTTCTGATGTGAATTGCAGAGTACAGGATCTTCGCACGTATCAGTGAAGAAGACGATGAAGAGAAACGCACGCAACTCAAATAGCTCTCGCGCCTTATTCCTATTCTAACTATCTATTCTACTTAGAATAGAAAAACACTGTAGCTTCTATTCTGATTCTCTATTCTAATTCTCTATTCTAATTAGAATAGAAAACATCCATTGTGTAGAAAACGCTTCAAGCAACAACGTCTTAATAAGTGAAGGTCCTCCATTTTAAGCATAACACGCCTCTATAACCCGCGCTTTTAGTCGTTTGAAACACTTAAACCAGGAGACTTCGAGCCATTCTGCCTGGACAAGTTCACAACTTCTGATCATATTTTGATACGCCCCCGCAAGATGGACGGTATAGATTTATTACCGACATCTTGGCTAAGAATTGTTGCAACAGAGGTCCCGTGAGTGGTTTAGTAAGGAGGTCTGCAAGCTGGTCTTCAGACTTGACAGGGAGCAATTTAACAGTCCCTTTCGACACATGATCTCTTACAAAGTGACAGTCTATTTTGATATGCTTCGATCGTTCGTGGAATTTCGGATTAGAAGCTAACCTTAAGGCTGAGAGGTTGTCGCAATACACTACTGGGGTGCTGTTCAGACCAATTCCCAACTCAGTCAGGAGATGTTTTATCCACAAGATTTCTGCCACAGTAGCACCCAAGGCCCTGTATTCTGCTTCTGTGGAAGATCTGGAAACTGTGGCTTGCTTCTTCGCCTTCCATGTCACCAAGGCATCTCCCAAGAACGTACAATAGGCTGTTACTGACTTCCTAGTGTCCTTGCATGATCCCCAATCAACATTTGAAAAACCTGAGTGCAGACCTGTAGTAGAGCTGAGAAGAACTCCTTGACCAGGCGAGGATTTCAAGTATCTGAGTAGATGGTGTGCTGCCATCAAGTGTCCTGTCCTTGGAGCTCCAATGTATTGACTTAGCTTATGCACAGCAAAGGATATATCAGGCCTGGTGAAAGTGAGGTAGAGCAGCCTACCTATCAACCTCCTATACTGATATGGTTCTGTCAACAACTCTCCATCTATTGTTGTTAGTTTCTCACCTGGATTCATAGGTGTTGTCAAGGGTTTCGAGCCAAGATAGCCTGTATCTTCGAGTAGCTGGAGAGTGTACTGCCTCTGGTTGATGTAAATTCCACCTCTGTTTCTGGCAACTTCAATCCCAAGAAAGTATCTTAATTCTCCTAAGTCCTTTATCTTAAAGCAGCTCTGTAAGAAGTCCTCTGCCTCTTGTATGGCTGCCAACGAAGGTCCTCCCAGGATGATATCATCCACATATACTAACAGCACCACAAGACTCTCTCCCTTGCCTTTCACAAAGAGAGGTGTGTTCAGATTGTGTCTGGTTAAATCCAAACATCTTGACTGCTTCTGTGAACTTCCTATTCCACTGTCTTGATGCTTGCTTGAGGCCGTATATCGATTTGTGTAGTCTGCCCACCATTTTGTTTGGCCCTGACCTCTCATAGCTGCTGTAATAACCAGGTGGCAGCTCCATATATACCTCCTCAGTTAAATCGCCATTTAAAAAAGCATTATTGACATCTAGTTGAGCCAAGTTCCAGCCACATTTTGCTGCCAATGTGAGCACAATCTTGATAGTATTAGATTTAGCAACCGGGGCAAATGTGTCTATATAATCTACCCCCTCTCTTTGATCATACCTCTTTGCTACCAAGCGGGCTTTGTATTTTTCAATTCCCCCTTCTGAGTTATACTTCAGCTTATACACCCACCTGCTACCAATGGCAGTTTTCCCTTCTGGTAGTGGTTGCAGAGTCCAGGTGTTATTTTGTTGTAGGGCTTGAAATTCTTCATTCATAGCCTGCATCCAGTGGTGTGAACCTGATGCCTGGTTGAAGTTTTTGGGTTCTCTTGCCACTGAGATGTTGCTGAGTCCTGAAAATTGTTGGTATGACTATGAGAGGGCTCCAGTGATTGGATACAGGTCAGTCCTGCTTCCCAATTTGTTGATGGCAATCCCTGAGATATGCTGGCTTCCTTGATTCCCTGCCAGACTTTCTCTGCTCGGGCTGCATCTGATTGCTCACAGAGACATTTGTATCTGGTGAATTATCTGCTGAGGTTCCCTGCTCATCAGGTTGATTTTCTTGTTCCTCTGCTTGACATTGATCGTCCTCCTGTTCAAAGGATGAATCTGACTCAAAAGCCTTAGGGAGAACACACGAGGCAAAAGGATCTTCTGGTTGCAGGTCTGAGGACTGAGCTTTGAATGGCAGTTCATCTTCCTTGAACTTGATGTCCCTAGATACAAAAATCTCTCGAGTCTTCAAATCCATCACCTTGTATCCTTTAATGCCATTAGGGTACCCAAGGAAAACACACTCCCTGGCCCTTGCATCAAACTTTTTCCTACCTGCAGCAATGGTGGAGCAAAAACACAAAGCACCAAGCACTCGCAAGACATGATATTCTACTGGTTTTTGAAATAATAGCTCAAATGGGCTTTAGCCATTGAGTGTGATCGAAGGGGTCCTATTGATGAGGTAAGTGGCTGTTAGCACTGACTCTGACCAATAAATGATAGGAATTCCAGACATGAACTTGAGCGCGAGCTACATTTAAAAGGTGCTGATGTTTTCTCTCTACAAGTGCATTCTGTTGTGGGGTATGTATGCAAGAAAGCTGATGTAGAATCCCTTTCTCTTTAAAGAGTTCAGTGACATTAAACTCCTTGGCATTATCTGACCTTAATGTCTTTATTTTCCTATCAAAATGAGTTTCAACATAGGCTACAAAATATGACAAAACTGTACCTCAGATTTGTGTTTTAAATAAAAAGCCATGTGAACCTTGAGTAATCATCAACTATTGTCATGAAATATTGATGTCCTGAGTGTGAAACTACATGAAATGGTCCCCACACATCGCAGTGTATCAAATCAAATGGAGAACATGCAGTGTTATTATCATTAGGAAATACATTTCTCTTCTGCTTTGCTATTGGGCAGATCTTACAAAATGTACTATCCTGATCAATTACAGGCTTAACAACATGCTTAAGTAAGCTAAGTATCTTATCAGATGGGTGTCCTAGCCTTTTGTGCCAAAGATCATGTGACAACTTATTCAAATAAATTGCTTTATTTCTATCAGTCCCTGAAAAGGCAGAATCTGCCTGCAACAGATATAAGCCATCTATTCTCCTACCCTTGCCAATCATTTGCTGAGAATGACCCTGCACTTCAAAGCCATGAGACTCAAAGAAGAATTTACAGTTTATCTTGTCAGCTAGATAACTCACTGATAATAAAGTGAAGTGAAACTGAGGGACAAGAATCACATCTGTCAGTGTGATGTGTCTATTTATTATGATTGATCCAGCCCTATTGACCTTAATGACTGAGTTATCAGGAAGTATCACATTTGATTCTACTATATCATGGAGATCAAAAAGCAAGTTCGGACTACCACATACATGCCTCGTGGCTCCTGGGTCCACTAACCAAACACTGGTATTTGTGATCTCAGGCAAGTTAAAGGCAAGGCACATACCTGCTCCTTTGTCTGTGTGATGTCCCACTTGTCCCTGGTCTCCTGCTTCTGATAGCAAGCTTCCTGTTGGTTGGCTGAATAAGGCCTTCAGGCTTTCAAGCTGATAAGGGGTCATTTGCAGCTGCACCAAGGAATCCTTGCCAGAAGTCATGCTTGAACAGATCAGGGAATCCCTACCAGAACCTTGCTGAATCCCTTTGCTAGTGGCATCCACCATGGTGTGATTCATCCTTGCTCATTTGGCTTTCTGAAATCCCCTAAATCCTGGTGGATAACCATGGATTTGGTAGCAAGTGTCCACAGTATGATCTTTCTTGTTGCAATGGGTACAGAAAGGCCTTGCAAACTCTTTTTCTGATAGCTAGGTCCCCTTCTTGCCAACTCTTGGTCATTTTTCATTGCCATCATCATGTTGTTCATTGGATCATCCCCAGTTCTTGTCAAGCCTGAGCCCAATGATCTTTGCTTTTCTTCCTGTATGAGCAGAGAGAATACCTTGTTGATGGAGGGAAGAGGATCCATAAGTAGAATTTGTCCTCTGATCTGCGAAAAAGTGTCATTCAAACCCATCAAGAATGTGAGTACGTAATCTTCATCCTGATAGATCTTGAGCTCCTTAATCCCTCCGCAGGTGCAAGTACAGCTCGGCCTATAGTTAGATAATTCATCCCATAGTGTCTTCAGCCTGGTGTAGTACACAGCAATCGAATTGGTTCCCTGTGACAGATTCATCAAATCTCTTTTGAGCTGAAAGATTCTGGGCTTATTAGTCTGCCCGAATTTTTTTTGCAAATCCACCCAGATGTCCCTCGCTGAAGCACTGTAGAGAATATTAGCTAAAATGTCTTTTGCAACAGAGTTGATGATCCAAGATATCACCACGTTGTTATTCCTCTTCCACGCCGACAATTGATTCTGCGAGTTGATAGAATTCCAAGGATCTGCCACTGGCGGCTTCAAATCGCCATTCACGAAACCTTCCTTGTTCCTTCCAGTGAGTGCTATCAACATCGCCTTGCTCCACGTCGCATAGTTGTCACCGTTCAATTGCTCATGAACGATTATCTGCCCCGAGGTGTCGTTATTATTCAAGAAGTACGGGTCATTGATTAAGACGGTGGCGCCTGCATTTGAGGAACTCGATGATTGATTCTCGGCCATGATTTTGACCTAATTGATATCTGATTTAAGAAATTTCCAATTGGATGATTCTGTGCGCAGCGAATTTTTGCTCTGATACCATATGAAAGAATGCGCGAAAGACAAAGAAATCAACACGGATTTAACGTGGTTCGGTTCCTTGATTGGAAACCTACATCCACGGTGCAAAGAACTCTCACTACTTTCTGATGTGAATTGTAGAGTACAGGATTTTCGCACGTATCAGCGAAGAAGACGATGAAGAGAAACGCACGCAACTCAAATAGCTCTCGCGCCTTATTCCTATTCTAATTCTCTATTCTACTTAGAATAGAAAAACACTGTAGCTTCTATTCTGATTCTCTATTCTAATTCTCTATTCTACTTAGAATAGAAAACACTGTAGCTCATCCATTGTGTAGAAAACGCTTCAAGCAACAACGTCTTAATAAGTGAAGGTCCTCCATTTTAAGCATAACACGCCTCTATAAGTGACCCGCGCTTTTAGTCGTTTGAAACACTTAAACCAGGAGACTTCGAGCCATTCTGCCTTGAATTTTTTATGCTCAAGTTCACAACTTCTGATCATATTTTGATATGGACCGGGGGGGGGGGGGGGGCACGCCCCCCTTCTCCCGAAATTTTTTGAATATTTTAGTATATGTCATATATCGAATATGTATATATAGAGCTTTTCTTCTATGAAGAACATTTGGCATGTTGGTTAGGGTAGTAAGGTTCTATACTCTAGGTTGAGGGTTCGAATCCGTCCCATCTCTATATTAGACTTGGGCTTTTACAAATAATAATAATAATAAATAGAATATCTCGTGGGTGTTGTTGGGCTACCCAAAAAATGCAAAATACTCCCTTTTGGCCCAATGTAGGGTCATGTTCACATTAAAAATCAAACAAATCTTTTAAAAACATGGTAAGAAAAATTCAAAATATATCAAATCCCCTAAGAATCGTTCAACTATCAGTATAAAATTGTCTCAAGTCTCATCATCAGTCGAAACCAATATCCTCTGAATTTCAGTATCGTCTTGTAGAAGTCAATCATAAGAGAATTTCGTTGAAGGCTACGACAAGGAGTAAGAATTAAAACAAAAAATATTGTTTGATAGAGATCACGAAATCTCATCTTCTTTGTTTTGTGCATGCTATTTCATCGTTATTGTTCTAATACTAAAGAAATATTTTTATGATGATAGGTTTCATATATTTCATGAGAAAGTCTACTACGATCGATAAATTTTTTCAGAAGAAGAGGACAAACGAAGATCTATCTTCCCCCGTAACCGCATCGTCAACGCCAATATCAAATAACAATGATCTTCTAGGCCAAGTTCCTCCTAGTCCTAAAAGATTAAAAAATACATAAATTGAAGGCGTTGATCTCAACTCCTTGGAGCATGATCCGGGAATACGTCGACAAATTTGGGAATATAATCCTAACTAACAAGAAGAGATACGTCGGACTTATTTGAATCTAAAGGCATATCAACCCATTCTTCAAGAATTTCTGCTGAATAAAAATAGTAAGCACCCTCGAAGATTTCATTCTACTTGGTATCAACAATTTCCTTGGTTGGAGTATTCACCGGCTAAAGATAAAGCGTATTGCTTTCCATGTTTTATCTTTAATAAGCCACCAGAGTATTCAAATCAAACTGCTTTTACTATTGATGGATTTGATAGTTGGAAGAAAATAAAAAATGGAAAAGCTTGTGCTTTTCTGGGCCACATCGGAAAAGACAATGTTTCTTCACCGCATCGTAATGCTGAAAAGGCGTGTGAGGATTTGATGAACCAACCACAACATATATCAAGGAAGTTTGATAATTTCGATGCTCAACAAATTGCACTTAATCGTCTTCGATTGAAGCCTCATATAGATGCGGTACGATTTCTTGCACTTCAAGGAATTCCATTTAGAGGTCATGATGCGCGCTCTTGCTCATCAAATCGTGGTAATTTTCTTGAGTTTTTGGATCTCATGACGGGGTACAATGACGAATTTGCGAAGGCGGTTGAGAAAGCTCCAAAAAATGCCAAGTATAAGAATCACGATATTCAAAAGCAAATACTTCATGTGATTTCTATGGGAGTGAAGAATGCAATCCGCGAAGAAATTGGGGTTGCAAAGTATTGCATAATTGTTGATGAAGCCCGGGATGAGTCAAAAAGAGAGCATGTCTATTGTGTTAAGGTTTGTGGATAATAGTTGACTCATTCAAGAACATTTTTTTGGAGTTTTTCAGGTATCTGATACAACATCTCTGACATTAAAAGGCGTAATATATTCTACTTTATCACGCTATGGCTTGGGCGTTCAAAATATTAAAGGTCAGGGTTATGATGGTGCTAGTAATATTGAGGGGTGAGTTCAATGGATTGCAAGCTTTGATTGCGAAAGATTGTAGAAGTGCTTATTATATTCATTGATTTGCTCATCGATTGCAATTGACTTTAGTTTCAGCATCGAAACATGTGATACCTATTCATCAATTTTTCGACAGATTAACTAATATTGTTAATCTTGTTGGTTCTTCATGTAAGCGTAACGATGAATTAAAGCGTGCTCATGCAGATGCTATTGCATATTTGATTGCTATTGGTGAACTAGAGACGGGGGTGGACTTAATCAGATTGGTACTTTACAACGAGCTGCAGATACACGTTGGAGTTCTCATGAGATCATTGACCGGCCTTATTAAGATGTTTAGTGCGGCGTGTACAGTATTGCTGAAGGTTATAGATGATGGACTTCCTTCTCAATGAGCAGAGACTATATCTGTTTATGATGAGATTACGTCCTTTGATTTATCTTAAATCTTATGAAAGACATAATGAGGATTACAGATGTCCTTTGTCAAGCTCTACAAAGCAAGTCCCAAGATACAATAAATGCGATGGAGCTTGTAGTATCGACCAAGAATTTGCTTCAACAGATGAGAGATAACAATTGGGATGATTTGCTAGTAAAGGTGAAGAATTTTTGTGAAGTACGAAATATTGAGATTCCTGATTTAAGTGCTTATTATATAGATAGACGAGGGCGTAATCGTTCGGAGAATATCACCATTGAGCGTCATTATCAGGTAGACCTCTTTTATGCTGCCATAGATTCACAGTTGCAAGAAGTTAATGGTCGATTCAGTGATGATGCTATGGAATTGTTCGTTCTGAGTAATGCTTTAAATCCGCAAAATGCGACGCAGACGCTCAAAATTGGGAATATATGTGAGTTAGTTACAAAGTTCTACATGCAAGATTTTACTAAAGCTGAGTTGGAGCAATTGGAGATACAACTGAAGCACTACGAGTATAATATAGTCAAGTGCAGTGATTATAAAAAATTTCAACCATTCCAGAACTATGTCAATGGCTGGTAAAAGACTAACAAGTATTTGACGTACAATCTCATTTTTCGAGTGATTGTCCTTTTGCTTACTCTTCCAGTTTCTACCGCTACGACAGAACGCTCATTTTCCGCAATGAATATCGTGAAAACACGGCTTCGAAGTAACATGGATGACGATTTTTTCTCCGATGCATTAATGGTATATATTGAGAGAGAATATGCTAAAAGTGTGAGTGACTTCGAAAATTTGAAAGAACGTCGGGTTCCTTTTAGTTAGAATATTTTTTTTGTTATCCCTAGTCATTGTACGGTATATTAATTTTTAAAATTGTGTTTATATTTATTTTTTGCGGCCCCCCGAGCATAGATTCCTGCATCCACCCCTGCACACAATCCTATCTTATGGCTGCATGGTATCTCAGTTTATTGGTAAAAGAAGGAGATTTGAAGACTTTTTCAGATACGCATGATAGTGAGGCGGCTTCATGTTTCTAGGTCGAAGAAAGAGTTTCACTCACCGTCTATAAAAGCAGGCCATTTATTATCCACAAGGGGGTAGCTCACACCAAGCAGATCTCGTTACCAAAACACCACAATGCCTCACGGACGAAGCAATTCAGACGCACGCCATAGCTTCTTGACAGCTTGTGAGGTGAGATTTCTCGTCGAGATAGGCGGAGGCTTCGAGGGAGCACGACACCGTTCATCATAATAGGGGAGATTTACCTTGTTTTTAATTCTATAAATGTCTACGTTGAATATTTTGTGGTTTTGTTGATTAATATGCGTGGTTAAGTTTATTTGTGGTTAAGGCCGTATTAGGCTGGATTATGATTTCGTATTGATGTTACTCGTATTTTGTTTAATCGTATGATTTAAGTTACGTGTTCTATTTTGAGTTTAATGCTTGCGTATGGCTGATCAACATATGCTTGATTCTTGATTGGTTTATGAGACTGAAAAAGTTATTAGACCGGTTAGAACAATAAATATAGTGCACCACGACGTAAAACCGACCAGAGATGGAATTCATTTTCGTCCGTGTGGTTTCCGAGACCTTAGGCGCCGAAAGCGTTTAAGCTCGGGGAAATTCATAAAGCCGAATGCGTGCGGGGTAACTACAGTAAAATAGGAATATAGTTGATTGGTTCACTTTCGCATAGGGTTGCTAGTAGGGGTGTTCATTCGGTTATAACCGAACTGAACCGAACCGAACTTTCGGAGTTCGGCTCAAGGATTTTATAAACCGAAAACCGACCGAAATATTTCGGTTCGGTTTCGGTTTTACCGAATTTTTTCGGTTCGGTTCGGTTAACCAACCGAAAAACCGAATTTTAATAAAAAAATAAAAAATAATATTATCTATCTATTATCATATATATTTGTATAAAATTTTAATTTACCTCATTATTTTCATACTTTATTAAATATTTTATATTAGAAAGATATATTATCATATATATATATATTTATATAAACTTTCGAATATGTTTCTTGTTTTATTAAATATGGTGGATATATAATTAATATAAGACATATATATCATTAATATATATATGTATAAAAAAATATAAAAAATTAGAGTTCGGTTTTTCGGTTCGGTTCGGTTTACCGAGGTAATAAACCGAAACCGAACCGAAATTTATTCGGTTATCAAAATGAAAACAGAATACTGAACCGAAATTTTTCGGTTCGGTACTCGGTACGAACCGAAACTTTGGTTTCGCTTCGGTTCTGTCGGTTAACCGACATTTGAACACCCCTAGTTGCTAGTTACGTGAATAACGGCGGGTATCACGTACGTTAGGAATTTCTACCTTAACTAGATTCATATTGGTTAAATATAGACGACCGCATGAAGACGTAGGATTAATGTTGGCCCTTTTATTACCAAACAAGGATCAAAAGAAAGGTTTGAATGTAAAAATCGTGATGAACACCTTGAGTGCGTGTTAGTGTGTGTTTTTATAAGGAAAAGTACAAGGTGGCATACCTTTTTAATTCTTTTGATAAAACCCTAATTAGGGTAAGTGGGGGCTTTATATACTACAAGTATTTGGTATATTAAAGCCCAATACAAAACTCTTACATAATATCAAATGTCTCCCCAAACTACTACAACCCACTAAATAAACATATTAACCCAAGATTACTTAAATTAAAGGATGCTATAAATATTCCTAACAATCTCCCCCTTAGCATCCTTTTTGCTTTGGTGTCCTTGGTGTCTTCTTCTTCTTGGGTTTCTCCACAGCATAGACCGATTTCCTGAGTCCAAGTCTGAACTCGTATGATCGTATCGTTCTTCGTAATGAAATTCGGTCCGAGATGATGTTGATCAGCTTCTCGTACTTCTCCTGGACTTCTGCTTCTTCGAACCTTAGCTCCTCCAGAATCCTACTGAGTCTGCTTCGGATGATCAGCAACGTTCCATCGCTGAATTTGGCAATCTCGGATGTCTTCATCAGCCTCTTTTCTCCCTTGTAGTTGATGTAGACCACTGATGGATCGTTGTCTTCATTGAATATGTGGCCTCCTCCGATCCTCCATCCTCACCTACTCTATCCCTTCAGTCAAATGAATCGATCGTATCTCTCGAAACACTTTACAACCCACACATAGCGGTAGAAAAATACATCTTCAACGATTATTGGTTAACAAAGCCGATGCATCCAGCCTTGGCCAAGGGCTTACTGGACAATGGCAGATACTTTTTGATGAAGGCAAACGTTAGCCTAGCCCTGATCGACGATGATGAACTCGAGGAAGATGAAGACTACGAAGCAGACATTCCAGAACTTCCCGAGCTTCTCAAACACGTCATCGTCGATGAGGAGTGCCCCCCCTCGAAGTCGAAGATAGGAGAAGAACAGAAGCCGCCGTGGGAAAATGTCAAAGTGATCGCTCCTTATCAAGAAGAGATACGAAGGAGAATCTGGAGGAAGGAAGATAGGATCAAGAAGTTAGACGAGCTTGACCTAAGAGGCCTAACTCATCTCCCGAAACCAGCCGCCATACGATACCTGCTCTCTCTTCGTAGAGGGCTTGTGTGGAGGGGAAAAGATCTCTTAGAAGAGAAGAGAAGGAAAAGGCCAGAATCAGTAAAATCTTGGGAGTACGGCGAGCTCGTCTCGTCTTCTATGAATACCCTATCTACAAAGTGCAGCGAGAAGATGGAACGGTTGAGGAACTGACTGAAGGCGATCTCTCCTACATCAGAGGTGAAGACGTTGATCAGATACTTGGAAGCTTCAGATTTCTTGGAACCCTCCAGAATCCAGACTTAAAAGTGGGATACGTCGCTCTTAAGCAATTCATGATGCGCCAAATCAAGTTCAACTCGACTCACGATCTTCAAATGGCTGTTGAAAGCAACATGAACTACAAGGGAGAAAAGAGGCTGATGAAGACATCCGAGATTGGTACGTTCCACGGCCCTTCCTCAAAATCAGGGGATGGGTCGGCTCGTGTGGGTATGTCTTCGGTGATGGGAGCTTTCCCTTTGTCTCGAGAGGAGGTACCAAGGGCATTGTAGACTTGGTTCATGATGGTGTCCTCGAGATCTTTTGCGAACTCCGCGAGTCGATCATTCAGCCTGGCCTCTGTCACGAACGGGAAAAATAACCGGACGGAGTCACTAAGACGTTCCATCGTCACAATATCAGTAGAGGGTACTGATGTGCCGCCCATTTGCCCGGGACTTGAAAGACCAAGGCCACGTAGGCTCATCGTTGACATCAAAGCTGAGACAGACTCAGATTGATGTCCCAAGGTCGTAGCTGCAGTGATGTTCACTACGTTGGGACTTCCGCTCCGTTCCATACTAGACTCTAGTACGGAGACATCATGGAGTGTTCTGTCTAGATCACTAAGATCTAGAGGTGCAGAAACTAATGGTAGTGTCGTAGAAAGTGGAAAAATTATGGATGGTGAGGGCACTAGACTCGTTGTGATCAAGGAAGGTGCAGCTGAGGCTGAGGATCGCTTGTTACATCAACCACCTCCGAGCGAGGTGGTGATGAATGACGTCGCACCTCGTGACTATGTGAAACAATCATCTGTTGGGAGATGATTGAGTGGCTGGGAAGGGTAGTTTGCGGGATTGGGCATGATGTCGCGACTTCTACTCGGGGGAAGACAAAGTCATCCCCTGTACCTATGGGTTCGGCCCGGCTTGTTTGTGGACTAGTTGGCTGAGGAATACGGTCGTGTTTTTGTTTTGTACGCCATTCCTGTTGACCGCCTCCGTCATCCCCTTTGGATTTTCTCTTTTTTTTGGCTTTGGGGATGAAGAGCTTCCTAGACCTACATTTGGCTGTGGGGGTTGGCTTGTCCCTGGGTTAGGTTCAACTGGGATGTGTTGAACCACGTGGACATCATCAAGGTTGTTGGCTCGTAGGTATTTGAGGAGCTCCGGCTCATTTGGATCGAGAAGGCGAAGTAAGTAGTCTGGTATGATCATGGCCTCCTGATCGATTTTGCTCTTCGTCGATTGTAATTTGATGAGCTTCGGAGATTGATAGCCCTCATCTCTTGGTCGGCGCTCGATTTCGGGATGAAGATCCACGAAATGTTGGACGATGACAGGTTGCCACCGTAGGTAAAGAAGCACCGGCTTCGTGGATCCGAGACCTCGCCTTCTCAGTTGATCAAGGATGTCCGTCCAGATTAGTTGGGCGACATCATAATTCCTATTGAAGACGGTCCCATGGAAGATGGGCATTATGTTGCGGTTGCATTTGTCGGACCCTGCGTGCTTCGGCGAGAGGCATTTGTTTACAATCAGAAACAGGGTCCTCCAAGGTCCAGGGATGTCTTTGGCCGTGAAATCAGGGAGGTGAATGGAGTTTCGGGCGTTGGATTTGTGGCCCATGAATAGGAAGTCCCTGATTAGGTCATCGTTTGATGGCTGGGGATCATATAGGAGTGAGTGTGGTAGGTGTAGTATGGAACGGAGAATGGTTGGTTAAGGAACATGGTTCGTTCACTTTGACCTCTTTTGGTGTTGTGTCCTCTAATTCCTTGATTTTCTTGTATAGACGAACACGTTCGTTTGTGATTAGTTCGTATTGAGACAATACATTTATCCGTTCTTCTGTCTTTTAAGCTTCTACTCATATCGCTAATTTGTTTTTCCTTGTTTTCTATAAGATCTTCTAAAGTCTTTACTTTAGTTACGGACGTCAAGGATTCATTAAGGATAGCTTTCTCTTCTTGTTGTTTGTTTAATAAGGCATAATTTTTATCGAAATTGCTCTGGAGTTCTGAGTAATCTTTACAATGCATGGAGAGTTCGGCTATCCTACGTTCAAGTTTAACGAAATCATTTAGGGATGGAGTGTATACCTCCAGGTCGGATGAAGAGACATCCGTCCTGCCTGACTCGATGGCTGGCTCATCCTCATCAGGGTCATCATCAATGCTTTTCACCATGAAGGCCATTTCTTCTTCCTCCTCGTCAGACGTGTCCTCCAGCCATTCCTCTTCTTCAGCAACCAAGACAATTCCTGCCTCCTTGCGCTTTCTTCTTAGGTCTGATTCAGAAGCAAAGTGACTTGGCTTGCCACAGTTGAAACACTTCTTTACTACTTCAGACTTTTTAGTTTCAGCCTCTTCAGGGGCAATGTCCTTCTGTTTCCCGCTCGAGGTTCGTTGTTTGTTGAAGGTAGTAGATGATTTCTTGGCGCTCATCTTATTGACCGTGTCAGAGATCATAGCCAGTTTCTTTCTGATTGATTTGAGTTCATCCTCAGATTCTTGGTCAGATTCGGCATTGTCAGAGGTGTCAGATTGTACGACTTGCTTTCCTTTAGAAGTTTTCGAGCTCATGTTGTTTGACTTATAGGTCACGAGTGCAATTGGTTCCATGTCGACATTTGTTTTCCCTTCGTTCTTGATTTCTTTGGCATACTGAGAGTATTGTGAGAGATTATCATGTAGGGAGTGAATATCCATAGCATCCAGGTCTTTGTTCTGTTGCTTGACCAGAACTGCAATCCGTCCCCACTCAGGTTGAAGTGTGGAAAGGAACTTGATGTTGTGTTCGAGATTGGAGCGTTGGATGTTGATTTTTCTCATCTCGTTGATGATAGTCAGGAAACGAAGGTAAACATCTCGAAGTTCCTCCCCCTCCTTAGCTTTGAAGGAGTCATAGGCAGTGAGAATGCTGGACTTCTTAGTTAAGTTGCTAGCTTCTGTCCCAACCATCATTTTGCATACTTCATCCCAAATTTCCTTTGCAGTGACCATTGGGTCGACTTGCTTGTAGACATCATTTGGTAGGGCCTGAAGTACGTAGTGTCGGGCAAGCTTGTCTGCTCTGGCTCGTGCTCTCTCAGCATCATTGTATCGACTAGGGTCCTTAGGAGTTCTCCTCTCTAGAATTAGAGGAACAGCATCGGGTTGAGCAGGGATGGTGGTCCAGAATTGAGCAGGTCCTTTGAAAATTGAGGAAAGCATGTCGTTCGCGAGGTCTGCATCCTTGATTTCTATGAAATTGATGAATCGTTGCTTCCATATGCCGTACTCTCCCCATCTTAGTAGTGGTGCACGGTTGTCAGATCCAATAGCAAGACCGTCCATGATTGTGTTTGGTAATGATCGTTAACGCGTGATATATCTGCGAAATGAATCGCTTTAGTTTTGAATGAGATGTAGTCAAGTTTGAATGATTTCGAATGTCGAGTCTAAGTAGGTAAATTCTCTTAATGAATTCTGTCGCAAAAAAATGATGAATTTTGTGTACTGCTTGAGGATCAGATGATTGGAGTTATATGAGATCAAAATTTTTGGTCTACCCAATTTTGAATGCTTGAGCGATTCTAATTTTATATCGATTGGTCCTAAGTGTTGAGAATCGGGCAATTGAAATTGAGTTATGAGTTCTAGACTTGGGCAAAACAGCTAAGATAAGGAAAGTTTCGATCGAAAGAGGAATTTCAATTTCGATTGGAATAAATCGTTTCGATTGTCTAAGATTGAAATTGGCTAAGTGAATGATTGAGTTTCGTGCGAAACAGTGAATAAATTGGACTTTCGCCGAGATATGAGTCGGGCGAAACTTAGCAATTTGGTACTGTAGACTTTCGGGCGAAATAGATTGGGCTTTCGCCGAGAATTGTATCGATCGAAACTGTGAAATTGGGTACTGTAGCGTTTCGGGCGATTGGGCTTTCGCCTACAATTGTATCGATCGAAACTGTGAAATTGGGTACTGTAGCGTTTCGGGCGAGATGGATTGGGCTTTCGCCGAGAGTTGTATCGATCGAAACTGTGAAATTAGTGAAAAATTGCCCCGAAACTCTAATTGATCGACTTTCGGACGATATCAATTGGACTTTCGCCGAGAAATAATTCGGCGAAACTGTGAATTTGACGAGAAATTGCCCGAAACTCAAATCAATCGAGGCTTCTCAAAGTGAGTTTCAGTCGAAACCTTCAAACTCAAAGGTACTGTTCTATCGGTTACTGATGAACAGTTCAGTAAAAACCCAGATTTTCAGACTCGTTTTGCTCAAATGCTACTCAAACTTGACTAAAATCGACGTGGAAGTGTATAAATGTACTCAATATCAGTTTTCTAACGTCTTAGGGGCAAGAAATCACTGAAAAACGATTTAAAAACACCTAAAACAGAAAAAGAATCGAAAAGGAGTTTTCAAGCAAAAAGCTTCTTCAAATCACGTCGGAATCGAGCAAAACTGGATTCAAATGGAAGATATTGATCCGCGTTAGGCTCTGATACCACTTGTTGACCCTTTTATTACCAAACAAAGATCAAAAGAAAGGTTTGAATGTAAAAATCGTGATGAACACCTTGAGTGCGTGTTAGTGTGTGTTTTTCTAAGGAAAAGTACAAGGTGGCATGCCTTTTTAATTCTTTTGATAAAACGCTAATTAGGGTAAGTGGGGGCTTTATGTACCACAAGTATTTGGTATATTAAAGCCCAATACAAAACTCCTACATAATATCAAATGCCTCCCCAAACCACTACATCCCACTAAATAAACATATTAACCCAAGATTACTTAAATTAAAGGATGCTATAAAATATTCCTAACAATTAATCTATGTCGAATGTGTGCTTTAACCATGCTTGTCGTTAATTGATAAAAAAAAATACCGCTATCTTTATTTGCGCTTTTCTTAAAACCATCTTAAACAATCTAAGAACAATTATATATAAATGTATATATAGAGGTTTGTTATGGTGCCCACCTACCGTGAGCAACCACCGTGAGCACCATAGCTGATTTCGCAATTACAGCTCATTTTCTCCCACTCCGGCTATGCGATCACCTCCGCCCCTCTCAGCTTCCGCATAACCCCCGTTGTCAATCTTTCACGCACTCATGTATCAGAAATTCATCATCTCAGCTATGTACGAGAAAATTGCAGTATAATATGAATTTCTTATACATGAGCCCGTGGAAGATGGACAACGGAGGTTATGAGGAAGCTAAGAGGGGCGACGGAGGTTATCGCATAGACGGAGTGGGAGAAAATGAGCTGTAATTGCGAAATTAGTTATGATCGCCTCAGTCTAAATTAAATTTTGGATTAATATCTTAGAACTAATCGAGTTGTCCTCGTGGATTGATACTCGGATTTACGTCCGTTTTATACTACTTGCACGACCTAGTATACCTGGTAGTATTCGAGCGTATCAAGTTTTTGACGCCGTTGTCGGGGACATCGGTATCATTAATTTTAAGTTTAATTCCGAGTTTAATTTATTATTATATTTTTATAAATCTTTATTCGTATTATTGTTGTTGTTATATTTTTCTCTCTCCTAGTAGAAGCGTTATTAATATTATTTTCACTATAATATCATTATTTTATTTTTTTATTATTATTCCTTAGGTCACTACTACTTTATATATATATATATATATAATCTCTAAAAAATATTATTATCATTATTATTTTTTTTTTTGTTATTATTATTTTTATTATTATTATTATTATTATTATTATTATTATTATTATTATTTTTTCCTATATAAATATTAGTATTTTTTAGTATATTATTAGCATCACTATTATTATAATCATCATTTAGATATATTTTTTTACTTTAGTATTTATTACTATTATTATTTTTTTTTCTCAAGTCACCACTACTTTATTATTATTACTATTATTTTTTACGGAATTTATTTACCTTGATTTTCAAACCTTTGCAGAAATATTATTCGGTGCATGAAACAAAGCTCAAAGAAGGAACCACTGCTATTTGACGCGGAAATAGAAGCGACGTGCCGATGAAACAACAGAAATCGTAGATGGAAGATGGAGGATCAAGACCAAGAACACCACGAGCAACACGCTCGCGAGACAGTTGCTCAACGACCTAGTTTGCTAAGTAGAGCACTTCCAGGCTACTTTGATGATAATGACCCAATCCTCATTCCCGAAGGACCACACAACCAGTTCGAGATAAAACCAGTTACTATACAAATGGTGACGGCGCAGTACAATTCCATGGACTGACGAACGAGGATGCGAATTCCAAATTTTATCAAATTTGCAAACCTGTTAAGTACCCTGGCGTTTCCACATTCTCTTTGACAGGAAAGGCATCACAATAGTTCTCATTCTTACCACACGCTTCTATTACCAGTTGGGTACAATTGACGGAATGTTTTCTGGGTAAGTACTACCCATTGTCAAGGACTAGAGAGATTAGTAGCCAACTCGTCAACTTTAAGCAAGAAGGTGGCAAAACTCTAAGCGATGCTTGGACTAGATACAAGAGTCTCCTAAGACAGTGCCCAAACCACAGCATACACTTGAGCGTTCAAATGCAATCATTCTTTCTAGGGCTTAGTACACAAAATAAGCGGATCGTCGATGGAGGGTGCGCACGTAACTTTATGGAGTTAGCTGACAAGGACGTCCAAGCCATAGAGTGGATTGCAGCCTACCCGCGAGATACACGGAGCAAGGTTTAGATCGACATAATGCCGGCGTGCATGAGCTAAGTGGATCCATGGAGGCACATGTAGAGGCCATTTACCGAATGTTGGACGCAATGAAAGGAAAAGAGCCCGAGACAGTTCATCACATCCAAAACAGATCAAGGAACACATACTCTAACACATACAATCCTAGCTGGAGAGATTAGCCAAATCTATCTTATGGTAACACAAATTACTTAAAGCCATCAAATTCTCAAAATCATCAAGAACAGATACCATTTCAAAAACATCAAGGGCAACACGATGCCATTCCGTCGAAACAAAAAGCAATTTGGGAGGAAGCATTGGAGAAAGTAGCTGAACTACAAGCATCGCAAACCAATTTGCATGCCGACTTGAGTCGTCGGACAGATGATCGATTTCAGAGGTTGGAAACTAAAGTAGACATAAATTTCCAGGATATAAACGCATTGATATAGAATCTGGTGAAAACTGTAGGACAACTTGCAAATACGGTGTCTGAACGCAAACAAGGAACACTCCCGAGCGACAATGAGAAGAGTCCTAGAGAGTGCAAAAGCCATCAAGCTAAGGAATGGGAAGACACTCGAGTCAATTCCACAGACTAAGAAGGTGGACGAAGAAATCCAAACAGATGACGATAAGAACACATCCCCAATCACTGACAATGATGTCTCCGACCAAACCAGAATGCGAGCCGCTACCGCCGATAAAGATTCGACCACCATTCCCAGCCGCACTACGAAAGGGGAAACCTGATAAGCAATTTGAGCATTTTATAAATATCTTTAAGAAACTTGAGATAAATATTCCTTTTGTTGAAGCCCTTTTGTAGAATCCAAAGTACGCAAAGTTCATGAAGGAGCTATTATCGAATCGGAACAAGTTAGAAGAACATGGTACGATAGCCCTCAATGAAGAATGTTCGGCCGTACTACAAAGGAAGTTGCCACCAAAATCAAAGATAGGGGAAGTTTCTCTATCCCTTACTCGATAGGCTTGCTTTCATTTACTAATGTTTTATGCGATTTAGGTGCAATCATTAACCTGTTACCGTTTCTCTTCTTACGAAGCTAGGTGTCGGTGAGCCGAAGCCTTCCACGATACTACAACTAGCTGATAGGTCCATCACATATCCACAAGGAATCATAGAGGATGTGCTAGTAAAGGTGGGAGAGCACTACTTCCTGGCTGATTTCGTAGTATTAGACATGAAGGAAGATAAAGATATGTCATTGATACTTGGGAGACCAATTTAAACACGGCAAGAGCTTTAATTGATGTCGGTAATAGTAAACTTATTCTACAAGTAGGGTATGAAAAACTAGAGTTTGATGTTTACAAGGCAATGAAACACCCTACGGATGATCATTCATGTTCATTTATTGATAGTATTGACTCATGTGCTTTTGAGTATTTTAAAGTTTTCAGAAACAAAGATGAGTTAGAAGCATGTCTAATCGGAGAATCTGTGGATAATCGAGAAGATATGGAGTATGTCATGGCAAGCCTAGAGGCGAATCCTCCTCACGGAAAGTCGATTAAATCGAGAATTGAGCCACTCAATCGACCTTTAGGACAACAGACACGACCATCAATCGAAGAACCTCCGACTTTGGATTTAAAACCCTTACCTGATCATCTTAAATATGTTTTTCTTGGCACCGCTGATACGTTACCAGCGATTGTTTCTTCCTCACTAACAGGTCTCATGGAAGAAAAACTATTGAGAGTGCTAAGAGAGCATAAGAGAGCTTTTGCACGGAAGGTGGCCAATATAAAAGGAATAAGCCCGACAATCTACAAGATATTAATGGAGGATTCATATAAACTAGTCGTACAACCACAACGGCGTCTGAATCCAACTATGCAGGAAGTGGTGAAAAAGGAGGTAATCAAGCTTTTGGACGCATGAATTATTTATCCTATTTCTGATAGTGCATGGGTTACTCCAACACAAGGTGTTCCTAAGAAAGGTGGTATGACCGTTATTAAGAATGTTTCCAATGAATTGATTCCGACTAGGACTGTTACGGGATGACGTGTTTGCATAGACTATAGGAAGTTAAATGATGCCACCCGTAAAGATCATTTCCCTCTCCCTTTTATTGATCAAATGTTAGAAAGGCTAGCTGGACATGAATTTTATTGCTTCCTAGATGGTTATTCAGGTTATAATCAGATTTCTGTAGCGCCCGAGGATCAAGAAAAAACTACGTTCACTTGTCCTTACGGTACTTTTTCTTATAGGCATATGCCATTTGGATTATGTAATGCCCCAGCTACTTTTCAAAGATGCATGCTAGCTATTTTCATGATATTGTAGAAAAGTTCACGGAAATTTTCATGGATGATTTTTCTGTATTTGGCTCTTTGTTTGACATATGCCTCGATAACCTAGCTTTTGTGCTTAAACGATGTGAAGAGACTAACCTTGTACTGAATTGGGAAAAGTGTCATTTCATGGTACAAGAAGGAATAGTTCTCGGACATAAGGTATCACACAAGGGAATCGAGGTAGATCGAGCCAAGATAGATGCAATCGAGCAGTTACCACCACCCACATCTGTAAAGGCAGTTCGGAGATTATTGGGACATGCAGGATTTTATCGACGTTTCATTAAGGACTTCTCAAAAATAGCTAAGCCTTTATCTAATTTGCTTGTTGAAGATGTTGTATTTAACTTTACCGATGAGTGTTTGCAGGCTTTTCAAACATTAAAGGAGAAACTCACCACTGCCCCCGTAATTGTCGCACCAGATTGGACTTTGCCATTTATATTGGTGTGAGATGCAAGCGATGGTGCAATCGGCATTGTTTTGGGACAGCGCAAGGATAAGATATTTTAGACCATCTACTACGCCAGCAAAACCCTAGACGATGCATAACGAAACTATGCTACCACCGAAAAGGTATTACTAGTTGCGGTATTTGTTGTTGATAAATTTTATTCTTACCTAGTGTTGAATAAGGTAATCGTATACACTGATCATGCTGCACTTAGACACTTATTCGCTAAGAAAGATGCAACGCCTAGGTTGATTTGTTGGATTTTACTGTGTCAAGAATTCGACTTAGAGATACGTGATAAGAAAGGTGTTGAAAATGTGATAGCTGATCATCTATGTAGGTTAGACACTTAACTTAAGCCGGATAATGAAATACCAATTGATGAGTGTTTTCCTGATGAAAAATTGTATGCCTTACTCGATACATTTTTACCTTGGTATGCGGATTTTGTGAATTATACTGCTACAGGTGATATTCCGACTGGCTTGACTTTTCACCAAAAGAAGAAATTTCTTTCTGATGCAAAGCATTACCTATGGGACGATCCATTCTTGTTCAAAATCTGCTCAGATCAGGTAATCCGACGATGCATTCCCGCTGAAGAGGTAAATTCTGTCCTAGCTCATTGTCATTCCGGTTTGACGGGTGGACATCACGGGCCAACTAGAACAGCATTTAAAGTGCTTCAATCAGGTTTATTCTGGCCCACTTTATTTAAAGATGCTCATGCTTATGTGGCTTCTTGTGATCGTTGTCAACGTACTGGTGCAATTTCTTAGAAAACATGAGATGCCTTTGAATATTATGTTAGAAGTTTAACTCTTTGATGTGTGGGTTATTGACTTTATGGGATCATTTCCTACTTCATGCTCTAATAAATATACTCTCGTTGCAATAGATTATGTGTCTAAGTGGGTCGAGGCTGAAGAATGTAGGACTAATGATGCACGCGTTGTTATTCGCTTTCTTAAGAAAAATTATTTACTCGCTTTGGTACACCACGTCGATAATTAGTGATGGGTGTACTCATTTTTGCAACAAGTTGTTTGCTAATTTATTGTCAAAGTATGGTGTCAAACATAAAGTGTCTACCCCGTATCACCCTCAGACTAGTGGACAGTTAGAAGTTTCTAATAGGGAGCTGAAACAAATTAGAAAAAAGGTAAATGCCTCGAGGAAGGATTGGTCTTTAAAGTTAGATGATGCATTATGTGCATATCGCACTGCATTTAAAACTCTATAGGAACTTCACCTTGTAAATTAGTTTATGGAAAAGCGTGTCATTTACCTGTTGAGCTAGAACATCTTGCATATTGGGATGTTAAGAAACTAATTGACTCTATCGAGGCAGGTAAAAACAGGTTTCTCCATCTGAATGAGATGGAAGAATTTCGTCAAAATGCATACGAGAACGCAAAACTGTACAAAGAGCGAACGAAGAAATGGCATGATAAGCGAATTGTACAAAGGGAGTTCAAAGTAGGAGATCGAGTTCTGTTATTTAATTCGCATTTACGTTTATTTCCAGGAAAACTAAAGAGTAAGTGGTGCGGACCCTATTTAGTAGAGAAAGTGTTTCCATCAGGAGCCGTAAAGATCCACATTAACGAAAATGACTCGCAAATGGTCAATGGACAACGCCTAAAATTATATGACGACCGGGACTTTGGAGAAACAACCCCGGTATATCTCGTGGAACCCGTTATTACTAACACTACTTCTTTGAGTTGTTTTGTGCCTTTCAAGGAGGCCTCATCTGGAGAAAATACCAGCGAGCTGATGGACCTCCAACACATAGAAGTAAGCCCGAACACCGATCTACCTTGATCGGTTCGACAGTCGAGCTAACGACTATAAAACAGTGCTTATTGGGAGGCAACCCAAGTACTATTATGCATCACTATTTTTATTTCAGTATTGGACTCTTATATTTATTATAATGCATCTTATTAAGTATGTCTTGCTTTTGAATTTCTTTTAAAAAAATCATATCATGGTGCCGTTTAGTTATGCTTCCTCGCAGGCTCATAGTCAGTTGGGAGTGGTTGTTGCAGAGCTAGCTCAATCCCATGGAGGAACCAAAAATTGAATGTGTCGAGATAAGAGTTAGCTAATTGAGCGAGAAAGCCTTGCATGTTATGTGTTTTAATACTAGCATGATTATCTGATCACATTGATTGCTTCGAAGAATAGTACGTATCATGAGACACAGACCCATAAAATATTGTGAGTTTTGAGCCAAAAAAATTAGAGCAACACAATACTTGCTCAATGTGTTTTTCATGAGTGCTACGCATGGTTTGAATATTTTCGAACTTGCTCTATTATGCATGTCAATATCATGGTGTGGATTTTTGTGTACGAAAATGATAAAGGCAATTAGGATGAGCCATTGGCCTGAATATCTGCGTACCCAACATATCTATCAGTTAGTAAGCCCATTTGAGCCTTATTAGCCTTATTTGTTGATTTGGAGCCACGATATTTAGTCACGTTATCCCGTTATTTTATCATTCATCATCGAACTATTGTCATCATGTTAGTTTACTAGTCGCTTCATAGTATTGAGTCTATTAATTTAGAGGAAAGACTATTATGGCATGTTATTTCTGGTTGAAGTATTCTATTTTACTTATTTAAAAATAAAAAGAAAAGAAAAGAAAAAAAAGAGAGATCGAAAAAAAAACTGAAAAAAAAGTATCGAGAAAAAAGAAAAAAAAAGAGAGAAAAAAATATATAAAAAAATATTATTAAAAAAAAAAGAGTTACAGTAGTTATTATTATTATTTGATTTTTTATTTTTTTTGAATTCAGACTTAGATTCTTGAGTTTCTAAGTAATTTTTGGAGTACGTATTGATTGTCGAGTTTCCGTTATGTCGTATTTTGTTGGTAGAGGGTACAGACGGGGAAAGCGATTTAGCGACTAACATGCTTGACTTTATTACCTCACTCATCCCATATATCACACCCTTATTACCAAAAGCCCCTATTACAACAATTTTTAAAGACCTTTTAATTCGTGCATGAGATTCACTTTGCAATAATGACGTGATATATTTGCAAGCATATAGTAATGTCATTCTATGTTGTGAGTTGAACGCTTTTATACAGATCACATTAGACACCTCGAGCGAATTGAGCGATCCATGTGAGAGTTGTCACTTGATACGTGTTAGGACTCCGGAAATATTTTTGTGCTATGATATGATCGTAAATATATTATATTTAGATAGGAATTATTCGAATCGAATACTTTGATTTTGTATTCGTATTGGGAAATTATTCGGATCAAGAAAACTATTTTACTCGGATTCATATTCTAAATATTCGAATTCGAATCTTAAATTTTTGAATCGAATATCAAATCGAACACAGCCCTACTTAAAAGATTGCTATTCTTTCAAAATATAGCAATTTATGGACAAGATCAACTGCCTATTTCTATACTTTTTTGGAAAAATAGTAAAATAAAAATAAACATGTTAACCAAAGAAAACCCATTTTTACAACAAGCATCAGCACCAAAGTGAGGGAAATTCTTTATCTTTGTTAAGATCAATGTTGTCAAATTCGCTAGGCGCTAGTCGGGCGTCCGAGGGGAGCCTAGCGCGTAGGCGACCTAGGCGGGGCCTAGGCGCTATCTAGGCGGAAATTAGACGGTAGGAAAAGACAATTACTCACAGCAACAAATATTAATCTCAAAACAAAAATAAATAAGGCCCAATACGTTTTATTTGAATTACATATTTTTATAAGGCCCAACAAAGTTAAAATATGTCCATTAAACCCCAACATTAAATGAGTCCATTACGTTAAATGAGTCTAACATATATAATTTAGGGTTTTACGTTTGTCCATCTCTCATCTCAATACGTTCGTTCTTGGCTTGTCTTTCTAATGATTGTATACTTTTCTCAGCATCAAATTCTAACACAATAAGAAAATGGGAACCTACCTAAATAAAGACCTTCATTTACGTACAAAGTGACCGTTTCTGCACTCGTCTTTTGTCCGTATATTGTGTACTTACCCACTTTCGTTTTCACCTTCGTGCGTGTAAGAATACACACATGTAAAAAAAGAAGCAAAGACATTTGTAAGCTGTAATACCACCGCCATAGACAGCTTATGCAAGGATAGAATCTAAGGAAATAGATCTAACTATTTATCGACCGTTTTTCTATCCTCACATAAGCTGCCTATCACCGTGTTATAGACAGCTTACCATATGTCTCCACCTTGATTTCTCCGAGCAATTCGAGGGCTATTTTTGAGTTTTTTTTTCTTCCGTCAACGACAACCTTTTCCGACAAGAAAAGAAAAGAAAACAAAACTTGGGGATTTTTTGAGGAGAGTATGATGAACGGAGAAGGATGTCAAATCGGCGGCGGAGATTAACCCCCAAAATCGATACGAATAACTGTCTTTTCTTTGTGACCGTGTCAGAGGATTTAGTGATTTTTAAAAAGAGAATAGTAGGTTATGTATTGCTGCTGAGGTAGGAGGAGAAGAACAAATGAGATCTATCTTTTCAGTTCGCAGTACTTTGCTTTGCAATATATAGCAGCTTCGGTTTAGGGTTAGCTTATTCATGGGCTTCGGATTCTTGGTCTAGGCCCAAATAGTTTTCTTGTTTTCCATTTCCTTTCCAATGAAAATAGGCAATTATTATTCCTAGTCGTTTCTTTCTGTGACCAAAGAAAATAGAAAGAGTATCAATTGTATCTTGATAAGTTAGGATTTTACACACTTTTTATACCCCGTAAAAGCATAATTTTTATCACTATTTATTCAAATACATTTGAATATCCGACGTTTACATGCTTATATCTTGTCTGGCAGATAACATAGCAAAATAGAGCACGCTAAATAAATACTTTATGGCCAAATGGTGCTCAATGACTCCGCTTGTACGAGAGCTTCCAATCAGCTCTGCACATCATTGTATACACTCAAGTCAGCCACGTGAAACATATTTGTCCACACATGCACATGGTCCAAGACAAGCTAGGTCACAAAGTCTACATGAGTGCATTAGTCAAAATAATACATTCTTCCATCACCAAAACACCATCACAAGCTCGTCGCCATCACCATCAAGCAAATATCTCCAAGAAATATATGCGCACGGCTCAAGGAGGAAAATTTCATACAATCAGGGGCGGATCTATTCATGGGCTATGAAAGAATGCGCGAAAGACAAAGAAATCAACACGGATTTAGCGTGGTTCGGTTCCTTGATTGGAAACCTACATCCACGGTGCAAAGAACTCTCACTACTTTCTGATGTGAATTGCAGAGTACAGGATCTTCGCACGTATCAGTGAAGAAGACGATGAAGAGAAACGCACGGAACTCAAATAGCTCTCGCGCCTTATTCCTATTCTAATTCTCTATTCTACTTAGAATAGAAAAACACTGTAGCTTCTATTCTCTCTATTCTAATTCTCTATTCTACTTAGAATAGAAAACACTGTAGCTCATCCATTGTGTAGAAAACGCTTCAAGCAACAACGTCTTAATAAGTGAAGGTCCTCCATTTTAAGCATAACACGCCCCTATAAGTGACCCGCGCTTTTAGTCGTTTGAAACACTTAAACCAGGAGAGAGCCATTCTGCCTGGAATTTCTGATGCTCAAGTTCACAACTTCTGATCATATTTTGATACGCCCCCGCAAGATGGCCGGTATAGATTTATTACCGACATCTTGGCTAAGAATTGTTGCAACAGAGGTCCCGTGAGTGGTTTAGTAAGGAGGTCTGCAAGCTGGTCTTCAGACTTGACAGGGAAAATTTTAACAGTCCCTTTCGACACATGATCTCTTACAAAGTGACAGTCTATTTCGATATGCTTCGATCGTTCGTGGAATTTCGGATTAGAAGCTAACCTTAAGGCTGAGAGGTTGTCGCAATACACTACTGGGGTGCTGTTCAGACCAATTCCCAACTCAGTCAGGAGCTGTTTTATCCACAAGATTTCTGCCACAGTAGCACCCAAGGCCCTGTATTCTGCTTCTGTGGAAGATCTGGAAAGTGTGGCTTGCTTCTTCGGCTTCCATGTCACCAAGGCATCTCCCAAGAACGTACAATAGCCTGTTACTGACTTCCTAGTGTCCTTGCATGATCCCCAATCAGCATCTGAAAAACCTGTCAAGTGCAGACCTGTAGTAGAGTTGAGAAGAACTCATTGACCAGGCGAGGATTTCAAGTATCTGAGTAGATGGTGTGCTGCCATCAAGTGTCCTGTCCTTGGAGCTCCAATGTATTGACTTAGCTTATGCACATCAAAGGATATATCAGGCCTGGTGAAAGTGAGGTAGAGCAGCCTACCTATCAACCTCCTATACTGATATGGTTCTGTCAACAACTCTCCATCTGATGTTGTTAGTTTCTCACCTGGATTCATAGATGTTGTCAAGGGTTTTGAGCCAAGATAGCCTATATCTTCGAGTAGCTGGAGAGTGTACTGCCTCTGGTTGATGTAAATTCCACCTCTGTTTCTGGCAACTTCAATCCCAATAAAGTATCTTAATTCTCCAAAGTCCTTTATCTTGAAGCAGCTCTGTAAGAAGTCCTTTGCCTCTTGTATGGCTGCCAACGAAGGTCCTCCCAGGATGATGTCATCCACATATACTAACAGCACCACAAGACTCTCTCCATCGCCTTTGACAAAGAGAGTGTGATCTGATTGTGTCTGGTTAAATCCAAACATCTTGACTGCTTCTGTGAACTTCCTATTCCACTGTCTTGATGCTTGCTTGAGGCCGTATATCGATTTGTGTAGTCTGCACACCATCTTGTTTGGCCCTGACCTCTCATAGCTGCTGTAATAACCAGGTGGCAGCTCCATATACACCTCCTCAGTTACATCGCCATTTAAAAAGGCATTATTGACATCTAGTTGAGCCAAGTTCCAGCCACATTTTGCCGCCAATGTGAGCACAATCTTGATAGTATTAGATTTAGCAACCGGGGAAAATGTGTCTATATAATCTACCCCCTCTCTTTGATCATACCCCTTTGCTACCAAGCGGGCTTTGTATTTTTCAACTCCCCCTTCTGAGTTATACTTCAGCTTATACACCCACCTACTACCAATGGCAGTTTTCCCTTCTGGCAGTGGTTGCAGAGTCCAGGTGTTAATTTGTTGTAGGGCTTTGATCGACACGTGGTGTGTGAATGAAAAGTGCGACAAGTAATAATTAAAACGAATACCTAATTACTATCACCGACGTGCGATAGGCAGTGGACCTATCGTTTGTAGTGCAGTAAAGTGAGTAAACGAGTATCGAACACAAGGAATAAATCAAGTACTAGTAGTGACCTATCGACTCGATATTTAGCCTAAACAAAATACGCAGATTGTTTTATGACTTAACCTACCAGATTACTTCTAACTCAACTAGAGATTCAAATAACACGCTTAAAACTGATACGAAGCTTCAGATAATAAAGATGTGCTCGGGATTTGAATCCCGCTAGGTGTTATCGACTAAGATAATAAAATCGTTGCTACGTGATCTTGACTAGATCGCAGTAATTATCCTACCCGCTCGCGAGTTTGCTGTCGCCCTAAACGCTCGCGGGGATCTAAGATTCAGTAATTACTAACGGCGAGGATCGAGTATTTGCTTTCGCCCTATACTCGATTCCTATCTTCTACGAACGGCCTAAACGTTGTTTAGCTGTCGCCCTAAACGTTTTTCCATACGATTACTTTAACACATAGACATATTAAAGCAACGAAACAAATTCATAGAATGATAAATAGTCAAAACACATAGTCACGATAATTATAAATCTTAACTACGAAACATCCTAGCGTTCATCTAATTCCAAACACAAAGGGGAATTAGCTACGCATAATAGACGGGAAAACAATGAAAGAAATAAGGAATAAAGGCGAAGAATTCATATTCTTGATATTCGGATGATCTGCGATGGAAGCGTCGATGACTCTTCGTTCTTCGTTCAATTGGGCGTGATTTCGTCGATGATCCGTCTCTTGCGCTCCGGGACGCGATTCTGCGTTCTTATGTGCTATTTTTCGTCTCTAGAGGGATTAGGGGTTGATCTCTGGTCGGTTGTGTCCTTTCTGGGTCGAATTTGGGCTTTTTATAGTGAAATTCGACAATGTCACGGCCTGGGACAAGACAGGTCACGGCCGTGACACTCTCTGGGTCGAATTTGGGCTCACTGCCGCTCGTCACGGCCTGGTGCAGCAGTGTCACGGCCGTGACCCCCTCAACAGCTTTGCGGCAGTTTCGTATTTCTCTCGGATGGAGGGGTAAACGATGTCCGATTGACCTGAAATTTTAACCATAGATAGAAGACTCTCCAATCTTGATTCTGACCAAAGGGATTCTCAATCCGAGATCTGGATTGAGAGATATGAATTTTCTAATACTGTTGCTGCTATGGGTCACGGCCTGGTGCAAGAAGTGTCACGGCCGTGACCATCTTCAGTCTAACTCTCTGCCAAGTGTCACGGCCAGGTGCACTATGTGTCACGGCCGTGACCTTCACCAGTTTTCATCGTTTTCGCGCCGTTTTGCCTCGTTTTCGCTCCTTTTAGCCCGAAACTTGTCCTAAAGCTTTATAATACCAAAACAAGCACAAATAGGATTAATAAGTGCATAAAATGACTACGAAAACTCTATTATGAGCCAATTAAATACTATGATAAACGTACTACGATACGTTTATCAGGCTTGAAATTCTTCATTCATAGCCTGCATCCAGTGGTGTGAACCTGATGCCTGGTTGAAGTTTTTGGGTTCTCTTGCCACTGATATGTTGCTGATAAAGTCTTGGTATTGTCCTGAAAACTGTTGGTATGAGAGGGCTCCAGTGATTGGATACAGGTGAGTCCTGCTTCCCAATTTGTTGCAATGGTAATCCCTGAGATATGCTGGCTTCCTTGATTCCCTGCCAGACTTTCTCTACTCGGGCTGCATCTGATTGCTCACAGAGACATTAGTATCTGGTGAATTATCTGCTGAGGTTCCCTGCTCATCAGGTTGATTTTCTTGTTCATCTGCTTGACATTGATCATCCTCCTGTTCAAAGGATGAATCTGACTCAAAAGCCTTAGGGAGAACACACGAGGCAAAAGGATCTTCTGGTTGCAGGTCTGAGGACTGAGCTTTGAATGGTAGTTCATCTTCCTTGAACTTGATGTCCCTAGATACAAAAATCTCTCGAGTATTCAAATCCATCACCTTGTATCCTTTAATGCCATTAGGGTACCCAAGGAAAACACACTCCCTGGCCCTTGCATCAAACTTTTTCATACCTGCAGCAATGGTGGAGCAAAAACACAAAGCACCAAGCACTCGCAAGACATGATATTCTACTGGTTTTTGAAATAACAGCTCAAATGGGCTTTTGCCATTGAGTGTGATCGAATGGGTGCTATTGATGAGGTAAGTGGCTGTTAGCACTGACTCTGACCAATAAATGATAGGAATTCCAGACATGAACATGAGGTAGCGAGCTACATTTAAAAGGTGCTGATGTTTTCTCTCTACAAGTGCATTCTGTTGTGGGGTATGTATGCAAGAAAGCTGATGTAGAATCCCTTTCTCTTTAAAGAGTTCAGTGACATTAAACTCATTGGCATTATCTGACCTTAATGTCTTTATTTTCCTATCAAAATGAGTTTCAACATAGGCTACAAAATATGACAGAACTGATTTTACCTCAGATTTGTGTTTTAACATAAAAAGCCATGTGAACCTTGAGTAATCATCAACTATTGTCATGAAATATTGATGTCCTGAGTGTGAAACTACATGAAATGGTCCCCACACATCGCAGTGTATCAAATCAAATGGAGAACATGCAGTCTTATTATCATTAGGAAATACATTTCTCTTCTGCTTTGCTATTGGACAGATCTTACAAAATGTACTATCCTGATCACTTACAGGCTTAACAACATGCTTAAGTAAGCTAAGTATCTTATCAGATGGGTGTCCTAGCCTTTTGTGCCAAAGATCATGTGACAACTTATTCAAATAAACTGCTTTATTTCTATCAGTCCCTGAAAAGGCAGAATCTGCCTGCAACAGATATAAGCCATCTATTCTCCTACCCTTGCCAATCATTTGCTGAGAATGACCCTGCACTTCAAAGCCATGAGACTCAAAGAAGAATTTACAGTTTATCTTGTCAGCTAGATAACTCACTGATAATAAATTGAAGTGAAACTGAGGGACAAGAAGCACATCTGTCAGTGTGATGTGTCTATTTATTATGATTGATCCAGCCCCAGTGACCTTAATGACTGAGTTATCAGGAAGTATCACATTTGATTGTACTATATCATGGAGATCAAAAGCAAGTTCGGACTACCACATACATGCCTCGGGGCTCCTGAGTCCACTAACCAAACACTGGTATTTGTGATCTCAGGCAAGTTAAAGGCAAGGCACATACCTGCTCCTTTGTCTGTGTGATGTCCCACTTGTCCCTGGTCTCCTGCTTCTGATAGCAAGCTTCCTGTTGGTTGGCTGAATAAGGCCTTCAGGCTTTCAAGCTGATAAGGGGTCATTTGCAGCTGCGCCAAGGAATCCTTGCCAGAAGTCATGCTTGAACAGATAAGGGAATCCCTGTCAGAACCTTGCTGAATCCCTTTGCTAGTGGCATCCACCATGGTGTGATTCATCCTTGCTCCTTTGGCTTTCTGAAATCCCCTAAATCCTGGTGGCTAACCATGGATTTGGTAGCAAGTGTCCATAGTATGACCTTTCTTGTTTCAATGGGTACAGAAAGGCCTTGCAAACTCCTTTTTCTGATAGCTAGGTCCCCTTCTTGCCAACTCTTGGTCATTTTTCATTGCCATCATAGCCATGTTGTTCATTGGATCATCCGCAGTTCTTGTCAAGCCTGAGCCCAATGATCTTTGCTTTTCTTCCTGTATGAGCAGAGAGAATACCTTGTTGATGGAGGGAAGAGGATGATCCATAAGCAGAATTTGTCCTCTGATCTGCAAAAAAGTGTCATTCAGACCCATCAAGAATGTGAGTACGTAATCTTCATCCTGATAGATCTTGAGCTCCTTAATCCCTCCACAGGTGCAAGTACAGCTCGGTGTATAGTTAGATAATTCTTCCCATAGTGTCTTCAGCCTGGTGTAGTACACAACAATCTAATTGGTTCCCTGTGACAGATTCATCAAATCTCTTTTGAGCTGAAAGATTCTGGGCTTATTAGTCTGCCCGAGTCTTTCTTGCATATTGATAAACGTATCGTAGTACGTTTATCATAGTATTTAATTGGCTCATAGTAGAGTTTTCGTAGTCATTTTATGCACTTATTAATCCTATTTGTGCTTGTTTTGGTATTATAAGGCTTTAGGACAAGTTTCGGGCTAAAAGGAGCGAAAACGAGGCAAAACGGCGCGAAAACGATGAAAACTGGTGAAGGTCACGGCCGTGACACATAGTGCACCTGTCCGTGACACTTGGCAGAGAGTTAGACTGAAGATGGTCACGGCCGTGACACTTCTTGCACCAGGCCGTGACCCATAGCAGCAGCAGCATTAGAAAATTCATATCTCTCAATCCAGATCTTGGATTGAGAATCCCTTTGGTCAGAATCAAGATTGGCGAGTCTTCTATCTATGGTTAAAATTTCAGGTCAATAGGACATCGTTTACCCCTCCATCCGAGAGAAATACGAAACTGCCGCAAAGCTGTTGAGGGGGTCACGGCCGTGAAACTGCTGCACCAGGCCGTGACGAGCGGCAGTGAGCCCAAATTCGACCCAGAGAGCGTCACGGCCGTGACCTGTCTTGTCCCAGGCTGTGACAGTGTCGAATTTCACTATAAAAAGCCCAAATTCGACCCAGAAAGGACACAACCGACCAGAGATCAACCCTAATCCCCCTAGAGATGAAAAATAGCACATAAGAACGCAGAATCGCGTCCCGGAGCGCAAGAGACGGATCATCGACGAAATCACGCCCAATTGAACGAAGAACGAAGAATCATCGACGCTTCCATCGCAGATCATCCGAATATCAAGAATATGAATTCTTCGCCTTTATTCCTTATTTCTTTCATTGTTTTCCCGTCTATTATGCGTAGCTAATTCCCCTTTGTGTTTGGGATTAGATGAACGCTAGGATGTTTCGTAGTTAAGATTTATAATTATCGTGACTATGTGTTTTGACTATTTATCATTCTATGAATTTGTTTCGTTGCTTTAATATGTCTATGTGTTAAAGTAATCGTATGGAAAAACGTTTAGGGCGACAGCTAAACAACGTTTAGGCCGTTCGTAGAAGATAGGAATCGAGTATAGGGCGAAAGCAAATACTCGATCCTCGCCGTTAGTAATTGCTGAATCTTAGATCCCCGCGAGCGTTTAGGGCGACAGCAAACTCGCGAGCGGGTAGGATAATTACTGCGATCTAGTCAAGATCACGTAGGAACGATATTATCTTAGTCGATAACACCTAGCGGGATTCAAATCCCGAGCACATCTTTATTATCTGAAGCTTCGTATCAGTTTTAAGCGTGTTATTTGAATCTCTAGTTGAGTTAGAAGTAATCTGTTAGGTTAAGTCATAAAACAATCTGCATATTTTGTTTAGGCTAAATATCGAGTCGATAGGTCACTACTAGTACTTGATTTATTCCTTGTGTTCGATACTCGTTTACTCACTTTACTGCACTACAAACGATAGGTCCACTGCCTATCGCACGTCGGTGATAGTAATTAGGTATTCGTTTTAATTATTACTTGTCGCACTTTTCATTCACACACCACGTGTCGATCAAGTTTTTGGCGCCGTTGCCGGGGAATAAATTGATATTAGGAACACCGTAGTTTGGTAATTTAGCCATTTTTTATTTGAAGTTTTCCTTTTCTTTTCTTTATTACTGTTGGCGTTATTTTTTCTTCTAGTTATTGTTATTTTCGTTATTTCTTTTACGAGTCGATTTCTTTTAGTCCAGATACAGAAGTAGATATGGCGGACCATAGAGTACCCGTCCACGAGGAGGAGCCATCACTACAGGATCTCCTCAGAAATGACGCGCTAGGCAGTACTGAGTCGGCGATTGTCATCCCGCCGATCGAGAACAACAATTTCGAGCTGAAGCACTCTTGGCTTCAGATGATCTTCCAGACAGTCCAGTTTGAGGGCAATCCCGATGACGATCCCTACTCCCATCTGAAGGCTTTTCTGACGGTGACTGACACCATCAAGATCAACGGGGTCTCGGACGATGCAATTAAGTTGATGCTGTTCCCGTTCTCCCTGAAGTTCAGAGCGAAGGACTGGCTGGAAATGTTGCCACCTCGCTCACTCACTACATGGGAGGAGCTGCGAGCCGCGTTTATCGGCCACTATTTCCCGCTGACGAAGGTGCTATAGTTAAAGACAGAGATCTCCTTATTCCATCAGAAGGACTCAGAAAACCTCTACGAGGTGTGGGAGCGATATAAGGCGCTACTGAAGAGGTGCCCACAGCACGGGATGTCGAAGGCAGCCCAGATCAACCGATTTCACGAGGGGCTCAATGACCAGACTGTCCATATGCTAGACGGAGCCGCAGGAGGAGGACTCGTGAAGCTCAATGCTACCGACGCTTGGAATCTGATCGAGGACTACTCGAGGAACAGCTTCATGAGGGGCAATACCAGGATGAAGACACCCGGTGTGTTCGGAGTGAGCGAGGAGACGGCCACTAACGCTAAAATCGAGGCACTTCAGCAACAAATTGCTTCGACGAACTCCCAGTTGCAGACGGTGATTGGCGCATTACTTCCCAAGTCCGGGCAAACTCGGCCCGTGAACGCCGTGGCCACCATCGCACCGACGCAGCACACGTCTTATGTGCCATTGTGCGGAATTTGTGGCGCAGCCCACGAGACATCAGAATGCCAACTTGGGCAACCGCTGGAGCACATAGATAATATGGGCAATTACAGCTTCCAGCCTCGGGCACATCCAAACCTGGCGTACGCGAATCAGAACCATCAGGGCCAAGGACTGTCAGGATTTCAGCCCCGACCGTCCGGATTCCAAAATGGGCCACCACGATAGTACCAGAACGCGCCCGCAGGAGGATCCAACGACATGAGGGAGATGAAGGACATGATGAAGGCACTTCTCACGAATTTCAGCAGCACAACCGCAGCCCACGAAAGCCGAATGACAAAGATGGAGGAGTACACGGAGGCGAATGACATCCGCGCTCAGAATACAGACGCCTCGATCAAGAGGTTGGAGCAACAAGTGGGGCAATTAGCACAACAAATGGCGGGGCGAAATCAAGGATCACTCCCGAGCTACACCGAGAGAAACCCCAAGGAGTATTGCAATGCGGTAATCCTGAGAAGCGGGAGAGGATTACAAGAAGCTCCCACCAAGCAAAATTTAAAGGAGAAAGTCGATTTCGAGGGCCACGACGAGCCAGAAGTGGAGGAAAGCAAGGGCGACGGAGTCGAGAAGGTCAAGGATGACAAGGAAAAGACGCGACCATTCGTGAAGCCGTATCAACCAAAGATTCCGTACCCAGCTCGGTTGAGGGAAGCTGCACCTGAAAAAGAGAAGGTTCAACCTAAAAAGGAGGAGGCTGCACCCGAAATAGAAAAAGCGAAGGAGAACGAGCGGCCACTAGTGATGCCGTACCAGTCGAAGATTCCCTATCCAACACGGTTGAAGAAGGACAAAGAAGAAGCGATAATTGGCAGATTCATGGGTATGTGCAAAGAACTACATATTAACTTACCATTTGTTGAAGCTATTACGCAGATGCCCAGTTTCGCAAAGTTTCTGAAGGACTTACTGACGAACCGACGAAAGCTCGAACATGTCTCCATGGTACACCTACGAGGAGAGTGCTCGGCGATACTCCAGAGCAAGATACCGAAAAAGCTCAAGGACCCAGGGAGTTTTACTATTCCCTGTCTGATAGGCGATTTAGTAGTTGAGCATGCTTTAGCTGATCTAGGCGCTAGTATAAATTTGATGACGTACTCCATGTTTAAGCGCTTAGGATTAGGTGAACCACGACCCACTAGGATGAGTATTCAATTAGCTGATAGATCATTAAAATACCCCCTAGGTGTTATCGAGGATGTTCTAGTTAAAGTCGATAAGTTCGTTATCCCTGCTGATTTTGTGATCCTGGAGATGGACGAGGATGAAAATATTCCATTAATTCTAGGTAGACCATTCTTAGCCACAGGCGAGACTCTGATAGATGTTAGGAACGGAACATTGACTTTGAATGTAGATGGCGAGAAAGTTACGTTTAATATGACTGACTCGATGAAAAAGAGTAGCGAGTACGATAATGGATGCTACTACTTGGATGTTTGTGAGTATGATTTCTCGTCTTCTGTGCAAGGTTTATCACAGGTGTTGAGCGGGGAGAACGACGAGCCCATTATATCCGTTGAGGAGAACAATGAAGAAGTTAAGGACAAGAGCCCAGTCGAGGAACGACCGCCACTAGAGCTGAAACCGCTGCCCGGCGAAAAGCGACAACTTCAAGACATGGATGTAGGCGAGGGAGACTTAAGCAGAAAAGAGGTGTTGTACCTCGACATCCAGCCACCCTAACGAACGAAAGCACGTCCGGCTGATGACGGTAAAGAAAGCGCTACTTGGGAGGCAACCCAGGTTTTATCTATCTAGTACTTTCTTTTATTTACCTATGAATATGATGCATATGAAATCTACTACTACTATTATTATTATCATCTATGTCTAGTTCCTTTTTACGTTTTATTTTCTTTTTAGTTATGTCAGGATATCACGAGTCACGATCCGCGACCTTCACGCATCCAGTCACGACCACGCCAACTTATTCGTCAGGGGAGTCCCGTTCTTTTTAACCTTCTTTTCCCTTTCATTTTTTCGTTGAGGACAACGTATGTCTTAAGTGTGGGGAGGGAAATTTAGGTTGAGAATTTACGTGAAATATTTTTTCTATGAGGTGTCCGTTAGCTATCAATTTCGTTAGAAAAGCATGAATTATTGAACTCAGGCATGATTATTTGCGCTTATCTCAAGCTGGTTTGCATGACATGAAATTTTTTGAGCAATTAGGATATGCATGATTGATTGAATCGTGTCTGTTTGAATAGATATAGCGTTGCTTTGAGAGATTCGTACACATAACCCTTTTTCGTTGTGAGAGTTGAGCATGACGAGCTTATGCTCATTTTCTTGGTTGTGTGACGTGCCTAGTCTATATCTCTCTAGAACTTGCCTGTCTGATGCGTGTTGAAACTATTTCTGGTGCGTTAGTATGAAAATGATAGGGCATTAGGATCCAGGGCCAAATTTTTCTTACCATGACTAAGCCCCTTAGTTAGCCACTTTGAGCCTGAGCCTATTTGTTTGCTTACCTCGTGAATTATAAAAGCTACTGACCCGAATAAGCCTCTAGAGATTATATGAACCCGAGTTGATTAGAATAGAGCAGAAGTCGAACTTGAGAGTTACTGTTTCAGTGTATGATTTGATGTTCTTCTCTGCTATTCGTGAAATGACTCGTCCCTTACTTGACCGTTTTCTGAAATGACCCGATCCCTTGCATAAGCCTGCCCATAACCCTTTGGCAAGATATAGGTTTTGGTAATAAGTATCCCTAGGTACACGGCATTCGCTGTGACGATGTATTCTTTGCGACAAAAGCCGAACCTTGATGTTTTTAGGGAATAAGGGCAGTGCACAAAAGTAGAGCGTAACTAAGGTGAAAGGGCAGAAAATGAAAGAGAACTGAGTTGAGAGGGTCGAGCAGAAAAGTCTAGGATTTGGAGCGAGAACGTCGAGTCTTATGTTGGGACGTGTGACTGTCTGTTTGATCATGATGTATTCTTTGATAATTTTCGATCACGTGTCCTAGCTCTAAGATTAAGTGTTCATTATTTATGCTTATCGCTTCATGATTATTCGACCCGTTTCCCGAAAAGACCCTCAGATTTATACTTGCCACTTTGAATAGTCGAGATACGATTAACTTGCAAGTTTATGGTAGGGGTGAGACTAGTGCACGAATTGAGCGATTCACTATATGTTAGCCTATACACTGAGTGATTTTGAGCGAATCCCTGTGAGGTATGAGTCTCGATTGGCAGTGCGAATGAAGTTTAGGTCGACAAGTGCAAGTCATTAGTGTGATGTCCATGATTGCTCGCTTGATTCTGTTTCGTGCTTTCTCGCTTTGATGATAAATTGCGAACAATCGTGCCGTTATCTTGATTTGTGCCTTCCCTGACTTCTAATTTACTTGAGGACAAGCAAATGCTTAAGTGTGGGGAGGTTTGATAAACGTATCGTAGTACGTTTATCATAGTATTTAATTGGCTCATAATAGAGTTTTCGTAGTCATTTTATGCACTTATTAATCCTATTTGTGCTTGTTTTGGTATTATAAGGCTTTAGGACAAGTTTCGGGCTAAAAGGAGCGAAAACGAGGCAAAACGGCGCGAAAACGATGAAAACTGGTGAAGGTCACGGCCTTGACACATAGTGCACCTGGCCGTGACACTTGGCAGAGAGTTAGACTGAAGATGGTCACGGCCGTGACACTTCTTGCACCAGGCCGTGACCCATAGCAGCAGCAGCATTAGAAAATTCATATCTCTCAATCCAGATCTTGGATTGAGAATCCCTTTGGTCAGAATCAAGATTGGCGAGTCTTCTATCTATGGTTAAAATTTCAGGTCAATCGGACATCGTTTACCCCTCCATCCGAGAGAAATACGAAACTGCCGCAAAGCTGTTGTGGGGGTCACGGCCGTGAAACTGCTGCACTAGGCCGTGACGAGCGGCAGTGAGCCCAAATTCGACCCAGAGAGCGTCACGGCTGTGACCTGTCTTGTCCCAGGCCGTGACATTGTCGAATTTCACTATAAAAAGCCCAAATTCGACCCAGAAAGGACACAACCGACCAGAGATCAACCCTAATCCCTCTAGAGACGAAAAATAGCACATAAGAACGCAGAATCGCGTCCCGGAGCGCAAGAGACGGATCATCGACGAAATCACGCCCAATTGAACGAAGAACAAAGAATCATCGACGCTTCCATCGCAGATCATCCGAATATCAAGAATATGAATTCTTTGCCTTTATTCCTTATTTCTTTCATTGTTTTCCCGTCTATTATGCGTAGCTAATTCCCCTTTGTGTTTGGGATTAGATGAACGCTAGGATGTTTCGTAGTTAAGATTTATAATTATCGTGACTATGTGTTTTGACTATTTATCATTCTATGAATTTGTTTCGTTGCTTTAATATGTCTATGTGTTAAAGTAATCGTATGGAAAAACGTTTAGGGCGACAGCTAAACAACGTTTAGGCCGTTCGTAGAAGATAGGAATCGAGTATAGGGCGAAAGCAAATACTCGATCCTCGCCGTTAGTAATTACTGAATCTTAGATCCCCGCGAGCGTTTAGGGCGACAGCAAACTCGCGAGCGGGTAGGATAATTACTGCGATCTAGTCAAGATCACGTAGGAACGATTTTATTGTCTTAGTCGATAACACCTAGCGGGATTCAAATCCCGAGCACATCTTTATTATCTGAAGCTTCGTATCAGTTTTAAGCGTGTTATTTGAATCTCTAGTTGAGTTAGAAGTAATCTGTTAGGTTAAGTCATAAAACAATCTGCGTATTTTGTTTAGGCTAAATATCGAGTCGATAGGTCACTACTAGTACTTGATTTATTCCTTGTGTTTGATACTCGTTTACTCACTTTACTGCACTACAAACGATAGGTCTACTGCCTATCGCACGTCGGTGATAGTAATTAGGTATTCGTTTTAATTATTACTTGTCGCACTTTTCATTCACACACCACGTGTCGATCACATATCCACCCAGACGTCCCTCGCTGAAGCACTGTAGAGAATACTAGCTGAAATGTCTTTTGCAACAGAGTTGATGATCCAAGATATCACCGCGTTGTTATTCCTCTTCCACGCCGACAATTGATTCTGCGAGCTGATAGAATTCTGAGGATCTGCCACTGGCGGCTTCAAATCGCCATTCACGAAACCTTCCTTGTTCCTTCCAGTGAGTGCTATCAACATCGCCCTGCTCCACGTCGCATAGTTGTCACCGTTCAATTGCTCATGAACGAGCAGCTTCCCCGAGGTGTCGTTATTATTCAAGAAGTACGGGTCATTGATTAAGACGGTGGCGCCTGCATTTGGGGAACTCGATGATTGATTCTCGGCCATGATTTTGACCTAATTGATATTTGATTTAAGCGATTTCCAATTGGATGATTCTGTGCGCAGCGAATTTTCGCTCTGATACCATATGAAAGAATGCGCGAAAGACAAAGAAATCAACACGGATTTAACGTGGTTCGGTTCCTTGATTGGAAACCTACATCCACGGTGCAAAGAACTCTCACTACTTTCTGATGTGAATTGCAGAGTACAGGATCTTCGCACGTATCAGTGAAGAAGACGATGAAGAGAAACGCACGCAACTCAAATAACTCTCGCGCCTTATTCCTATTCTAATTATCTATTCTACTTAGAATAGAAAAACACTGTAGCTTCTATTCTGATTCTCTATTCTAATTCTCTATTCTACTTAGAATAGAAAACATTGTAGCTCATCCATTGTGTAGAAAACGCTTCAAGCAACAACGTCTTAATAAGTGAAGGTCCTCCATTTTAAGCATAACACGCCTCTATAAGTGACCCGCACTTTTAGTCATTTGAAACACTTAAACCAGGAGACTTCGAGCCATTCTGCCTGGAATTTCTGATGCTCAAGTTCACAACTTCTGATCATATTTTGATATGGGCCGGGGGGGCCACGCCCCCTTCTCCCGAAAATTTTTGAATATTTTAGTACTATATATACGTCATATATCGAATATGTATATATAGAGCTTTTCTTCTATTAAGACATTTGGCATGTTGGTTAGGGTAGTAAGGTTCTGTACTCTAGGTTGAGGGTCCGAATCCGTCCCATCTCTATATTAGATTTGGGCTTTTAAAATTCAAATAATAATAATAATAAATAGAATATCTCGTGGGTGTTGTTGGGCTGCCAAAAAAATGCAAAATACTCCCTTTTGGCCCAATGTAGGGTCATGTTCACATTAAAAATCAAACAAATCTTTTAAAAAATCTGGTAAGAAAAATTCGAAATATAATCAAATCCCCTAATAATCTTTCAACTATCAGTATAAAATTGTCTCAACTCTCATCATCAGTCGAAACCAACATCCTCTGAATTTCAGTATCGTCTTGTAGAAGTCAATCATAAGAGAATTTCGTTGAAGGCTACGACAAGGAGTAAGAATTAAAACAAACAATATTGTTTGATAGAGATCACGGAATCTCATCTTCTTTGTTTTTTCGTGCATGCTATTTCATCGTTATTGTTCTAATACTAAAGAAATTTTTTTATGATGATAGGTTTCATATGTTTCATGAGAAGTCTACTACGATTGATAAATTTTTTCAGAAGAAGAGGACAAACGAAGATCTATCTTCCCCCGTAACCGCATCGTCAACGCCAATATCAAATAACAATGATCTTCTAGGCCAAGTTCCTCCTAGTCCTAAAAGATTCAAAAATACAGAAATTGAAGACGTTGATCTCAACTCCTTGGAGCGTGATCCGGGAATACGTCGACAAATTTGGGAATATAATCCTAACTAACAAGAAGAGATACGTCGGACTTATTTGAATCTAAAGGCATATCAACCCATTCTTCAAGAATTTCTGTTGAATAAAAATAGTAAGCACCCTCGAAGATTTCATTCTACTTGGTATCAACAATTTCCTTGGTTGGAGTATTCACCGGCTAAAGATAAAGTGTATTGCTTTCAATATTCTATCTTTAATAAGCCATCGGAGTATTCAAATCAAAATGCTTTTACTGTTGATGGATTTGATAGTTGGAAGAAATCAAAAATGGAGAAGCTTGTGCTTTTCTGGCCACATAAGAAAAGACATTGTTCTTCACCGCATCGTAATGCTGAAAAGGCGTGTGAGGATTTCATGAACCAACCACAACATATATCAAGGAAGTTTGATAATTTCGATGCTCAATAAATTGCACTTAATCGTCTTCGATTGAAGGCTCATATAGATGCGGTACGATTTCTTGCACTTAAAGGAATTCCATTTAGATGTCATGATGAGCGCTCTTGCTCATCAAATCGTGGTAATTTTCTTGAGTTTTTGGATCTCATGACGGGGTACAATGACGAATTTGCAAAGGCGGTTGAGAAAGCTCCAAAAAATGCCAAGTATACGAATCACGATATTCAAAAGCAAACACTTCATGTGATTTCTATGAGAGTGAAGAATGCAATCCGCGAAGAAATTGGGGTTGCGAAGTATTGCATAATTGTTGATGAAGCCCGGGATGAGTCAAAAAGAGAGCAAATGTCTATTGTGTTAAGGTTTGTGGATACTAGTTGACTCATTCAAGAACATTTTGTTGGAGTTTTTCAGGTATCTGATACAACAGCTCTGACATTAAAAGGTGTAATATATTCTACTTTATCACGCTATGGCTTGGACGTTCAAAATATTAGAGGTCAGGGTTATGATGGTGCTAGTAACATGAGGGGTGAGTTCAATGGATTGCAAGCTTTGATTGCGAAAGATTGTAGAAGTGCTTATTATATTCATTGCTTTGCTCATCGATTGCAATTGACTTTAGTTTCATCATCGAAACATGTGATACCTATTCATCAATTTTTCGACAGATTAACTAATATTGTTAATCTTGTTGGTTCTTCATGTAAGCGTAACGATGAATTAAAGCGTGCTCATGCAGATGCTATTTCATATTTGATTGCTATTGGTGAACTAGAGACGGGGGTGGACTTAATCAGATTGGTACTTTACAACGAGCTGCAGATACATGTTGGAGTTCTTATTTGAGATCATTGACCGGCCTTATTAAGATGTTTAGTGCGGCGTGTACAGTATTGCTGAAGGTTATAGATGATGGCCGTCCTTCTCAATGAGCAGAGGCTATATCTGTTTATGATGAGATTACGTCCTTTGATTTTGTATTTATCTTAAATCTTATGAAAGATATAATGAGGATTACAGATGTCCTTTGTCAAGCTCTACAAAGCAAGTCCCAAGATATAATAAATGCGATGGAGCTTGTAGTATCGACCAAGAATTTGCTTTAACAGATGAGAGATAACAATTGGGATGATTTGCTAGTAAAGGTGAAGAATTTTTGTGAAGTGCGAAATATTGAAATTCCTGATTTAAGTGCTTATTATATAGATAGACGAGGGCGTAATCGTTCAGAGAATATCACCATTGATCGTCATTATCAGGTTGACCTCTTTTATGCTGCCATAGATTCACAGTTGCAAGAAGTTAATGGTCGATTCAGTGATGATGCTATGGAGTTGTTCGTTCTGAGTAATGCTTTAAATCCGCAAAATGCGACGCAGACGCTCAAAATTGGGGATATATGTGAGTTAGTTACAAAGTTCTACATGCAAGATTTTACTAAAGCTGAGTTGGAGCAATTGGAGATACAACTGAAGCAATACGAGTATAATATAGTCAAGTGCAGTGATTATAAAAAAAATTTTCAACCATTTCAGAACTATGTCAATGGCTGGTGAAGACTAACAAGTATGTGACGTACAATCTCATTTTTCGAGTGATTGTCCTTTTGCTTACTCTTCCAGTTTCTACCGCTACGACAGAACGCTCATTTTCCTCAATGACTATCGTGAAAACACGGCTTCGAAGTAACATGGAGGACGATTTTCTCTCCGACGCATTAATGGTATATATTGAGAGAGAATATGCTAAAAGTGTGAGTGACTTCAAAAATTTGAAAGAACGTCGGGTTCCTTTTAGTTAGAATATTTTTTGTTATCCCTAGTCATTGTACGGTATATTAATTTTTAAAATTGTGTTTATATTTATTTTTTGCGGCCCCCCGAGCATAGATTCCTGCATCCGCCCTTGCACACAATCCTATCTTATGGCTGCATGGTATCTCAGTTTATTGGTAAAAGAAGGAGATTTGAAGACTTTTTCAGATACGCATGATAGTGAGGCGGCTTCATGTTTCTATGTCGAAGAAAGAGTTCACTCACCGTCTATAAAAGCAGGCCATTTATTATCAACAAGGGGGTAGCTCACACCAAGCAGCTCTCGTTACCAAAACACCACAACGCCTCACGGACGAAGCAATTCAGACGCACGCCATAGCTTCTTGACAGCTTGTGAGGTGAGATTTCTCGTCGAGATAGGCGGAGGCTTCGAGGGAGCACGACACCGTTCATCATAATAGGGGAAGATTTACCTTGTTTTTAATTCTATAAATGTCTACGGTGAATACTTTGTGGTTTTGTTGATTAATATGCGTGGTTAAGTTTATTTGTGGTTAAGGCCGTATTAGGCTGGATTATGATTTCGTATTGATGTTACTCGTATTTTGTTTAATCGTATGATTTAAGTTACGTGTTCTATATTTGAGTTTAATGCTTGCGTATGGCTGATCAACATATGCTTGATTCTTGATTGGTTTATGAGACTGAAAAAGTGATTAGACCGGTTAGAACAATAAATTAGTGCACCACGACGTAAAACCGACCAGGGATGGAATTCAGTTTCGTCCGTGTGGTTTCCGAGACCTTAGGCGCCGAAAGCGTTTAAACTCGGGGAAATTCATAAAGCCGAATGCGTGCGGGGTAACTACAGTAATATAGGAATATAGTTGATTGGTTCACTTTCGCATAGGGTTGCTAGTAGGGGTGTTCATTCGGTTATAACCGAACTGAACCGAACCGAACTTTCGGAGTTCGGTTCAAGGATTTTATAAACCGAAAACCGAACCGAAATATTTCGGTTCGGTTTCGGTTTTACCGAATTTTTTTCGGTTCGGTCCGGTTAACCAACCGAAAAACCGAATTTTAACTAAAATAATTAAAAAATAATATTATCTATCTATTATCATATATATTTGTATAAAATTTTAATCTACCTCATTATTTTCATACTTCATTAAATATTTTATATTAGAAGTATATATTATCATATATATATATTTATATAAACTTTCGAATATGTTTCTTGTTTTATTAAATATGGTGGATATATAATTAATATAAGACATATATATCATTAATATATATGTATAAAAAATAAAAAAAAATAGAGTTCGGTTTTTCGGTTCGGTTCGGTTTGGTTTACCGAGGTAATAAACCGAAACCGAACCGAAATTTATTCGGTTATCAAAATGAAAACCGAATACGAACAGAAACTTCGGTTTCGCTTCGGTTATGTCGGTTAACCGACATTTGAACACCCTTAGTTGCTAGTTACGTGAATAACGGCGGGTATCACGTACGTTAGTAATTTCTACCTTAACTAGATTCATATTGGTTAAATATAGACGACCGCATGAAGACGTAGGTGGCCCTTTTATTACCAAACAAGGATCAAAAGAAAGGTTTGAATGTAAAAATCGTGATGAACACCTTGAGTGCATGTTAGTGTGTGTTTTCTAAGGAAAAGTACAAGGTGACATACCTTTTTAATTCTTTTGATAAAACCCTAATTAGGGTAAGTGGGGGCTTTATATACCACAAGTATTTGGTATATTAAAGCCCAATACAAAACTCCTACATAATATCAAATGTCTCCCCAAACTACTACAACCCACTAAATAAGCATATTAACCCAAGATTACTTAAATTAAAGGATGCTATAAAATATTCCTAACAATTAATCTGTGCCGAATGTGTGCTTTAACCATGCTTGTCATTAATTGATAAAAAAACTGCTATCTTTATTTGCGCTTTTCTTAAAACCGTCTTAAACAATCTAAGAACAATTATATATAAATATATATATAGAGAGGTTTGCTATGGTGCCCACCTACCGTGAGCAACCAACATGAGCACCATAGCTGATTTCGCAATTACAGCTCATTTTCTCCCACTCCGGCTATGCGATCACCTCCGCCCCTCTCAGCTTCCGCATAACCTCCGTTGTCCATGTTCCACGCACTCATGTATCAGAAATTCATCATCTCAGCTATGTACGAGAAAATTGCAGTATAATATGAATTTCTTATACATGAGCCCGTGGAAGATGGACAACGGAGGTTATGAGGAAGCTAAGAGGGGCGGCGGAGGTGATCGCATAGACGGAGTGAGAGAAAATGAGCTGTAATGGCGAAATCAGTTATGATCGCCTCAGTCTAAATTAAATTTTGGATTAATATCTTAGAACTAATCGAGCTGTCCTCGTGGATTGATACTCGGATTTGCGTCCGTTTTTGTACTACTTGCACGACCTAGTATACCTGGTAGTATTCGAGCGTATCAAGTTTTTGACGCCGTTGTCGGGGACATCGGTATCATTAATTTTAAGTTTAATTTCGAGTTTAATTTATTATTATATTTTTATAAATCTTTATTCGTATTATTATTGTTGTTATATTTTTGTCTCTCTCCTAGTAGAAGCGTTATTAATATTATTTTCACTATAATATCATTATTTTATTTTTATTATTATTATTCCTTACGTCACTACTACTTTTTTATATATATATATAATCTCTAAAGAATATTATTATTATCATTACTATTATTTTTTTGTTATTATTATTATTTTTTCCTATATAAATATTAGTATTTTTTAGTATATTATTAGCATCACTATTATTATAATCATCATTTAGATATATTTTTTTACTTTAGTATTTATTACTATTATTATTATTATTATTATTATTATTTTTCTCAAGTCACCACTGCTTTATTATTATTATTATTATTTTTACGGCATTTATTTACGTTGATTTTCAAACCTTTGCAGAAATATCGGTGCATGACACGAAGCTCAAAGAAGGAACCACTGCTATTTGACGCGGAAATAGAAGCGACGTGCCGATGAAACAACAGAAATCGTAGATGGAAGATGGAGGATCAAGACCAAGAACACCACGAGCAACACGCTCGCGAGACAGTTGCTCAACGACCTAGTTTGCTAAGTAGAGCACTTCCAGGCTACTTTGATGATAACGACCCAATCCTCATTCCCGAAGGACCACACAACCAGTTCGAGATAAAACCAGTTACTATACAAATGGTGACGGTGCAGTACAATTCCATGGGCTGACGAACGAGGATGCGAATTCACATCTTTTGAAATTTTATCAAATTTGCAAAACTGTTAAGTATCCTGGCGTTTCCACATTCTCTTTGACAGGAAAGGCATCACAATAGTTCTCATTCTTACCACACATTTCTATTACCAGTTGGGAAGAATTGACGGATTGTTTTCTGGGTAACTACTACCCATTGTCAAGGACTAGCGAGGTTAGTAGCCAACTCGTCAACTTTAAGCAAGAAGGTTCTAACCGATGCTTGGACTAGATACAAGAGTCTCCTAGGACAGTGCCCAAACCACAGCATACCCTTGAGCGTTCAAATGCAATAATTCTTTCTAGGGCTTAGTACACAAAATAAGCGGATCGTCGATGGAGGGTGCGCACGGAATTTTATGGAGTTAGCTGACAAGGACGCACTCCGAGCCATAGAGCGGATTGCAGCCTACCCCGCGAGATACACGGAGCAAGATTTAGATCGACGTAATGCCGGCGTGCATGAGCAGATCAATCCATAACATCCAATCAAGTAGAGGCCATTTACCGAATGTGGGACGCACTGAAAGGAAAAGAGCCCGAGACAGTTCATCACATCCAAAACAGATCAAGGAACACATACTCTAACACATACAATCCTAGCCGGAGAGATCAGCCAAATCTATCTTATGGTAACACAAATTACTTAAAGCCATCAAATTCTCAAAATCATCAAGAACAGGTACCATTTCAAAAACATCAAGGGCAACACGATGCCATTCCGTCGAAACAAAAAGCAACTTGGGAGGAAGCATTGGAGAAAGTAGCTGAACTACAAGCATCGCAAACCAATTTGCATGCCGACTTGAGTCGTCGGACAGATGATCGATTTCAGAGGTTGGAAACTAAAGTAGACATAAATTTCCAGGATATAAATGCATTGATATAGAATCTGGTGAAAACTGTAGGACAACTTGCAAATACGGTGTCCGAACGCAAACAAGGAACACTCCCGAGCGACACTGAGAAGAGTCCTAGAGAGTGCAAAAGCCATCAAGCTAAGGAATGGGAAGACACTCGAGTCAATTCCACGGACTAAGAAGGTGGACGAAGAAATCCAAACAGATGACGATAAGAACACATCCACAATCACTGACAATGATGTCTCCGACCAAACCAGAATGCGAGCCGCTACCGCCAATAAAGATTCGACCACCATTCCCAGCCGCACTACTACGAAAGGGGAAACCTGATAAGCAATTTGAGCATTTTATAAATATCTTTAAGAAACTTGAGATAAATATTCCTTTTGTTGAAGCCCTTTTGCAGATTCCAAAGTACGCAAAGTTCATGAAGGAGCTATTATCGAATCGGAACAAGTTAGAAGAACATGGTACGATAGCCCTCAATGAAGAATGTTCGGCCGTACTACAAAGGAAGTTGCCACCAAAATCAAAGATAGGGGAAGTTTCTCTATCCCTTGCTCGATATGCTTGCTTTCATTTACTAATGTTTTATGCGATTTAGGTGCAATCATTAACCTGTTACCTTTTTCTCTTCTTACGAAGCTAGGTATCGGCGAGCCGAAGCCTTCCACGATACTACAACTAGCTGATAGCTCCATCACATATCCACGAGGAATCATAGAGGATGTGCTAGTAAAGGTGGGAGAACACTACTTCCTGGCTGATTTCGTAGTATTAGACATGGAAGAAGATAAAGATATGCCATTGATACTTGAGAGACCATTTTTAAACACGGCAAGAGCTTTAATATGTCGGTAATAGTAAACTTATTCTACAAGTAGGGGATGAAAAAGTAGAGTTTGATGTTTACAAGGCAATGAAACACCCTACGGATGATCATTCATGTCATTTATTGATAGTACTGACTCATGTGCTTTTGAGTATTTTAAAGTTTTCAGGAACAAAGATGAGTTAGAAGCATGTCTAATCGGAGAATCTGTGGATAATCGAGAAGATATGGAGTATGTCATGGCAAGCCTAGAGGCGAATCCTCCTCACGGAAAGTCGATTAAATCGAGAATTGAGCCACCCAATCGACCTTTAGGACAACAGACACGACCATCAATCGAAGAACCTCCGACTTTGGATTTAAAACCCTTACCTGATCATCTTAAATATGTTTTTCTTGGCACCGCCGATACGTTACCAGCGATTGTTTCTTCCTCACTAACAGGTCTCATGGAAGAAAAACTATTGAGAGTGCTAAGAGAGCATAAGAGAGCTTTTGCACGGAAGGTGGCCAATATAAAAGGAATAAGCCCGACAATCTGCAAGATATTAATGGAGGATTCATATAAACCAGTCGTACAACCACAACGGCGTCTGAATCCAACTATGCAAGAAGTGGTGAAAAAGGAGGTAATCAAGCTTTCGGACACAGGAATTATTTATCCTATTTCTGATAGTGCATGGTTTAGTCCAACACAAGGTGTTCCTAAGAAAGGTGGTATGACCGTTATTAAGAATGTTTCCAATGAATTGATTCCGACTAGGACTGTTACGGGATGTCGTGTTTGCATAGACTATAGGAAGTTAAATGATGCCACCCGTAAAGATCATTCCCTCTCCCTTTTATTGATAAAATGTTAGAAAGGCTAGCTAGACATGAATTTTATTGCTTCCTAGATGGTTATTCATGTTATAATCAGATTTCTGTAGCGCCCGAGGATCAAGAAAAAACTACGTTCACTTGTCCTTACGGTACTTTTTCTTATAGGCATATGAAATTGGATTATGTAATGCCCCAGCTACTTTTCAAAGATGCATGCTAGCTATTTTCATGATATTGTAGAAAAGTTCACGGAAATTTTCATGGATGATTTTTCTGTATTTGGTTCTTCGTTTGACATATGCCTCGCTAACCTAGCTTTTGTGCTTAAACGATGTGAAGAGACTAACCTTGTACTGAATTGGGAAAAGTGTCATTTCATGGTACAAGAAGGAATAGTTCTCGGACATAAGGTATCACACAAGGGAATCGAGGTAGATCGGGCCAAGATAGATGCAATCGAGCAGTTACCACCACCCACTTCTGTAAAGGCAGTTCGGAGTTTATTGGGACATGCAGGATTTTATCGACGCTTCATTAAGGACTTCTCAAAAATATCTAAGCCTTTATCTAATTTGCTTGTTAAAGATGTTGTTTTTAACTTTACCGATGAGTGTTTGCAGGCTTTTCAAACATTAAAGGAGAAACTCACCACTGCCCCCGTAATTGTCGCACCAGATTGGACTTTGCCATTTATATTGATGTGAGATGCAAGCGATGGTGCAGTCGGCGTTGTTTTGGGACAACGCAAGGATAAGATATTTTAGACCATCTACTACGCCAGCAAAACCCTAGACGATGCACAACGAAACTATGCTACCACCGAAAAGGTATTACTAGTTGCGGTATTTGCTGTTGATAAATTTCATTCTTACCTAGTGTTGAATAAGGTAATCGTATACACTGATCATGCTGCACTTAGACACTTATTCGCTAAGAAAGATGCAACGCCTAGGTTGATTTGTTGGATTTTACTGTGTCAAGAATTCGACTTAGAGATACGTGATAAGAAAGATGTTGAAAATGTGATAGCTGATCATCTATGTAGGTTAGACACTTCACATAAGCCGGATAATGAAATACCAATTGATGAGTGTTTTCCTGATGAAAAATTGTATGCCTTACTCGATACATCTTTACCTTGGTATGCGGATTTTGTGAATTATGCTGCTACAGGTGATATTCCGACTGGCTTGACTTTTCATCAAAAGAAGAAATTTCTTTCTGATACAAAGCATTACCTATGGGACGATCCATTCTTGTTCAAAATCTGCTCAGATCAGGTAATCCGACGATGCATTCCCGCTGAATAGGTAAATTCTGTCCTAGCTCATTGTCATTCCGGTTTGATGGGTGGACATCACGGGCCAACTAGAACAGCATTTAAAGTGCTTCAATCAGGTTTATTCTTGCCCACTTTATTTAAAGATGCTCATGCTTATGTGGCTTCTTGTGATCGTTGTCAACGTACTGGTGCAATTTCTAGAAAACATGAGATGCCTTTGAATATTATGTTAGAAGTTTAACTCTTTGATGTGTGGGTTATTGACTTTATGGGACCATTTCCTACTTCATGCTCTAATAAATATACTCTCGTTGCAATAGATTATGTGTCTAAGTGGGTCGAGGCTGAAGAATGTAGGACTAATGATGCATGCGTTGTTATTCGCTTTCTTAAGAAAAAATATTTACTCGCTTTGATACACCACGTCGATAATTAGTGATGGGTGTACTCATTTTTGCAACAAGTTATTTGCTAATTTATTGTCAAAGTATGGTGTCAAACATAAAGTGTCTACCCCGTATCACCCTCAGACTAGTGGACAGTTAGAAGTTTCTAATAGGGAGCTGAAACAAATTTTAGAAAAAAGGTAAATGCCTCTAGGAAGGATTGGTCTTTAAAGTTAGATGATGCATTATGTGCATATCGCGCTGCATTTAAAACTCGATAGGAACTTCACCTTTTAAATTAGTTTATGAAAAAGCGTGTCGTTTACCTGTTGAGCTAGAACATCTTGCATATTCGGATGTTAAGAAACTAATTGACTCTATCGAGGCAGGTAAAAACAGGTTTCTCCAGCTGAATCAGATGGAAGAATTTCGTCAAAATGCATACGAGAACGCAAAACTGTACAAAGAGCGAACGAAGAAATGGCATGATAAGCGAATTGTACAAAGGGAGTTCAAAGTAGGAGATCGAGTTCTGTTGTTTAATTCGCATTTACGTTTATTTCCAGGAAAACTAAAGAGTAAGTGGTGCGGACCCTATTTAGTGGAGAAAGTGTTTCCATCAGGAGCCGTAAAGATCCGCATTAACAAAAATGACTCGCAAATGGTCAATGGACAATGCCTAAAATTATATGACGACCGGGACTTTGGAGAAACAACCCCGGTATATCTCGTGGAACCCGTTATTACTAACACTACTTCTTTGAGTTGTTTTGTGCCTTTCAAGGAGGCCTCATCTGGAGAAAATACCAGCGAGCTGATGGACCTCCAACACATAGAAGTAAGCCCGAACACCAATCTACCTTGATCGGTTCGACAGTCGAGCTAACGACTATAAAACAGTGCTTATTGGGAGGCAACCCAAGTACTATTATGCATCACTATTTTTATTATTGGAGTCTTATATTTATTATAATGCATCTTATTAAGTATGTCTTGCTTTTGAATTTCTTTTAAAAAAATCATATCATGGTGCCGTTTAGTTATGCTTCCTCGCAGGCTCATAGTCAGTTGGAGGAACCAAAGTCTTATCACGATTCATCCAACATCGAGCAACGCATTATTCAGGGCAGTGTCACTTAAATTCTCCCTTTGCTTTAAATTTCTACACATTGAGGACAATGTGATAATTAGTTTTGGGTGGGGTGTCACATGCCAGATTTGATATCGATCTCTTTGGTTTATTAGTTTGTTTAACTGATCAAGGTTATGATTTGAACGTCACTCGTGAAAACTCCCGTGGATGATCAAATTTAAAAAAAATAAAATTGAATGTGTCGAGATAAGAGTTAGCTAATTGAGCGAGAAAGCCTTGCATGTTATGTGTTTTAATACTAGCATGATTATCTGATCACATTGATTGCTTCGAAGAATAGTACGTATCATGAAACACAGACCCATAAAATATTGTGATTTTTGAGCCAAAAAAATAGAGCAACACGATACTTGCTTAATGTGCTTTTCATGAGTGTCACGCATGGTTTGAATATTTTCGAACTTGCTCTATTATGCATGTCAATATCATGGTGTGGATTTTTGTGTACGAAAATGATAAAGGCAATTAGGATGAGCCATTGGCCTGAATATCTGCGTACCCGACATATCTATCAGTTAGTAAGCCCATTTGAGCCTTATTAGTCTTATTTGTTGATTTGGAGCCACGATATTTAGCCACGTTATCCCGTTATTTTATCCTTCATCATTGAACTATTGTCAGCGTGTTAGTTTACTAGTCGCTTCATAGTATTGAGTCTATTAATTTAGAGGAAGGACTATTATGGCATGTTATTTCTGGTTACAGTATTCTATTTTACTTATTTAAAAATAAAAAGAAAAGAAAAAAAAAAAGAGAGATTGAAAAAACACTGAAAAAAAAAGTATGGAGAAAAAAGAAAAAACAAAAGAGAGAAAAAAAATATAAAAAATATTATTAAAAAAAGAGTTACAATAGTTATTATTATTATTATTATTATTATTATTATTATTATTATTATTATTATTATTATTATTATTTGATTTTTTAATTTTTTTTGAATTCAGACTTAGATTCTTGAGTTTCTAAGTAATGTTTGGAGTACGTATTGATCGTCGAGTTTCCGTTATTTGATGTCGTATTTTGTTGGTAGAGGGTACAGATGGGGAAAGCGATTTAGCGACTAACATGCTTGACTTTATTACCTCACTCATCCCATATTACACCCTTATTACCATAAACCCTATTACAACAATTTTTAAAGACCTTTTAATTCGTGCATGAGATCACTATGCAATAATGACGTGATATATTTGCAAGCATAGAGTAATGTCATTCTATGTTGTGAGTTGGACGCTTTTATACAGATCACATTAGACACCTCGAGCGAATTGAGCGATCCATGTGAGAGTTGTCACTTGATACGTGTTAGGACTCAGGAAATATTTTTTGCTATGATATGATCATAAATATATTATATTTAAATAGGAATTATTCGAATCGAATACTTTGATTTTGTATTCGTAATTGGAATTTATTCGAATCAAGAAAACTATTTTACTCGGATTCATATTCTAAATATTCGAATTCGAATCTTAAATTTTCGAATCGAATATCAAATCGAACACAGCCCTACTTAAAAGATTGCTATTCTTTCAAAATATAGCAATTTATGGACAAGATCAACTGCCTATTTCTGTACTTTTTTGGAAAAATAGTAAAATAAAAATAAACATGTTAACCAAAGAAAGCTCATTTTTACAACAAGCATCAGCACAAAAGTGAGGGAAATTCTTTATCTTTGTTAAGATCAATGTTGTCAAATTCGCTAGGCGCTAGTCGGGCGTCCGAGGAGAGCCTAGCGCGTAGGCGACCTAGGCGGGGCCTAGGCTAGGCACTATGTAGGCGGAAATTAGACGGTTAGGAAAAGACAATTACTCACAGCAACAAATATTAATCTCAAAACAAAAATAAATAAGGCCCAATACGTTTTATTTGAATTACTAATTTTTATAAGGCCCAACAAAGTTAAAATATGTCCATTAAACCCCAACATTAAATGAGTCCATTACGTTAAATGAGTCTAACATTAGGGTTTTACGTTTGTCCATCTCTCATCTCAATACGTTCGTTCTTGGCTTGTCTTTCTAATGATTGTATACTTTTCTCAGCATCAAATTCTAACACAATAAGAAAATGGGAACCTACCTAAATAAAGACCTTCATTTACGTACAAAGTGACCGTTTCTGCACTCGTCTTTTGTCCGTATATTGTGTACTTACCCACTTTGGTTTTCACCTTCGTGCGTGTAAGAATACACACATGTAAAGAAAGAAGCAAAGACATTTGTAAGCTGTAATACCACCGCCATAGACAGCTTATGCAAGGATAGAACCTAAGGAAATAGATCTATCTATTTATCGACCGTTTTTCTATCCTCACATAAGCTGCCTATCACCGTGTTATAGACAGCTTACCATATGTCTCCACCTTGATTTCTCCGAGCAATTCGAGGGCTATTTTTGAGTTTTTTATTTCTTCCGTCAACGACAACCTTTTCCGATAAGAGAAGAAAAAAAAAAACAAAACAAAACTTGGGGATTTTTTGAGGAGAGTATGATGAACGGAGAAGGATGTCAAATCGGCGGCGGAGATTAACCCCCAAAATCGATACGAATAACTGTCTTTTCTTTGTGATCGTGTCAGAGGATTTAGTGATTTTTAAAAAGAGAATAGTAGGTTACGTATTGCTGCTGAGGTAGGAGGAGAAGAACAAATGAGATCTATCTTTTCAGTTCGCAGTACTTTGCTTTGCTATATATAGCAGCTTCGGTTTAGGGTTAGCTTATTCATGGGCTTCGGGTTCTTGGTCTAGGCCCAAATAGTTTTCTTGTTTTTCATTTTCATTCCAATGAAAATAGGCAATTATTATTCCTAAAGTTTCTTTCCGTGACCAAAGAAAATAGAATAGTATCTATTCTATCAAGTGACATCTACACATACATACATACTTGACTAAAATTTTCACAGATAGATACTAATAAGAAATTTTTACAGATAGGTTCCTGATTTAATGTTTACCAGTTTCTTTAGTCACGCCGTATATTTGTGTGTATGGCGTACCATAACACGTTGATATATGGTACCTAAATGTGTTTGTACGGCGTACCTTATGTGTTAAAGATGGCTTACCTAAATATGCTAATACGGCGCAACGTATGACGTACCACAATACGTTGATATAGGGTAGCTAAATGTGTTGTATGCCGTACATGCGGCGGATAGGGTACCTATCTGCAAAAATTTTATGCTACTAGGTACCTACATATAAAAAAATCTGACAGGGTACTAAATTACAACTTTTTTTTTCCAAATGGGTGTTTATGTGTAAAGATCCCTATTATCTACCTATGAGTTTAATAGATATGGTTCTACTTTTAGATGCACATTCGTAATCGATTCTTTAGTCTTTTTAGATGTGTTTTACCCTCCGTACGGTTAATTGCTTCCCACATGAATAGGGAAGAATAGGCCTTATTCCTGGTACGACATTCAATTCTTCTTTCTGTCTCGTTTTAGTTCTTCTCGGATGATCTCTTTGGTAGAGATTTCCCTCCCATACTATGTTGTATCGTATTCAGAGGGTCTATGTGGCTACTCATATTCAGAGGGTCTGTGTGGCTACTCAGTTTCGTACCATACTCTCTCTGATACCACATGTGGCGATCCTCACTTTCTAATACTAATTGTGGCGGATTTTCGCAACGTAAGTCGCGGAAAACCCGTCTAATAAAAAACTTTTTCTTAAATAAAATATATTACATCAAAATGTTATTCTACATCGTCATTGCTATACACGGGTCGTGGCCTCATGACAAAATACCAAAACCTAACGTCGCTCCACAGGTCGCATCCATGTACAGCCTCGCCCTCAAAAGTCCGTGGAGCACCGCCGTCAGACCGCCTCAGCCGCGACGCGCACCAGCGTCGAGCTCGGTAGTACCTACAACACGTAAACCCTGAGCCCATGCTCAGTATGTGAAATCCACCTGCGACACGTAAACGTTTATGTGAATTATTATGTGCTTTGATGACTATATGTTTATGTGAATTCAGGGAATTATATGACTGTGCGAATATGTGTTTTACGTGATTTATAATTGTTGCATGTCACGTCATATGTACGTTATTTGCATTGCACGTGCATATCACGTTAGGGGGAGGTCGAGCACCATACAAAACGGTAATGTTTTATTATGTCAACGAGCGGGGCGCCGATGTGAGGTAAGTCGAGGTGTGAGATGAGTTGGGCGGGAGACTGGCGTGAGCGACTCGTCTAATCTATATCTGAGGTGCAAACCGTTGAGGCGGGGAACCGTTGAGGCGGGAGATGGGGTGAGCCACTCATCTACTCAGATACTGAGGTGCAAACCGTCCTAGGTAAGAGGTGAGTGAGATGGGAGACGGACGTCTACTCAGGTATAGTGAGAATTACGTAAATAGTGTTATTTTGATAATCTAATTACAAAACTAGTTGAGTTTTAAAAACTATTACAAAACTAATAAACTTTTTGATTTTAACTATTATTCTTTTCATTTTTCACAACAAAACTTTTCAAAATTAAAATATTTTCACGGTTATTAATTTAAGTTAGTAACATAATTACTAATAATTATATAATTCACCACAATTCATTTTTTAACGACAAAAAATTTAACCATTATAGAATAAATTTCGACGTGAATAAAGATAGACCACTTTCAACTAAACTATATTATTGTTATTATAATAATTATTATGTTTCTTTAATATTTGAATAGTGTTAATGCATAAATAAATTAAAAATAAGAAAAATCATAATCCTCATATTATTGAAATAATCGTAATCTAATAAAGATTAATTTTGCGGAAAGATTTGATAACTATCAACATTACCCTTGAACATTTCTTATGAGTCTTTCGATCTATTTTATCTAAATATCATCATGTTCGATTACGTCCAATTGTTGTCTTTTACATAAGTAAGGATTGTGTACCAAATGAAAAAGAGGCTTCCATCATGATCCCTTTAATGAAAATACAAACTGGTAAGAATACATTGTCTCCATTATTTTAATTTAAAATCATTTATAACATATTAACTGAACTTTCAAATACTTGCAAGGCTAAAGAAACTAGAGCAATTATTAAATGGTAATAATACAATACTTGACTGGCATGATTAACTTGAGGGGACGGTATGGTCTACTAGGAACAAAAACACTCGTTGTCCAAGTAACTGTGAGATTGTTCGATTTTTAGTTTCCGTTGATTTAAGTAACTACTAAAGCTATAGTAAAAGCATGTTTTTAATAATAACTATTATTTTATTTAATCATGTGGGAGTGCAAGTTATATTACGTTTATTTTCATTTTATTTATTTATTTAATTAATATATTTATAAAAAAAAATAAAAATGAGTTTGGTAAATATAATTAAGTTTTATGTTAGTTTAAGATAATATTACTGAAATTTTGTAGTTTTACATATTTTTGGGGTAGAAATGAAAATAATGATAGTTAGAATTTAAACAGTTGATTAGTTTTGTAATAGTCATAAAAACTCAACTAGTTTTGTAATTTAATTATCAAAAGAACATTATTTACATAATTCTCTCCTAGTATACTTTATATGTATGCAATAAAATAAAATTAGTTATTAATTGATGATTTAATAAGTATACTAAAAATAAAATGATGCAGTTATTATGAGACTAAGCTAATACATTGTTTGATTAGTTTCTTTTTAGTAAGTAATTAATGTGAAAAAAAAACTGACTGGTCAACTGACGGACCAATTTACAGTTTTTATCTACCATACGCTTTTTATAAAAGAGTACATATAATAAACTATGGCTTAAAAAAATATGAACATTGTTACAATTCACCACAGTGATGTTCCAAATCCCGACGGCTCGAGCCCGACTTTCTCGGGCTATTCTCGCGATAAAACGGATCGTCTTCGCAATGCACGAAGCTCAGCCTATGCGACGACGACAAGTTCCACTGCTCTACCTCCGGACCAAACGATGCTTCCATGGAAGCTTCTTCTTCTTTAAGCTTCGCGAAGAATGCCGACGACCAATAATCCCCGGCCAAGTTCTTCGTTCAAAATCGAACTACCAATCGATTTAATACGCCATCGAAGAACGTACATCTACTTGGAATTAGATCGAAAAATATGCAAATATAAGTCTAACCGTTTTCATCAGATGCAATAGCTCGCTTTTCGCGGTCTTGAAGAGGTCGGGCGAAGCCAAGTCGGTAGTTGACAAAATTTCTTGTCGGCAACGATGGGAAATGTTCACTTCCATCGTTGCGCCTGCGGTGGCAAATTAGTCAGCATTGTAAAATCGGCCTATGCGGCTGATTAATCGATAAAAAAATATATTTTTTTAATATTTTTTGGGGAAAAAGTTTACAACTACAAAAGAAAGGAACTTTGTACTAATTTTGCATTGTTGTTGTTGGGATTTGACATTGGTAATTCAAAATGTTTTGAGTAAATTTGATGCACATTTACTTCGGTTAAACGTTAGTATATTTGATAAACATAAAAGCAATAAAAGATATGTATCTATTCTATTATTATATTATTCTATTATATTAAGGGTGATGGGCTAGGATAAACCATCAATTGGTCTGTATCAATTGAGCAATCGGATTTTTTTCTACATATATTAAAAAATAAAAAAAAGACTTACTAAACCACGTACCTTCCATAACCTCATAATAACTACCAAATTCCATAAAAATAAAAGCAATGAAAAATATGTATAGTGTCTATTTTAGCAGGAAAAAGAAAATCATTTTCTCACCTTGAACGATATATTCGTCGATTATATGCCGGGCCATGTAGATTCTTCTTACATGATCGTCGACGGGAATTTTCTCGAGCTGCTGAACATCCTCGTAGAAACGAACGCTCTCGCCAGCTAAGCAGCTGAATAAAAAGAACGCGGAAAAAGAGAAAAAAAATCAAAATCGAAAAGGAACAAAAAATTAGCCCGAAAAACGACCAATTCGATACCTATCTGCAAATTCCAAGAACGATCGACAAAATCTTCTGTTACAGAGGAGTTTGTCCAAAGGTTCTTTAGGATTTATCGCACAGATTTGCTCTTTCTGCAATAAATGGCCGCTGTCTTTTATCCCGAGTGCTTCTCCCATCGACTGAGGTTTCTTCTTCGTCAAACTCGTCGATACCGAAGTGGTAAAGAATGCCACCACAATAAAGCTCGTCTGAAGAAATCAATAAAAATTCAAACAAAAAGAATCTTTTTTTTTTTCCAGACGCATTGAAACAATTTAAAAAAAACGTCACCGTAGATAGTAACACGGCTCGGGAGATGATTTGAACTGGCGAACTCTCTTCGTGAACTTCGTTCAGTATGTAAGCAACCACCCAAATCCCTACGAAAAATCAAGAAAATTAAGCGAATAGTGAGATTAGAGGTAAAAAGAAACACGAAATATTCATAGGGTTAATTTCATACCAATGCAAAAGATGGAGAGTAAAATTCCACGCCAAAGGGCTTTGAGTTCATGGAATCTAAACTCTATATGTCGAACTGCTGCCGTAAATATGATCAAAGCAGCGACGTACAGAGCGTGAAGGGCCAAAACTGGGACGATCCACTGAGTCTTCATATGGCAACGGTGATTTAGAGGCTTCCTCATGTGAATAACTGAATCACAATTCACAATAGATCATTTTTTTACAATAACTAGAATTCATTACAGTATATTAAGCTTTTTCGAAGGATGATTATCAGTTTGTCGTAGAGATTCTTACACGCTGCGCCGGCGATCCAGGGCAGGAGAACCAGCGGTAGAAAAGCATACGATCGAATGGGTGGCAAACGTCTCCTGAAAAAACCACAAGAAACGAACATAATTTGCAGATCAGCAGCTTGAAAAGAAATCTTATCACATGCATTTTTCGACTTACTTAACGAATATGTTATACAGTTGAAATGCGTGGGCGATTCTACAGCTCAATAGCAGACCAAATCCTAGTGGCCCTTCAACCCAAACTAGAATCAAATTACTGTTAGTATATGATTATGGAGAAAGATGAATGATTGTATGAAGCAAATCGCCAAAACCTCAGTACTCGGCTATCGATAAAATCAAGAAACTAAGGGGTCAGTACTGGGAATTTTACTCACTAGCCCATATATAGCAAGATCTCCACCAATGCTTTCCATAGCTGAAGAAGCCAAGTGCCATCTGCAATAATCCCAATAAGAAGAAAGAATTAAGCAGTGAAGAACAAAAGCAAAGGCCAACGAGTAATTAATCAGAAACTGATCGACTTATAATACCACAATCGATAGTAAGAGATTGAAGCTTGCAAGAATTTGTATCGCCACGAGCCAAAAGCTACTTCGCCCAGTTTTCGGAGCAGCAGCAGCTTTTGCGATGAGCCTAAGATCGAGAGAAAAGGGAAGAGGAAACTCGTCAGTATTTCTGTTTTCCCAACAGAAAGAAAAAAAAAATAAAAAAATTGCGAGCTGATTGAGTTACGTACACTAGGATGGAGAGGACGGCGACGGCGACGGCGGCGTAGTCACTTGGACAGCCTCCTCCAACCGCGCAGGCCGCCATTTTTGCAGAGCTGAAGTTCCTGCTTCTGCACGGTGCTCGGAAACTGTTCGCTGAGAAATGTCGCCGAGATAGTGAGAAGGTTGATGACGACGACGACGATAGAGTCAAATTCCATGTGCTGCTTTAGTCTCTGCTTTGGATGTTGAAAGCAATTGACTTTTCTTGAAGATTTATAGGTCTCTCTGTTCCCAATATTATAAGCAATCGCCCAAAAGCTCAAAACTGTAGAGGAAACTATTTTAAGGCTTTCTTTTCTTTATGGCACAAAATGTACTGTCATCAACAAGATTTTTATAGCAGGAATATTTACAAATACAGATACATTTTTTTCGAGCTATTCTTTGATCTGCTTCGATGGGTCGATAGAGTAACGCCAAACGAGCCCTCCGACTAAGTTGTTTATCCCGTGAGAAACCATTGGAACGACGACGCTCGAAGAAAGAATCGTCGCATAGCCATACACAATCCCGACAAACGTTGCCCTGTTATTACAACAAGTCATTTTCCCCCAATTTTCAAGACATGTGATTAAAAAAAAAGGAAATGGGGCTTAGATTAGCATATACCATATTGCAAAAGAGTACTTTCGACCACTTCCCAGGTGTAGTATGCCGAACAACGCAGCAACTAAGGTGATGCCTACCCAATCGTTAGTAGGGCCAAAGAGAGGTAATAACGCCCCACGAAAGAGAAGTTCCTGTTTCAGATTAAATCATCCGTAAATAGCATCTCAGAATCTACGGTGACATATTATGTACAGTTGTTGAATTTTGATATTGTTGATCCTTTTCCCTTCTTATGGAACCTTAAAGTTTAAAACTTTACCTCACTGATTCCTGGTAAGAATGCTACGACCAAGTAATCTAGTGGTTCCAAGGATGTAAGAACCTGCATTTGCGCATGGAATAAAATTTAGAGGAAAAATAAAAGCATTTAAAATGAAGAATGGGACTATTTATAAAGGAGAATGTGCCTGCTTATTAGCAGCTTCGCTTGATTCTGCGAAATCCCGCCAAAATTTTAATAGCAGCAATCGACATGATGATATGAGTACGACCGATCCCGCTACTAGCTCGAGGTGCCAAGGCTCGAAACTAACTGCAGAAAGTTTGAGATACAAAAGGAAAATCTTAACGAAGGGCAGAACATTAAAGGTTTGAAAGTGACATTTCGTATGAAGGGCAGAATGCGTTCTTACACGTTATGTCTGTTGAACAATCGACGACGGGCCATCCTTGTGCTGCCCCCAAATGAGAAACCTGAAGATATACAAAAGGCTCAGCTCTACACCGTATGGGGAAAACATCGAATAGCTCAAAAAGCTTTCAAAAAACTGTACAACATGGAGTGTGTATGCAAACGAAACACTGGTGGCTATAGATGCAATCGACTCAACCAAAATCATACCATGTTATCCATATAGAAAAACTAAAGCAGCCAAACAAACTACGCATAGCAATACCTGTCGAATTATAATGCCAAGAGTTCCTATGAAGCCCGAAGTGAATACACATGCTTGAAGCACAGCATCCCTTGATGGCAGGAGAACTGTGTTTCGAGCCTTCGAATCTTTGAAAGAAGACGTCGATTTCTCTTCTTCGACATTATTAAAATTTGGGACATCGCCATTTAAACCGTAGGTTTCATCACTAGGTGGTGAAGCACGGTCTCCTCCTTTCTTTAATTTCTTGATTCTCTTGGTCTGCTTCTGACCTGCCAACGCATTTATTCTACCTCTAATACCTTTCTAGAACAAAACACACACGAAGAATCAAGCAACGAGAATAATCAGATTCCAAAAAATGAACTGCTAGCATTATGCGGCAAAGGGACATTTTGTCAAGCACTCACACGGCATACGAACTTCGATGAGCTACTACAGCCATAGACATCCTTATCTTTACCTATGGAAACAGCCCACATAAAAAAAAAAGTTAAATCTAACAGGCATTTCATTTGAAAATATCAACAGTTTCCTCCGAATTTGTTAGAAGCAACGAAGCTCATGTTTAAAAAACGAAATGAACTACCCAGCAACTCAGACGAAGCAAGCTGATACGGACACAGAGATTCGACATGGAAATAGCAAACTGAGCTTAGAATCTGCATTTTCCTTTCGATTCATTTGAAGAACGTTTGATTCTCTTCTAGTGGCAGATGCTAAATATTATTTTCTTCCTTACATAATAATTTAATTGAGTGGAAGACACTCAACGGGCCTACTATAAATGGGCCGCCAGCCCACATTCCTTAATGGGCCACAAACAAGCCCATAAACCAATTAAGAAGCAAATTTACACACAATTTTACGAAGTATTTCATTATTCTCAAAGTTAGTGTTTAATTAAACTATCACATGTTGGGTGGAAATCATACTCCCTCTGGTCTTTAAAACAAGTCGCTTTAGTTAATTTTTTCTGTTCTGCAAAGGAGGTCATTTTGATATTTTCTAAGAAAAAGTGAATGTAAATTTCCAGAATTACCCCTCTTGTTTCTTGATAATGAAGGAAAAATTGAATGAATAAGTTGAATAGTGGTTAATAGATCAAATAATTAGGGTCAAGAAAGACATTTTAACTCTTTTCTTAATATGCGTGTTGATATCTAGAACGACATGTTTTGAACCAGAAATAGTATATCATAAACCAGCAAAAAAATAATGGAAATCCATTCTACAGTCATGAAAATCAAGTACTTGGAACGTCGAACTTATAAAGATTTCGCCTTTGATTTATTCTTCTCCTTGGAATCTGCTTCTACTTTAGCACCATCATCGTCATCATCGCCCGAGTTCAAGAAAGTCAACTTGCCAAACGATTCCTTAGCATCTCCGAAGAAGTCCTTCACTTTATCGACGACTGTCTTGAGCTCGTCTTGCCTTGGTAGCTGAATTCGAAAAACATACACGCAAACAAAATATTCGTAGTGTAAGAGAATATGTTGCTGCTAAGTTTATATACATAATGTTTTTTCTTACCTCAATCACGTCATTAGCAGCCAATGCAGACCTTATGTTGTTCTTCTCCTGCAATTTTTCAGACCATTAGAGATTCGTCGAAAAGGGAAAGAACTCGAAATCGAATGCTAAGATTGAAATTCGGGGCGAGCGAGAGAACATTACGACTAGTTTGTAACCGTATCTGAACTCCGTAGTGCCCCTTAATACTCGGAACTGCTTCACGGCCATTTTCTGCATTTCCTTTTCGTCCTGTTTTCGAAACACGAATGGGCATAAACTTACCAGAAAGATTGTAAGAATAATCGGAAGTGTAAGGAACTATGTAAGGCTAAGAGCAAACTAGACTATCTATATGATCATAACTGCTGCAAAACAGTATGAATCGAAGTTAATAAGGGCCTTGTGACATAAACCTATCAGAAAGATTGTAAGAAAATCCAAAGTGTAAGAAACTATGTAAGGCTAAAGATTGCGAGCAGAGTATTACTATGATCATACCTGATCGAAAACAGATATCATATCAAAGATAAATGGTCTTGTTTTCTTCCCCCAACAAAACAAAATAATTCATTATTTCTCAATCATAAGGGTAAGGAAAAGGGTGCTCATGGAATCAAGAAAAACTGTTTATGTCATCATAAATGCTCCAAAAGCAATACATATCAAAGGTTATAAGGGTCGAATCATAGGGTGCTCATAGCATCAAGAAAAAACTGTTTATGTGATCATAATTGCCCCATAACCGACATCGTATCAAAATTCAAAGGTAATAGGGGTCGAATCATTTATCAATCATAAGGTTAAGGAAAAAAGGGTGCTCATAGAAACAAGAAAAAACTGACCTTGTATACAACTGCTGCTAAGTTTCTTGCAAGAGTGTCTTTGTAGATATATTTGCCGAGAAAAGTATCCTTAGCAGACACAATTATCTTGGCCGTCGTGCCGCCGGTGACGATGTTGAGAGGGTACCAAAGGTAGACCTAGACAAGAAAACAGAGCAAATCATCCCATCAAAAGATTAGAAAGCTAAGCTCAAAGATTAAAGCTTTCCTTTTTGACAATGAAACTAACATTGGCCATCCGAATGAAGATGACGAATTTGGGGTTTCCATCGTCTTCAAGCTTAGGAAGAGGAGGTGGCTGTCGGCCTTGGAACTGCCTAGACATCATCCCTTTCTTGCTCTTAGCTTCGACCACCATCATAGGATTGTAATGATGCTTTTTCGTCGATGAAGTTGCTGATTTTCTTGAGGAGAAAAGGGAATGTCTGAGCAGAGAATCCTCGCGCGTTATCAAGTTTGAAGAAGAAGAAGAAGAGGGCAATCTTATCAGTGGGTTCAATGACAAGGCCACCTCCATAGCTGTTGTACTAAAAGAAGCTCAGAGATAAACGCAAACTTTGTCAAGTTTTTTTCTCGAACGACTGTATTGCTTTGCTTGCTCTTTGGACAAAACCTTATCCACAGAAGAATGAGTTCTGTCTTATTTCCTGTTTTTCATGATATATTTGGCCGTAACTAATTGGAAAAAGGGAGTGCACATGTGATAAGCGTACAAAACTTAGATCGACACGTGGTGTGTGAATGAAAAGTGCGACAAGTAATAATTAAAACGATTACCTAATTACTATCACCAACGTGCGATAGGCAGTGAACCTATCGTTTGTAGTGCAGCAACGTGAGTAAACGAGTATCGAACACAAGTAATAAATCAAGTACTAGTAATGACCTATCGACTCGATATTTAGCCTAAATAAAATACGCAAATTGTTTGACGACTTAACCTAACAGATCGCTCCTAAATCAACTAGAGATTCAAATAACACGCTTAAAACTGATACGAAGCTTCAGATAATAAAGATGTGCCCGGGATTCGAATCCCGCTAGGTGTTATCGACTAAGACAATAAAATCGTTCCTACGTGATCTAATTTCCTACCCGCTCGCGAATTCGCTGTCGCCCTAAACGCTCGCGGGGATCTAAAGTTCAATAATTACTAACGGCGAGAATCGAGTATTTGCTTTCGCCCTATACCCGAATCCTATCTTCTATGAACGGCCTAAACGTTGTTTAGATGTCGCCCTAAACGTTTTTCCACACGATCACTTTAACACATAGACATATTAGAGCGACGAAACATATTCATAGAACGATAAATAGTCAAAAACACAAAGTCACGATAATATACGTCTTAAGTACGACTAATCCTAGCGTTCATCTAATCCCAAACACAGACGGGATTTAGCTACGCATAATAGACGAGATAACAACGAAGATTGTAGAGAACAGAGAAGGAAGACTCATGATCTTGAATACTGGCGAATTATCGATGCTCGCTTGATAAATCTTCGTTCTCTGATCAATTGGGCGTGATTGCATCGTTGCTCCGTCTCTTGCGCTCCGGGATGTAATTCCTTGTTCTTTTCGCCCTAAATTCGTCCCTAGATGATTTGGATTTGATCTCTGGTAAGTTGTGCCCTTTCTGGGTCGAATTTGGGCTTTTTATAGTGAAATTCGACACTGTCACAGCCTGGGACAAGATAGGTCACGGCCGTGACACTCTCGGGGCAAAAAATGAGCTCACTGCCATTCGTCACGGCCTGGTGCAGTAGTGTCGCGGCCGTGACCCCCTCAACAGCTTTGCGGCAGTTTCGTATTTCTCTCGGATGGAGGGGTAAACAATGTCCGATTGACCTGAAATTTTAACCATAGATAGAAGACTCGCCAATTTTGATTCTGACCAAGTGAATTCTCAATCCAAGGTCTGGATTGAGAGATATGAATTTTCTAATGCTGCTGCTGCTATGGATCACGGCCTGGTGCAAGAAGTGTCACGGCCGTGACCATCTTCAGTCTAACTCTCTGCCAAGTGTCATGGCCAGGTGCACTATGTGTCACGGCCGTGACCCTCACCAGTTTTCATCGTTTTCGTGCCGTTTTGCCTCGTTTTCGCTCCTTTTCACCCGAAACTTGTCCTAAAGCCTTATAATACCAAAACAAGTAGAAATAGGGTTAATAAGTGCATAAAATGACTACGAAAACTCTATTATGAGCCAATTAAATACTATGATAAACGTACTACGATACGTTTATCAAACCTCCCCACACTTAAGTATTTGCTTGTCCTCAAGTAAATTAGAAGTCAGAAAAGGCATCAGATCAAGATAACGGCACGATTGTTCACAATTTATCAACAAAGCTAGAAAGCACAAAACGAAATCAAGCAAACAATCATGGACATCGCACTAATGACTTGCACTTGTTGACCTAAACTTCCTTCGCACTGCCAATCGAGACTCATACCTCACAGGGATTCGCTCAAATCACTCACTGTATAGGTTAATATATAGTGAATCACTCAAATCGTGCACTAGTCTCACCCCTACCATAAACTTGCAAGCTAATCGCATCTCTACTATTTAAAGTGGCAAGCATAAATTTGAGGGTCTTTTCGGGGGAACGGGTCGAATAATCATAAAGCGATAAGCATATATAATGATCACTTAATCTTAGAGCTAGGACACTTAAGCAAAAATTATCAAAGAACACGGCATGATCAAACAGACAATCACACGTCCCAACATAAGACTCAACGTTCTCGCTCTGAAATCCTAGACTTTTCTGCCCGACCCTCTCGACTCAGTTCCCTTTCATTTTCTGCCCTTTCACCTTAGTTACGCTCTACCTTTGTGCACTACCCTTATTCCCTAAAACATCAAGGTTCGACTTTTGTCGCATAGAATACATCGTCACAGCGAATGCCGTGTACCTAAGGATACTTATTACCGAAACATATATTTTGCCAAAGGGTTATGGGCAGGCTTGTGGAAGGGATCGGGTCATTTCAGAAAACGGTCAAGTAAGGCACGAGTCATTTCATGAATAGCAGAGAAGAACATCAAATACACTGAAACGGTAACTCTTAAGTTCGACTTCTGCTCTATTCTAATCAACTCAGGTTCAGATAATCTCTGGAGGCTTATTCGGGTCAATGGCATATATGATTTATGAGGTAAACAAACGAATATGCTCAGGCTCAAAGTGGCTAGCTAATGGTTAGTCATGGTGGGAAAATCTGGCCCTGGACTTAATTCCTAATGCCCTCATCATTTTCACACTAACACACCAAAGCAGTTTCAACACGCATCAGACATGCAAGTTCTAGAGAGATATAGACTAGGCACGTCACACAATCAAGAAAAATGAGCATAAGCTCGTCAGGCTCAAACTCTCACAACGAAATAGGATTATGTGTACGAATCTCTTTAAACAGTGCTATATCTATTCAGGCAGACATGATTCGATCAGTCATGCATATCCTAATTGCTCACAAGAATTCATAATAATGCAGACTAACTCGATATAATGCGCAAAAATCGTGCCTGAATTCAATAATCCATGCCTTTCAACGAAATTTATAGCTCACAGACACGTCATAAAAAATTAAAGTTTTCACGTAAGTTTTCAACCTAAATTCCCCTCCCCACACTTAAGCCGTACGTTGTTCTCAACGTAGAATTTGAATAAACGAAAGGGAAAAGTAGGTGTAAGAGAACGAAACTTCCCTGACGAAAAACGTTGACGTGGTCGTGACTAAACGCGTGATGGTTGTCGTATCGTGACTCGTGATGCCTGACATGACTAAAGGAAAACTAAACGTAACAGAAAAAAAACGTGAATGATAATAATGATAGACATAATAAAAAAATACTAGATAGATAAAACCTGGGTTGCCTCCCAAGAAGCGCTTCCTTTACCGTCGTTAGCCGGACGTGCTTTCGTTCGCTTAGGGTGGCTGGAGGTCGAGGTACAACATCTCTTTTTTGCTTAAGTTTCCCTCGCCGGCATCCATACCTTGGAGATGTCGCCTTTCGCCGGGCAGCGGTTTCAACTCTAGTGGCGGTCGCTCCTCGACTGGACTCTTGTCCTTAACTTCTTCGATGCTCTTGTCGATGGCTATGATGGGTTCGTCGATCTCCTCCCCACACTTATTGATTGCCATATTCGTGTGCCTATCATGCTCGCTGACCTGTGACAGACCTTGCACGAAAAAGAGAAAATCGTGCTCAAAGACAAACAAATAGCATTTATCATCTTGCTCGTTGCTCTTTTTCATCGAGTCAGCCATATTGAACGTAACGTTTTCACCGTCTACTGTCAAGGTTAATGTTCCATTCCTAACATCTATCATGGTCTCGCCTGTAGCTAAGAATGGTCTACCTAGAATTAATGGAACATTTTCATCCTCGTCCATGTCTAAGATCACAATCAGCAGGGATAACGAACTTATCGACCTTAACTAGAATATCCTCGATAACACCTAAGGGGTATTTTAACGATCTATCAGCTAATTGAATACTCATCCTAGTGGATCGTGGTTCACCTAATCCTAAGCGCTTAAACATGGAGTACGGCATTAAATTTATACTAGCGCCTAGATCAGCTAAAGCATGCTCAACAACTAAATCACCTATCAGACAAGGAATAGTAAAACTCCCTGGGTCCTTGAGTTTTTTCGGTATCTTGCTCTGGAGTATCGCCGAGCACTCTCCTCGTAGGTATACCGTGGAGACGTGTTCGAGCTTCCGTCGATTCGTCAGCAAGTCCTTCAGGAACTTAACGAAACTGGGCATCTGCGCAATAGCTTCAACAAACGGTAGGTTAATATGTAATTATTTGCACATACCCATGAATCTGCCAATTAGCGCTTCTTCTTTGTCCTTCTTCAACCGTGTTGGATAGGGAATCTTTGGCTGGTACGGCATCACTAGTGGTCGCTCGTTCTCCCTCGCTTTTTCTATTTCGGGTGCAGCCTCCTCCTTTTTAGGTTGAACCTTCTCTATTTCAGGCGCAGCTCCCCTCAACCAAGCTGGATATGGGATCTTTGGTTGATACGGCTTCACGAATGGTCGCGTCTTTCTCTCGTCATCCATGACCTTCTCGACTCTGTCGCCCTTACTTTCCTCCACTTCTGGCTCGTCGTGGCCCTCGAAATCCACTTTCTCCTTTAAATTCTGTTTGGTAGGAGCTTCTTGTAATCCTCTCCCGCTTCTCAGGATTACCGCATTGCAATACTCCTTGGGGTTTGTCTCGGTGTAGCTCGGGAGTGATCTTTGATTTCGCCCCGCCATTTGCTTTGCTAATTGCCCCACTTGTTGCTCTAACCTCTTGATCGAGGCATCTGTATTCTGAGCACGGATGTAATTCGCCTCCATGTACTCCTCCATCTTTGTCATTCGGCTTTCGTGCGCTGCGGTTGTGCTGCTGAAATTTGTGAGGAGCGCCTTCATCATATCCTTCATCTCTCTCATGTCATCGGATCCTCCTGCGGGTGCGTTCTGGTATTGGCCTGGTGCCCCGTTCTGGAATCCGGAAGACCTAGGCTGAAATCCAGACAGTCCTTGCCCCTGGTGGTTCTGATTTCCGTACGCCAGGTTTGGATGTGCCCGAGGCTGGAAGCTTCACTGACCACCTTGGTAATTTCCCATATAATCTACGTGTTCCAGCGGCTGCCCGAGTTGGCAATCTGAGGTCTCGTGGGCTGCGCCGCAAATCCCACATAATTGTACGTAAGGCGTGTGCTGTGTCGGTGTGGTGGTGGTCACGGCATTCACAGGCTGAGTCTGCCCGGACTTGGGAAGCAATGCACCAATCACCGTCTGCAACTGAGAGTTCGTCGAGGCGAGTTGTTGATGGAGCGCCTCGATCTTAGCGTTAGTGGCCGTCTCCTCGCTCACTCTAAAGACGCCTGTCGTCTTCATCCTGGTATTGCCCCTCATGAAACTATTCCTCGAGTAGTCCTCAATCAAATTCCACGCGTCGGTGGCGTTGAGCTTCACGAGCCCTCCTCCTGCGGCTCCATCTAACATATGGACCGTCTGATCATTGAGACCCTCGTGGAATCGGTTGATCTGGACTGCCTTCGACATCCCGTGCTGTGGGCACCTCTTCAGTAGCGCCTTGTAACGCTCCCACACCTCATACAAGTTTTCGGAGTCCTTCTGGTGGAACAGAGAAATCTCCATCTTCAATCCTAACACCTTTGTGAGTGGGAAGTAGTGGTTGATGAAGGCGGCTCGCATCTCCTCCCAGGTAGTGATCGATCTAGGCGGCAACATATCCAACCAGTCTTTTGCTCTGAACTTGAGCGAGAACGGAAACAGCATCAATTTGATTGCATCGCCTGGTACACCGTTGATCTTGATAGTGTCGGTCACCGTCAGAAACGCCTTCAGATGGGAGTAAGGGTCGTCATCTGGGTTGCCCTCAAACTGGGCCGTCTGAAAGATCATCTGAAGCCAAGAGTGCTTCAGCTCGAAGTTGTTGTTCTCGATCGGCGGGATGACAATCGCCGACTCCGTACCGCCTAGCGCGGCATTCTTGAAGAGGTCCTGAAGTGATGGTTCCTCCTCGAGAATGTTATGGACGGGCACTCGGTGGTCCGCCATGTCTACTTCTGTGTAGGGACTATCTACGGCTGCCTCTACACGTGAATTTTGGATGGATTCCTGCGAACTATCCTCTGAATAGCTAACTAAGTGGTCCTGAGAGCTAGTGGATGCTCCTTCGGTATCGTACTTAAGCTTCCTTCGCAACTTTCGTTCGAAATCCGGGTCGGCTTCAATGATGGGGCCCGATGGATGGCTTCGGGTCATTCACCGCTGAATCGGACCTTCAATGAGTGAGAAATAAAGATTAGCGAAAAAGTAAACAAATACGACGAATAAAAATACGAAATCAATAATGACGCAGGAAAACAACTAATGCAAATAACACAAATAACGCAAACAGTAAAAGCAAAGAAAACGTCGAAATCACAGTGGCTAAAGTACCGAACTACGGTGTTCCTAATATCAATTTATTCGCCGGCAACGGCGCCAAAAACTTGATCGACACGTGGTGTGTGAATGAAAAGTGCGACAAGTAATAATTAAAACGATTACCTAATTACTATCACCAACGTGCGATAGGCAGTGAACCTATCGTTTGTAGTGCAGCAACGTGAGTAAACGAGTATCGAATACAAGGAATAAATCAAGTACTAGTAATGACCTATCGACTCGATATTTAGCCTAAATAAAATACGCAAATTGTTTGACGATTTAACCTAACAGATCGCTCCTAAATCAACTAGATATTCAAATAACACGCTTAAAACTGATACGAAGCTTCAGATAATAAAGATGTGCTCGGGATTCGAATCCCGCTAGGTGTTATCGACTAAGACAATAAAATCGTTCCTACGTGATCTAATTTCCTACCCGCTCGCGAATTTGCTGTCGCCCTAAATGCTCGCGGGGATCTAAAGTTCAATAATTACTAACGGCGAGGATCGAGTATTTGCTTTCGCCCTATACCCGAATCCTATCTTCTATGAACGGCCTAAACGTTGTTTAGATGTCGCCCTAAACGTTTTTCCACACGATCACTTTAACACATAGACATATTAGAGCGACGAAACATATTCATAGAACGATAAATAGTCAAAAACACAAAGTCACGATAATATACGTCTTAAGTACGACTAATCCTAGCGTTCATCTAATCCCAAACACAGACGGGATTTAGCTACGCATAATAGACGAGATAACAACGAAGATTGTAGAGAACAGAGAAGGAAGACTCATGATCTTGAATACTGGCGAATTATCGATGCTCGCTTGATAAATCTTCGTTCTCTGATCAATTGGGCGTGATTGCGTCGTTGCTCCGTCTCTTGCGCTCCGGGATGTAATTCCTTGTTCTTTTCGCCCTAAATTCGTCCCTAGATGATTTGGATTTGATCTCTGGTAAGTTGTGCCCTTTTTGGGTCGAATTTGGGCTTTTTATAGTGAAATTCGACACTGTCACGGCTTGGGACAAGATAGGTCACGGCCGTGACACTCTCGGGGCAAAAAATGAGCTCACTGCCGTTCGTCACGGCCTGGTGCAGTAGTGTCACGGCCGTGACCCCCTCAACAGCTTTGCGGCAGTTTCGTATTTCTCTCGGATGGAGGGGTAAACAATGTCCGATTGACCTGAAATTTTAACCATAGATAGAAGACTCGCCAATTTTGATTCTGACCAAGTGAATTCTCAATCCAAGGTCTGGATTGAGAGATATGAATTTTCTAATGCTGCTGCTGCTATGGATCACGGCCTGGTGCAAGAAGTGTCACGGCCGTGACCATCTTCAGTCTAACTCTCTGCCAAGTGTCATGGCCAGGTGCACTATGTGTCACCGCCGTGACCCTCACCAGTTTTCATCGTTTTCGCGCTGTTTTGCCTCGTTTTCGCTCCTTTTCGCCCGAAACTTGTCCTAAAGCCTTATAATACCAAAACAAGCAGAAATAGGGTTAATAAGTGCATAAAATGACTACGAAAACTCTATTATGAGCCAACATGTGGCATGTTACTGTAGCCAGATTATTTCTCATTTCGCAATATAAATTCAAGAATTTACTTTGAGTTATAAAACAATGGTGAAGCAGCCATCTGAATAGTATAAATAACCAAAAACTCTAACATGTCTAATTTACACCAACTTGAAGAAGCTTTAAAGACTTCCTAAGAAAGAATCATACATATTGAATTTGAAGGAAATCACCTATGGTCACAGCCGTGACCTTGGATGACGTTGTCCGTGACATCCGACATAAACGAGCTTATGGAGCACTGCTGCGACTCACGGCCGTGAAGCTTATGTGGTTGGCCGTGACATCTGACAGAAACGAGTCTGTGGAGCACTGATGCGAGTCACGGCCGTGACCTTTGATGTAGCTGGCCGTGACATCCAATAGAGACGAGTTTGTGAAGCACTGTCGCGACTCACGGCCGTGAAGGTTGGAGAACCTGGCCGTGAAGGCTAAATGAGTCGACGTTACTAGCGACGATTCTTCACAAAAGAGGAAAGGCTTTGATCTATAAAGGAAAACAGCTTTCAGCACCATTTTCGATTGATCAATTAAGCGCACCTCCTTTACTCTGTTCAATTTGTTCGTGCGATTATGGAGTTTTCTCCTTTCAATTAGGGTTTATCTTGTGACGTGAGTTAGCTAGAGATTTGTGCGTGAGTCGCAATCTTGTAATCCTTCGTCATCAATAAAGATCGCCCGATTTCGTCCGTGGAGTAGGATTTTTGGAAAATCAGAACCACGTTATATTGTTCTGTTCGATCAAACTCCTCACAGAATTTCACATCGTTATATTGTCCTGTTCGATCAAAGTCTTCACAGAATTTTACATGGTATCAGAGAAAGCTTTCTGAGGCTGCGAAAGTTCATTGCAATTCATAATACCACTGTTTTCTCAAGGTTCCTCTACGACGATGTCAACCGAAGACTGTTCATCAAATCAGAATCAGAATCAGAGGTCATCAGCTATCAACCCTTCTGGTAATTCTGGAAATCTTGGTAATCCAAATGACCCTTACTTTCTTGGTAATAACGACACCTCGGGGCAGCTTCTAGTGCATGAGAAACTAAATGGTGACAATGCGTGGAGTCGTGCCATGAGAAACTAAATGGAGAAATAAAAAGGGCTTCATCAATGGTGAACTAGTTCCTCCTGCTACAACCGACAAAGATGAGACCAATGCATGGAAGAGGAACAACAATATTATTATTTCTTGTGTTCTGAATGCTGTCTCGAGGGAAATATTAGCTAGCATCCTCTACAACTCGACGGCAAGAGATGTCTGGGTTGACCTTCAAGAAAGGTATGGGCAGACAAACAAGCCGAGGGTTTTTCAGTTAAAGAAAGATCTCATGAATTTGGCTCAGGGTTCGAATGGGGTAGCTGCTTATTTCACTAGGTTGAAAACTCTTTGGGATGAACTTGCCAGCTATTGGCCTCCACTTCAGTGCAGTTGCGGGGGTATCAATGCGCTGAGGAATTACATGGAAGAGGAGTACGTCCTCACATTTTTAATGGGGTTAAATGACTCTTATTCACATATCCGTGGACAAATCCTACTTATGGATCCACTCCCTGCCATAAACAAAGTGTTCTCACTACTTATTCAAGAAGAAAAACAAAGATCAATGGTGCCCGGGGCTGTGAGCATTGTTGAAGATCAAGTGAACAGCATGGCAATGTTAGCTGCCAAAACTGACTATGAGCGGCCTGCCAAGAAGGGAGGTTTCTATCCAAAGAAAGATAAGGCGAAACCGGTGTGTACTCATTGTAATAAGAGGGGGCACTCGGTTGACATCTGCTATCAACTGCATGGATTTCCACCGGGATATATAGGCAGCCAAACAAGTTCAAAGGCGCGAGAATCAACCAAGTCAGGAATCTTGATTCTGCCTCCAAAGCAGGGCAGCATCTCAGTCAGGATAATCAGAATTCTAACAGTGCTGAAGATGCAATGGTGCAATTGCAATTAACACATTTTCAGTTGCAAGGTCTGAGGGCGCTGCTCAATCCACAGGTTAACGGTGTACCACAGAGCAGCACAGACACATCACAACAGGGTGAGAAAGGGACTACAGGTTCATGCTTATCCTTTAATCTGCCCGAGCTTGTTAATTCCAATTATTGGCTTATAGACTCGGGTGCTACCATGCATGTTTGTGGCAATAAAGGCATGTTGCAAGATCTGCATGACATAATTGAATCTAGAGTAATATTGCCTGACAGTAGAGTAATTAGAGTGAGTAAAGCAGGAACTTTCAGGTTGAATAAGTTCATTACATTGCTCAGTGTTCTTTTTGTGTCATTCAACTTTAACCTGATATCTGTGAGTTCTTTGGCTAACAGTAGTTCGTGTAAGTTTTGTTTTGAGGCTAATAAATTTGAGATATAGGGCCCTTCTATGCAAGTTGCCAAGGGTTATCAAATAGCGGGACTTTATATCATACAAGCAGATAGACCCTTCACTGTTCCTGCTGATCATTTTGTTAGGATATTTAGTGATTGTGTCAATAGTTTAAGTCTTGGGATTTATATTGTAATTATCCTTTTAGCTTGGGCTTTGGACTTGAATGTAATTATTTTAATTTTTGGTGTATGGGCCTTAATATACCTAGGGTTAATGTGGTATATAAGGTTTTACCAACACCATTTGAAAGGTAATCAAAGATCAAAAGGCTAATCCTAGTTTTCACACACTACACACACTACAAGATGAGAAATTCTCCCTTTTCATTCCATCAAAGCCTCTTTGATTCCTTGTTTGGTGCATTCGGGACCAACAAGTGGTATCAGAGCAAACGTGGATCGATCTGCATTGATTTGAATCCAGTTTCGTTCGATTCCGAGAAAGATCAAAGGTGTTTTTGGGTAAAAATCACTTTCGGGCATTTTGAGCTCGTTTTTGGGGTATTAATGCTTTGTTTTTGTGTTTAAAACCTTCCCCCAGATTGATTCTATGCCTAAAATGTTTTTAAAACACATTTGGATTAGTTTTAACGAGTTTTGAGCAAGATCGAAGCAAAAACCCTTCGGAAAAGGACATCTCGACCATTCTCTGTTTTTGGTCGATTTGACCTATTTTTTGTTGTTTTTAGCTCACAAAACGGTCGATTATGTGTTTAGGGAAGAATTTCTGAAGTTTAGGATCAAGTTTGAGCGATTTTGGCTGAGATTTGAGCAAGAACGAGACGATTTTCTGGCAAAACGCGTGTAAGCAATGGAACAGTGAAAGCTCGTTCTTGAGCGCGAAATTTTGCTTAATCGTTCGAGTCCGCGAAATTTCCATATCCGCGAAAGTTGATCCCGAGAATTTTTTTAAACCGCGAAAATTTCTCTGTTTTTACCTCACTGTCGCTTCATTTTTTCTCAACCACGTACCCTTTAAAATCCGAGAAACTTCATATACGAGAAATTTGATTCCGAGAATTTTTCTAACACGCGAAATTTGCTTACTCAGAAACCTTCATCTGCGAAATTTGCTTACTCTTCATAATCCAGAAATTCCATATCCGAGAAAGCTTATTCCGCGAATTCTTCTAAGCCGCGAAATTTTTTTCCGAGAAACTTTCTCAAATCACATTACAACACGCGACACCTTTTAAAATCCGAGAAACTTTATATACGAGAAATTTCATTCAAGAATTCATTTAAACCGCGAAATTATCATAACTTGCGAAATTTCATTTTTCTCAACAGCTCACTTTCAAAAGCTAAGAAATATTTCTAAGTCAAAATTTTTGAAATTGAGAAAGTCTTTCAAAACCACACCTCAACTCTCGATACGAATTTGTTACAACTTGCGAAATTTTCTTGCGAAGCTTATTCTCAACTGAGAATCTTACTCACATGCGAAATTTTAAAATCCGAGAAATTTTTCAACTGAGAAATTTTCTTCCGAAAATTTCTTCCGAAAATTTCTCTTTAAAACTCACAAACACCGAAATTTCTCAACACATAATTTCTCGGATAATCCTTCATACAATCACGTCTCTACCTGCGAAGTTTTCTGACGTGTCAAATATTTTTCCTCGTGTTAAAATTTTCTCGGGGTATTTTTCTCAAACTTATTTAAGATTTGATCCTTACACTTTAGTCTTATCACCCTAGACCACTTTTGACATAAATATTTTTTTTCTTTCTCGCCTCTAATCTCATTTTTTTTAAAAATTCTAGAACTTCTCCTAATTTCAAAATTATATTTTTCTATTTCAAAATTATATTTTTCTCTTCATACATTATCGACCATCACACACGCTCACTTAGTTCTAAGGAATTCTTTAAACGATTTTTTTTCTCAAAACTTATATTTCTCATCTCGTTCGATCGTTACTAACTCTCTTGTCTATACAAGATCAAAACCACGGACGATTCGACTGCACCAACCATGTCTACCACGAATGACATCTCAACAGTGGGCTCCGACATCAGGCCTCCGATGCTGCGACAAGGCGACTACAGCATATGGACAAACCGGTTCCTCACGTTCATCAGGAACAAAGGCGCACCACTCTCTCAATACCTTCTGGACTCCATCTTCAACGGCCCAGCACAGTTCTGGACAATCATCCCTGCACAGCCAAACGCAAACCCTCCCATGGATGAACGTCACACTCCAAGAGGTCCCATTAATGAGGATGAACAGGCTCGCGTACAGGCCGATGAGACTGCCAAAGGATATCTCTTCCAAGCTATGGGAAACGAGGTCTACGCTCACATTGAGTGCTGCACAACTGCTAAGGAAATATGGGATGAACTCGTGGAAATTATGGCAGGCACAACTGAGAGTGCCCAAGGGAGGAAATCAGCATGTCTCTCGCAGTATGAACACTTCCAGGCCTATGAAGGAGAGGAACTGCGTGACACATACCTCCGATACTTGAAAGTCATCAATGAACTCAAGAAAGCCAAGATCTCGAGGGACAAATTCGATATCAACAACCGCTTCCTTGGTAGCCTCAAACCACATTGGGGCAATGCAATCGTGATGATGATTCAGAGTAAGGACCTCTCCAACACTTCCATCCATGCTCTCTATGACAGTCTGTCAGCCTATGCTCCTTACGTGCAACCCCAGTCCACTAACACTCGAGTCGACCCACTGGCTCTCCTCTCGAACAAGACCAATGAACGACCTTCCGCCACTAAGACCAAACAGAACAAAGGGAAGCTACTAGCTACTGCATCTGACATCTCTTCAGGATGATGAAGATGTTCGTGATCTACGCAAGCAACTGGCAATGCTCACTAAGCTGGTCTCAAACAAGATCGGGAAAAAATCCTCATCCTCCTCTAATCGCCAAAGAACCTATAACGGCACCAAAAAGACCATCCCCACGGAGGAAGCCAAGCCGACGAAGAAAGAGGAGGAATCAGCACCTCAGAAGTCTGTGAAGTGCTTTCGATGTGGAAAGTCAGGCCACTTTGCCAAGGAATGCCACGCACCACGCATCAAGAACTCTGGCTACTACGACCGTAAGGCCAGATTGACCCGCAAAATGGAAAGTGGGAAAGTCCTTTTCACCGAAGAGGCTGAGTGGGTGAACGACACTTCAGAAGACGAGGAGCCTAAGGATGAAGATTGCTGCATGGCAAGGCTGGTCGAACAGGACGTGGACGAGGAGATGGTTGACATCGGTGAGAACACAGCTAGGACTCCCACCAACGCCGAGTCTGAGGTACGAATCTCACAACTCGATGATGTTTTTAATCACCGACACACCATTAAGAAACCCACCGTAGACGCTAGGGACTATGATGAACTTAAGCTAAAATTTGAAAACAACTATGCCTTACTTAGTTTAAAAGTAGAAGAGCTCGCTTGTGCAAACGAACGTCTAATGGCCTCTGAAGCATTAGTCAAACGTCTGCAAAGCAAGAACAAACTAAGTGAGACTAAGGTTAAGGAAACTACACTAGCCATCAGTTCATGTGAAACTTCTCGCCTCCTGACGGCCTCCCAATATGAACTGCTTACGAAGGAAAGAGTTAGGCTATACCGCAAGGTGAAAGAACTTGAAGAGCAACTTCACCTCAGAAAAAAGGCCGCACACATCTTATGCCTATTGAACCAACCAGTTGAAACAGAATTCTACGACGCCCGGATGGGAATCGGCCTGGCCAGCAACTGCGATCCAATGCCGCTAATTGTTAAAAGGTATAACATGTACAGTACATCATTCCTACAAACGAGGAAGGGTACTCCCTCACAGCTCATGCCATTTGTAAGATCCTCCTCCACTGTGCTGTCAGAAGAAAAAAGGGAACAGAACATACTTTGGGCAGAAATTGCGTACGACTACACGAAATTGAATGCTAGTGATAAGACTAAAAAGCCTTCACTCTCTGAAGACATCAAGTCTCAGTTCCCAACCGAAGAACAGGAAATCGCTTTCCGAGAAGCACTTTCTCGCATCTATGTCCCAGAAAAACTTCTGATCATAGCAGAACTAGAACGAACCCTAGAATTAGAGCGAAAAGCCTTTGCAAAAGAGCGAGAAGATCTACTTAACAAAATCTTTACCCTAGAGCAATTTCACAATACGAACGAACCCTCTACGTCGAGTCAAGTACCCGATTCTCGAACATGTACATGTAAGAGGACGGCGAAGATGTCTCCTAAAGCTGACATATGTTCTAACACTAACTCTCGTATTCTTATGGATACAGGGAATGTGAGTTCGACGTCTCTGGAAGGGAGTTCGTATGAAATAAAGGAGAATCCGCTCTTCGATGACAAGAAGAAAAGACCATCCTATATTCGTCTTTCCTCTCTATGTACTGAATCCCAATATCCTAAGGTTGTAGACAATTATGTTGCCAAAACTTATCGTTCTTTTACCAAGCTTATGTCTATGTGCTGCTGCGATGACTTTGTTCTCCCACGCTGTCATGAGTATGACACACATAAACACGCAACACTCCGACCACGCAAGCGAAGCACGAAAACGACAACCACATCCCCCACGCAAGCCAATAATTGAATTCTCCCATCTCGCCTAAACCTAAGGTTAAGCGTAAACGTCTCTCGTCGTCAAACGCAAACTCACCGACTGCTCGCAAGCCAAAGGCGACCAAAACCGAAGCACGAAAACGACAACCACATCCCCCACGCCAATTCATGTATAAGGCGCCATACATGCAAGCACAAGATAGGAAAATATGGGTTAGAAAACCATAATCCCGCCTCATCAAACAAATGACAAAGGGAAAGCTAAATTAGAACCGACACAATCTGATTTAGAAACCACATTTCCCATTAAGCGCATGAAAATTTTACTTGTATCACAAGAAGGTCCCGTTCGTAAACGGGGACCCAACGTTTGCTGATGATTGCAGGTTTGTCATGTGTGGTATCTAGACTCGGGTTGCTCCACACACATGACGGGGAACAAGGAGCTGTTGAGCAACTTCTCCGAGCGCTATCTCGGAAGGGTCTCCTTCGGGAACAGTCAAATGGCGCCAATTCTCAGAACTGGTGATCTCGTCCATGACAAGCTGACGATTAAGGGCATCTCTTATGTCGAGGGTTTGAGCTACAATCTCTTCAGCATTGGTCGTTTCTGCGACAAAGGATACAAGGTTCTCTTCGAATCTGACAGCTGCAGCATTATAGATGCCTTGGGACAGCCTCTTCTTTCTGGAACGCGCACGTCTCACCTTTACGTACTCAATCTTACGACCTCTCGACCTATATGCCTTCTCTCTCGAGCCGCACCCAAGTTGGACGATTTATGGCACCGGCGTCTTTCACATCTCAACTTCAAGACCATCAACAAACTGCGTCAGAATAAACTCGTCAACGGTCTACCCCAATTGACATATCATAAGGAACACCTCTGCTCTGCCTGTGAATTGGGGAAGATGAAGCGATCATCTCACATCTCCAAGGAAACACCGTCCTCTAAGCTCATCCTTGAGCTCTTACACATGGATCTATGTGGCCCAATGCCTACGGCTACACTCGGAGGAAGACGGTACATTCTTGTGATTGTCGACGATTTCTCACGCTATACGTGGACGAAACTCATTCGTACAAATGAAGTTCCTGATATAATCATCGAGTTTGTTGTTACGTCCCAAACCCTTCATCAACAAAAGGTTCGGATTATCAAAACTGACAACGGAACTGAGTTTAAGAACAAGAAGCTCAGTGATTTCTATGCCACTCAGGGCATCACCCAACAGTTCTCAGCTGTGAAGACACCGGAACAGAATGGTGTCGTTGAGCGTAAAAATAGGACACTAGTTGAAGCAGATAGGACTCTCCTCATCCAATCCGGCCTTCCTCACTCTCTTTGGGGCGAAGCTATTCAAACGGCTTGCTACACGCAAAACCGGGCTTCCATCCACAAGAGATTCAAGCGCACCCCATACGAGATGCTGAATAACCGTCGTATCCCAGATATATCTTATCCAAGGGTCTTCGGTTGCCGATGTTTTGTGGCCAATGATCGCCAACATCTTGGGAAGCTTGATCCAAAAGCACTTGAAGGCATCTTTATTGGATATTCGCTGAACTCGAAGGCATACAGAGTCTATCTTAAGGAGAAACGATCTGTCATTGAGAGCACAAATGTCACCTTTGACGAAAACGAAGGCGACATCATGGCTTCTGCTCATATCAGTCCAGAACCAGGTCTTCTACAGTCGTTGACAAAAGGTCAACCTTCAATGGCGGAAACTTCCTCATCTGAGGGCAACTCTGGTGAACTGGATCTCGATCTGCTTTTCGAGTACTTCTATCCAGTGCCCAAGACTCCCGCCGCCACCACTCCACCTACCGCTGCACCCATTCCACCTACACCACCAGCTATCGGCAATGACGTCGTCCCTCCAAACTTGGATGCGCTCAATCTCAACGAAGACGACTTTTCACCCAACCCTGGGAACATTGCTGATCCTGATGCTGAACCCTCTCAATCTACTACGGTTGAGATCTCTTCTTCGGACACCGGACCCCAATCCAATGAACCTCCAACCGATACAAATGCGGCCAGCTCATCTCAGACCAATATACCACTTTGGGCTCGCTCTCATCCAACAAATCAGATTATTGGGGATCCCACATCTGGTGTCTCGACACGTTCGGCTACGATGAATGAAAGTTTGTTTGCTTGCTATCTCAGTCAAGTCGAACCATCACGAGTAGCTGAAGCTCTCAACGATCCTGATTGGCTGATTGCAATGCAGGAGGAAATCAATCAGTTTGAACGTTTACAAGTTTGGGAACTCGTACCACGACCTCACAATAGATCCATTATTGGCACAAAGTGGATCTTCAAGAACAAAAAGGATGAAGACGGTGTTGTTATCCGCAATAAAGCAAGGCTAGTGGCTAAGGGGTACAACCAACAAGACGGCATCGACTACGATGAAACTTTCGCCCCAGTTGCCAGGATCGAAGCCATACGAATTTTTCTTGCCTTTGCTGCTCACAAAAACTTTACAGTCTACCAAATGGACGTGAAGACTGCATTTCTGAATGGATTTCTCAAAGAAGAAGTGTACGTTGATCAACCTGAAGGGTTCTTGAGCGAAGAGTTTCCTCATCACGTATATCGACTCTACAAGGCCCTCTACGGACTAAAACAGGCTCCCCGAGCTTGGTATGACGTCCTTTCAGACTTCCTTGTTCAGTCTGGTTTCAAGAAAGGATCTCTGGATACAACTCTCTTCGCCAAGCGGAGTGGCCCGGACATCATGATTGTATAGATTTATGTAGATGACATCATTTTTGGATCGACTGAACCACAATTGTGTGAAGAGTTCGCAGAATTGATGAAAGAGAAATTCGAAATGAGTATGATGGGTGAGCTGAATTTCTTTCTTGGTCTTCAAGTAAAGCAACTCCCCGACGGAATCTTCATCAATCAGTCCAAATACATCCATGACATCCTCGAAAAATATGGAAGGAAGGATGCGAAGACTGCTGCTACACCTATGTCACCCTCTGGCCGACCCGACGCGAACCCATCTGGTGCTCCCGTTGACCAAACCGTCTATCGAGGGATAATAGGCTCTCTTTTATACCTCACTGCTAGTCGACCGGATAGTGTTCTCTCGACAGGAATCTGCGCTCGCTTTCAGGCAACACCGAAGGAATCCCATTTCACTGCCGTCAAAAGGATTCTCCGCTATCTCAAAGGAACACGCAATCTGGGTTTGTGGTACCCCACTCGATCGGACTTCAAACTGGTTGGATTCTCTGACTCGGATTACGCAGGATGCAAGATGGACCGAAAAAGCACCTCTGGAGCTGCACACTTCTTGGGCGGTAAACTCGTAAGTTGGTCGTCTCGAAAACAAAACTGTGTCTCAACTTCATCGACGGAGGCAGAATATGTCGCCGCCGCTAGTTGCTGTCACAGCTTTTGTGGATGAGAACCCAACTACGAGATTTTAATTTTCATGTTGATAAAATTCCCATTTATTGTGACTCAAAAAGTGCTATTGTGATGACGAGTAATCCGGTTCATCACTCGAGAACGAAACACATAGATATTCGTCACCACTTCATCAAAGAACATGTCGAACAAGGGATGATTGAATTGCACTACGTCACAACCGAAGATCAACTGGCCGACATTTTCACAAAACCGTTGGATGTCAAACGATTCCAACATCTAGTGACTATGTTGGGCATGTTGAATATTCAGTTGTGATCAATCGACCCTACATGAACTTTGATAAAGTGTACATATTTCCTTTTCCACTTCACTCCATTTTCTATGTGTCTTCTGAACTATGTCTTTTGAGGAGGAGTTTTCGATTAAGGGGGAGCGTCTGATTTTTCCATTTTTTTCAATAGGGGAGTTTTCGATTAAGGGGAGCGTCTGATTTTTCCATTTTTTTCCAAAGGGGAGTTTTAGATTAAGGGGGAGTTTCTGATTAAAAAATAATAATAATAATAATAATAATAATAATAAAATAAATATGGGTTGAAATTTTAAAGTTTGGTCAAACTGAGTCAAAATTGGACCAATTAAAATGTTTTGGGTTGAATTTTTAATTTTCTGGTAAAAAAGGGCCAAAATTGGACCAATTGAACTTCAATTGGACCCAACTTTGACCAAGCCCGCGAAATTCAGCTCAACTGAGGTTTTGACCAAGCCCACGAGATTTCGGCCCATTAACTCAAAATTCGCATGAACAGTCACAAAAACCTTAAAACCCCAAAACCCTTAACGTTTTTTCACAATCCTAAAATTCCCGAGAAAATTCAAAAATTTTGCAACCCCTCTTTTCAAAATTTCGCTACTCCTCGCAACGTCGTCGTCGTCCAATCTGCATTCAAAATCCGTTTATCTGCATTCTCCGTCCTCAAAATCAGCTTTTCGGTATGAATACACCTCTAATAAACCAAGTTCCGTTCATTTTATCCTGTTTTGCCCCGTTTTGATTAAATCTGTTAGGTTAGGATTAATTTTTTTCGGCGCTGAATCGAACGCATGATAGGTTTTTGGTGTTTAATACCCCCAAATATGCATTGCCCATCCGATTTCGAGTCGATTGAGTCCAGATTATTGCATTTTAGTTAAGATTTGAGTAGGTCTAAGGCAAAAAATCATTGCGACGTTTCGCACGTTTTCGCACTGTGTTCTTCACCGCGAAAATTCTCAGAAAAAGCTTTAATCGTTAAATTTCGCTGCTACAGTGAGCTCAGCCCCGCGAAACTTTTATTTTATCCGCGAAATTTCTTGCACTACAGTGAGTGAGGTCCCGCGAAACTTTATCCGAGAAATTTCTAACTGCTACAGTGACTAAGGTCCTGCGAAAACTTTCACCCGAGAATTCACATGTGTTAAAACCTTTTTTTTCGCTGCTACAGCATGTGGAGTCCCGCGAAAGTTTATCCTAGAAAATCTTTTTCCCTCACGCCAAAACTTTTTCTGCTACAGTGAGTTTTCCCCGCGAAATTCTCAGAACACATCACTTCATATTACATATTTTCGCATCTTCACTATTTCGCAACCACAGTGAAACAAAAGTTTCTCAATCCACAAAGCTTTTTCCTCCGCGAAACTTTCATATAACATGCGAAAATTTTGGACAACTTGCGAGATTTCTTAAACTTGCGAAAATTTTCCATACTTGCGAAATTTTACTCAATCTGCAAAAATTTCTCACGACATGTCTATGTGCTATCACTTGCGAATTTCCTAATACATGCGAAAAATTTCTCTATCTGCGAAATTTCCCTGATATGCGAAAAGTAACAGTACGTGCGAAAATTTCTACGTGTTACACTTAGCGAATTTTCCATTACATGCGAACTTTTACACAACATGCGAAAATTTTCTCTATCTGCGAAACTTTTCCTTGATATGCGAATTTTCCATTACACTATATGCGAAAAATTTCTCGTCATGTCTACGTGTTATAATCTGCGAAATTTTCATTACATGCGAACTTTTACACAAAATGCGAAAATTTTCCTGACATGACTATGTGTTATGCTTAGTGAATTTTATCAGATGACAATCATTTAATCTTAACAACTATTTCAAAAAGACTCTAAATTAGCTCTAATTTGATTTTTTTTATATATGTTTGGGCAATTCTATGTTTCGTTTTATCATTTTCGCAACTTTGTCAGTACTAATCATTTTACAATTACTGCCGAGTACAGATATGACTAACAAAGATCAAGGTACACTTGAAGCGCTTGAGGCGGCTGCAATCCAAAGGGACGTCGCTCGCATCGAACTAAACACGCGTACCTATGTTCCACCACCCGAGCAGATCTTCCCAATAAGTCAATGGGCGGCCTTGATTCCCAACAACTACATGGTGGACTTGAACAGCTTTCGATGCGATGCCCCCGTCATTATGGAAATCCTCAAAGGGCACCCACTTCGCCACGCCCTCACTCATGGCGAGCCAGAAGCACAAGTGTATCTTCAACAATTCTGACATACATTGCAAATAGCTGGACCACTCCATCTTGCCAAAACCTTATCCGCCAAAATCGATCAAGAAACGATGGTCCTCACCCGCCAGATAGTCCAAGAAGTGCTTCAACTCCCAGTCTACTCACCCTACGATCCACTACCGACGCACGAACAACTCATTGAAGACACTGACAGACTGGGCTATCAACAAGATAACAAGAAGAAGAAGGGCCCACTTGTCCTCAGTGAAGTCACCGCCCGCAATCTACCTCAACCCTGGCGAACACTGTACTTGCTGGTGAACAAATGCATGTCAGGGAAGCATGCTGGCCAGGACCGCGGAAACTTCCAAATCCTCACCATCCTCACCGGCATCGCCCACAACCGCAAGTACAACTACGCCGACATCATCTGGATGGATCTCGTCTCAATGATCCAACGTCGCGACCGGGAAGTCGCCAAGGGAGTCACAAACCGCTTCGTCCCTTACATGCGGTGGCTCCCAGCTCTCATCAAACATTTCCGCCTGCACTCCACCAACATTCGCATCCGGCCGGCAGCGGAACACTTCCTCATCCCCACTGTCGAGAAGTTCGCCAAGAAAAACACTCCGGCGAAGGATCGACACGCAATGATAATTCCGGACGAAGTTCTCGCCTACGCAGACCAGTCAAATCCGCACGTCCGAGAATATCGTGCCACAACCGCCACATTCCGCGAAAGCCCCCAACCTCTAACCACTGTTCCTACGGCGCAGATCAACCCCCTGCTCCTATCCCCGGGACTAGCCAAAACCCCACCACCACCTCCAAAAAGTCATCGAGTCGCGCCGCATCCTCTTCCACCCGCGTTCCGAAAAAACGGTCGCGTGAGGATGACGTAAGCCGCCCCACGGAGCGTCGATCGAAACAAAAACACGATCGACCTCCTCAGCCACAGATAAGCCGAGCCGAACCAATAGGTACAGGAGGTGATGTGTTCACCTCCCGAGTAGAAGACGTGGCATCTGGCTCAACCACGCAAACGACCCCACCAACCCACTTATCTTCCTCTCTACAGGAAGGTACTTCATTCCACGAGGAGCCACATATACCATCGACATCCCACTTGGAGATGGTCGATGTTGAAACAAGCAGTCCCTCGCCTCAGACTGCATTCTCTTCATGCACATCGAGTATAGTGCCCTCACTCCCCATAGTTTCATACGTTTCTAGGACACATACACCTTCTACCGCACCACAGAGTCTTCGTGACTCTGTCAGAACGCTCGATGATGTCTCTGTGACTGACAGGGGAAGACCTAGCACGGCCAACATCACAACAACCGTGAGCCTAGGCCATCATTCGATTGAGTCTGTCTCATCGATGATGCAAACGGGAAGTCTGAGTGACCCCGTCTTTTCCCGTCCTGTGCAAACGGGCGGCCGATCGGCTATCTTCTCCGATTCGGTGACAGTTGGATTTCTTCGTGATTCCAACTTGTTAAACTTACCCCAGTTCGTGACTGAGACCGCGTTAGAGACTCGACTTCAAGAGTTTGCAAAGACTCTTGAGGCGTCTATCCTCGATAAAGTCTACGCGCGTCTCGATGCGTCCACCGTCAACAAAGGCAAAGGTGTGGCCCCGGAGACGCCACCACCCATGCAACATACGGACGCAGACGCTGTTCTCTCCTCCATTTCCGCCAAGGAGCTCTTCTACATCCTCAGAGCCCGATTTGAATCCATGACGGAACTTGACGAGGAGGAACGGCAAATAAAGGACATTATGACTCAACCGATGACCTGCCGTGCTCAAGGCGAATCTAGCGGGATCAGGCGCGATGATCAAGACGATGATCAAGATCGCCGCGAGGGGGAGAATAGGCAACTGGGCTCACAATCCCAAGGACTCATGCAATCGACGCCGCCCTCCTCCTCTGGACCTGAAACGACGCTCGCAACAGAAACCTCACACCCCACTAGCCAAAAATCCCACCTTGTTTACCCTGAGCCACTAACCAAATCACCCTCACCACCACCCATTACCGTCTCCGAAACTCTAAACGTCACATCGACGTTAGAGACCACCTCCACACAGTCTCCACCCACCATCTCGGAACCTCTAACTGTCACATCGACGTTAGAGGCCACCACCACATCTACAGCACCCGTCACCCAAATCATCCTCGCCAAAACCATTACCTCAACCGAACCACCAGAATCTCCACCACAACCATCCACACAATCCACAAACTCCTCCGACGCAACACCCTCGCCACCACATAGCCATACCCCTCTCGATATCGATTCCAATCTGGCTTCCGAAGACGTCTACTGTGCACAAAACAAGATCGAGGCCTACATCTTCAACGACGAATGGCTGTACACACCCGCCGATGCAGTAGCAGCCAGGAAGTTGGTGGAAAACGCTCGACGTCTGCTAATGGAAGCCTCGCTCACGCTGATCAACACCGCAGACGACGAGAACGGAGAGGAGTACGACGCTGAACCTGCCGAGCTCGAGAACATCCTACAATTCCAAACGCAGCAAACTGAGGCTCCTGCTGCTCAAACGGATATGCCCACGGTGGATATACCGGAAGCACCGTGGGAAAACAAAAAGATCACCGCGCCGTTTCAAGAAGAGTTCAGGAAGACGATCTGGCGGCGCAAGGAGCAGATCCGGGGATCGTTGTGTATTCATCGCCCAAATGATTTGGAGACGGCAATGGAACTAGCAAGGGATATTGAGGATAATATGTCTTTTCAGAGTGGAGGGCGAGAGAGTCAGACTTTCAATGATTCGGGGATGAATTCAGCCAATTCTTTGAGGCTGTCCGAGAAGAGTAATGCGACAGCAGTGGGTGGTAGTGCACGGGGTTCGACTGAAAGCTTCTCTAAACCGGCTACGCAATCCCTCAGAACGAATTTAGGGCTGTCCGGACAGTCCACTGCCCGCTCCAGATTCACTCGACTTCCACTGAGGGTATTAGAAGACTAAGAGCAAAGGAGTTGTGCTCTAAGTGTAAGAAACCGTTTACACCTACGCATGGCTGTCCGTTCAAACAACTGAGAGTGATGTTGGCTGAGAAGGACGAAGAGTTTGATCTTCAACAGTACGAGTATTATCAGGTGACGGGCAGCAAGAAGTTCAATAAGACCAAGTGTGTTCAGATGAAGAAGGTGGCAATCTTCTAGTTTATTCCATGGCCGAAATTTCTAGCCCTCACACGATGAGGTTACGCGGCACCGTGGGAGGACGCACAATGACGACATTGATGGATAGTGGCTCAAACCACAATTTTATTTCCTCATCCTTAGTTTTCTTACTTCAACTTAACCCAGATAAGCAGCTACCTATCTCGTTTTCGGGTTGCGCTATCAAGGTAGACTGTTATATGTTCGCCTTGGGTGGGGTTGACGTAATTATGGGAGTTGCATGGCTCGCTACGTTGGGAGAAGTTTGCACGAATTGGGAAACTCTAACCATGAGTTTCGAGTGTGGTGGAAACCGATTGGAGTTACGAGGGGATCTCGCGATGTGCGTGAACGTGATGGGATGCCATTCTTTGGAGGCGGAATTGCCGGAGAGTTTGGAGATGACAAGGGGTCGGTGTGGGAACCGAGGAGGTGCTAGCATAGAGGAAGGAACGTAAAAGGGGCAGAAGACGAGCAACTATTTAAGGCGGTAAGGCAGGCCGGGGTTGATGCTACTTGGATGAGTAAGATCTCCTTTCAGAACCAGTTTCAATATTTCAACCTTGAGGACAAGGTTGTTTTGAAGGGGAATGGAATTGATAGAGAGCGGGGCATGGACCGAGGCCCATATTGGCTTATCAAAGGCGGGGACGAGCTTGAGCCCACTTTTCGTGAGCGGCAGGAAGAGTATCTTAGCATTAATTATAGGATTATATTTCTATAAATAAACGGGAATCTTCTTACTAATTATTAGGATTTCCTAGCATTTATTACTGATTCTTTATAATCACGTCATTTAGTAGTATCGTAGTAGAGTCTATAATTAGGCATAAACCCTTCTGTAATATTGATCTTATCTTATAATAAAGAAGGTTTAGCCTAAAGGCTTTGGTCAACGGTATTTTATCGTTGATTTTGGGCAATGTTTATCGTTGATTTTGGGCAGTGGTACTTCACCGTTGATTTTCAATTTTCATACTTATCAATGCGCACTGCACTGCATGCAAAGAAGAAACTATGCTTCGTGGACGGATCTCATGCAAAACCAGAGGATGACGATCTCGACGATTGGTTGACGGTTAACTCCATGTTGGTTTCATGGATTTTCAATACAATGGATCATGCTCTACGCTCCAAAATTACCAATCATGAGTGTGCCAAAGATCTATGGGAAGACATCAAAGAACGATTCTCCATTGGAAACGGGCCACGTATTCACCAACTCAAATCAGAATTGGCTGACTGCAAACAAGGTATGTCGGTGATGACTTACTATGGGAAGCTGAAAGTGCTTTGGGAAGAACTAGGAAATTATGGCCAATTTCCTACATGCGAGTGCAAAAGTTGCACATGCAACATACGCGTGGTTCTCGACAAGAAACGGGATGAAGAAAAACTACATCAATTCTTGATGGGACTTGACGATGCAATTTATGGAGTGGTTCGCTCAAATATCCTGAGTACTGAACCATTGTCGAATTTGAATAAGGCATATGCCGTGATCATTCAAGAGGAGCGAGTTCGAGCTATAGCCGTGGGAAAGAATACACAACTGAACAACATGTTGCGTTTGCGATGAAGTCTACGTCAAATCTCAAAGCGAAACCTGACGAACAAGGCAAAGCCCTGACGTGCTCATACTGTAAGCGATCTGGTGATGAAGTCAATTATTGTTTCTAGTTGTGTGGTTATCCAGATTGGTGGTGATCGGCCTCGAGGACCAAATCGCAGATCTGGACAAGGGCAAAAACAATTGGTGAATTCTGGAGCTCGGGGTCGTCGTGTAACTATCAAAGCCAATGCTACACAAGTAACGCCACAAGAGCACCCATCAACTCAAGGACGGTCTCAAAGGACTATCAATGGGTTGACTGATAACCAATAGAGTTCACTTCTTAATCTATTGAACTCTCAGAAGAACGAAATCTGAATGGTAAGGATAATGATTTACGGTGGATTATTGATTCTGGGGCTTCCCATCATATGACAGGAAATCCTACGATATTGAGTAATGTTCGGGATGTGATCCTCTTCCGATTGGTTTGCCCAACGGAAAACAAGAAATGGCAAGACATGAAGGAATAGCAGTCTTGAAAGGTCGGTTGAAGCTTCCGCGAGTTCTATACGTGCCTCACTCGAATTGCAGTCTAATAGATGTATTGCAACTAACGAGGTCGCTGGATTGCATTGTATCATTTGATAAAGACTCTTGTGTTTTACAGGACCGGAGAACGAGGATGCTGATTGGTACAGGTGAGGAACGAGGGGGGCTCTACTACTTCAAAAAAGGAGTTGTGGCGAGTGTTTTAAAGATGGTAGAAAATCAAGATATGGGCTCTTGACATCGTAAAATGGGTCATCCTTCTGACAAAGTTATCCGATTATTATCAAATGGTAGTAGCGATAAGATTTCCGTAAGTTGTGATGTATGTTTTCAGGCAAAACAATGCCGTGATGAATTTGACTCAAGTATTAGTAAGGCCACGAATATTTTTTATCTCATTCATTTGGATTTATAGGGCCCCTATCGCACATCGACCCAGAAAGGAGAATATTATTTCTTGACTATGGTTGATGATTGCTCCCGAGGTGTGTGGGTTTACTTGCTCAAAGATAAAAGCGAAGTATGTCCAACAATTAATTATTTTTTCTATGGTTCGTCGACAATTCAATAAACAAGTGAAAATGGTGCGAAGTGACAACGGATCTGAGTTTCTCTATCTCACTACTTATGTTTTGGAATATGGAGTAATACATCAAACTTCGTGTGTCGGAACACCTCAACAAAATGGATGCGTCGAACGGAAGCATCGACATATTCTTAATGGGGCTAGAGCGCTCCGATTTCAAGCTCACTTGCCTATCGAATATTGGGGGAATGTGTATTAACTGCCGCATTTTTTATTAATTGAACTCCATCTACGATCCTACATGGGCATACACCTTATGAGATTCTATTCGGCCACTCTCCGTCATACAACTATGTTCGAGTGTTTGGCTGTTTAGCTTATGCTCACAACCAAGCACAGAGCCGCAATAAATTTGTCAACCGAAGTAGACGATGCGTGTTTGTAGGATATCCATTCGGGGAAAAGGGTTGGAGGTTGCGTGACCTAAAGACGGGCGATTTTTTTGTCTCTAGGGATGTTAAATTCTTTAAAGATCAATTTCCATACAACGAAGTCGCTATTGATATCTCAAAATCACATGATGCTCACGTTCCACCGCAATCAGACAATCAAGAAATGATAGTTGAAGATGACGTCGACGGTGTGCAACTACAAGGCACAAAGTTGGCTAAAACGCCTATTTTTGAGGATGGTATCGACGAAGCTCAAGCAATTCAAGGCGAAAAGAAGTTATTGACGAAAGGGGGGAATGAACGACTCTGTGAATTTAAATAACGAAGCTGAATTTGGGTCGAGGTCATAGACAACGACAACAAAATACTCAATTGTGTGACTATGTCCTCAACAACGTAAATGCAAAGAGCCCCCATGTACACTCATCCCACCAAGAGCATGTCTCAGGTACCGCGTATCCCATAACGAAGTATGTCAAATATACTAAATTTTTTGTACCGCATCGTGGTTTCTTGCCAGCTATTACGACAGGAGTTGAACCAACCACGTGTAGTAAAGCAATGAAAGATGAGAAATGGAGAGATGCGATGCGAATGGAGATTAAGGCACTCGAAATTAATGGCACGTGGTCTATAGAGAAGCTACCACAAGCAGTGGCGAACCCAAACTCTTGAGCCTGGGGGGTCAAGAATTTAGCCCAGTCCAAGATGTTCAAAAACAAAACAAAAAACTCACATGTGTTAATGTTGACTAGCTCAGCATTGACAATGTCGAGCTAACATTCCAACCAACATTGTTGTCTGTGAATTGGTCAACATTCCATTTTATCTTTCATGCCCAAAAACTGTTTAACCTTTTTTAGAAACTTTATTTACTGATATGCAAGACGTGGTTAAGTGCTGGAACGAGTCAAAAACGAGTGGATAGCGTGTGGATTCAGCTGGAACGAAAATAAGAGTGCACTTACTAAAAATAGAAGATTTGAATATCAAAAGAGAATTAGTTTCAAGGAGATATTGGAGATTATCAAGGAACTCTTACCGATTCAAACGAGAGCCAAGATCTATAAATAAGAGTTATTTTTTAACTGCATTTTACCACTTTTCGAGAGAGCTTTTTACGAAGTAACTATGGACCAAAAAGTGCGAAAATCACGAGTCACGGTGCGAAAAATATTTCGAGTTTGAGCGAGTACTTTACATCACGAGAGTTTACTTTTAGTCTAGCTTTTCAAAGGTCTAAAGACTTTGTAGGTTTGCAGAATCATTTGATTCGTAGTTTCGCTAGGCTTGTTTTTTACTATCTTTTTAGTCTTCTGTAATCCATCTTTGTAGTGGATTTTTGCGCCTTGAGGCACGCATCAAGTTTTCTGACTTGCTGCAATTTTACATCTCGTGTCATTTAGTTTTCATCACTAAGTTTTCATATATTCCGCTGTTCGCTTTGAGTGTTAGATCGAGTGTTGATCCAACATTTCATGCAACATCAGTTTACTAGTTAGTGTTTTTACATCCATATCGAACGAAACCACTACAACATGTAGATTCGATCTCGGGCCTGGGGGTCAAATATCTTCAATGTTACTACAGAAACCACTGGACTAGAGAACTTTCAACAATTTATTTGCATATATTATACTTGTAACGCTGTCGGGGGGTCAACTGACCCCCCAACGCTTCATCAAATGGACGTTCATAATGCTTTCTTGCATGGCGACTTGGAGGAAAAAGTATACATGCGTATGCCTCCAGGTTTTCACTCGTGGAGCAATGACATGGTATGTCGACTGAAGAAGTCTCTGTATGGCCTTCGTCAAGCACCACGATGTTGGTTCGCCGAGTTAGTTGATGTTCTTAAAAAATATGGATTTCACCGGTCTTATTCGGACTATTCTTTCTTCGTTTTACGTCAAGGGGATATTCAGATTAATGTTCTCATCTATGTTGATGATCTCATTATCTTTGGGTATCGTAACGCCATTCAGAACTTCAAAAATTATTTGAGTGCATGTTTTCATATGAAGGATGTAGGTGCATTAAAGTATTTTTTGGGCGTCAAGGTAGAACACGTTGTTGAGGGAATATTTTTGTGCCAGAGAAAGTATGCTTTGGATATCATTTCTGAGGCGGGCTTACTTGGTGCAAAGCCCATAACCTCCCCAATGGACTTTAATCATTATTTAGCTGCCGCAACTGACGTGTACTTATCTGATTCGGAACCTTACCGTCGCTTAATCGGACGATTGGTTTACTTGTCCGTTACTCGTCCATATTTGTCCTCTAGTGTTCATGTTTTAGCTCAATTGATGCATAAGCCAAGATACGCTCATTGGAATGCCGCCCTACAAGTTGTACGATATTTAAAACATAATCCTGGTCAAGGAATTTTGCTTCGATCTAATAGTAGCATCCAACTTGAAGCATGGTGTGATTCTGATTGGGCAGCATGTCCTCTGACTCGTGTTCTCTTACTGGTTTGATCATATTTCTTGGAGGTTCTCCTATATCTTGGAAAACAGAAAAACAGCCCACAGTTTCTCGTTCATCAGCAGAAGCTGAGTATATGTCGATGGCTGCTACTACTTGTGAGATTAAATGGTTGAGAAGTCTGCTGACAGAACTTGGTTGCGTTCACGAACAGTTAGTTCCGCTTGTTTTGTGACAGTCAGACAGCTTTGAATATTGCCGCTAATCCTGCATTTCATTAGCGCGCCAAGCATATCGAAGTTGATTGTCATTTTATTCGAGATGAAATTCGCTTCAGTACTATTCATACTTCTCACGTCGGTAGACAATACTTGGCGGATATGTTCACGAAGGCGTTAAGTGGGGTTCACTTTGCACGATCTCTTGGCAAGTTGGGCATTTGCGACTTGCCACCCCAACTTGAGGGGGGTATTAAGCCACAAAATAAGGAGAATGTTTTCAAACTTCACTTTATTAAATTGAGGAACATGTTTGAAGGAGCACACAAGTTTGAACGAGCACTTTAGTGCATGTTTCATGCAATATTTTCAGTTTTGTTATTTTATTATTTCTTTAGTTCAATCAACCTTGCCTTTTCATGTATAATAAACTCGTGTAACATTTGTAGAGAAGGATAACATAAGCAAAGTTAAGTTTGTTCAAACTAACGAAAGATAATACAAGCATTCTCCAGATCACTGCAATTCGAATAATAATCCAAAAAAAAAAAAACGGGGCATTAGTATTCTGCAAACAAACAAAAAAAAAAAAAGGGGCTCAACCTAAGAAGCCATTGGAAACAAGTGCAGCGATCACTGACCATGTGCGAAGGAGAAATCAAAAACATTCAGCTGCCTTCACGAAATTCAGAAGCTTTTTTACTATAGACGTTCTCTTCTGCGTGGTACTCCCTCTTTTTTCCTGTTTCTTTATTCTTTTTTAATTAGTAATTTGTAAACTTCTTTAATACTTATTTATTTATATCGCGAGTCAAAGGTCAAACGCCAGCCAATAACTAATCAAAGGATATCAATGGCCGTCATATTATCTCTAAGAATGATATGTGCCATGAAGAATACTAGTATTTTGGCACACCCCATGTGTGTGCGTAACTATATAAATTTGTAATATAAATTTATATTTTAAATTTTAATAGGCAAAATTATAATGTTGGATTTGGTTTTATATTATGTTTTAGGATTTTAAAAATGATTTCAAGGATGTAATTATGATAAATTTAAAATTATGGGTAAAATAGTAATTTGTGACTGCAACACCAATCAATTTGAAAGCACTTACTATAAGCATCTCTCCCTTAATAAAATAGAAAATATCGTAAAAATATTTCTTTTGTTGCTAAGGAGATAATGATCATTAGAAACAATATATATCCATATATTAATGTCAATCCGTATGTTACCTTACCTATCCATATTTTTAAATAGAAGCAACTTCTATGATTGCTATCCATTTACATGCACATTTCCAAAACGTATGAGTAGGATTATTTTATTATATTAGCAAAGAAGAGTCAAAAAATAAGACCAATATTGAATTTCAATTTAACTTTCTGTCTCAACAAATTAAGGTGTAGAGAAAAAGTAAAGCAAGCCATGGAAAAAAAATAAAACATGTGGCCGCCTTTTTCCCTTTATTGAAATTGAGCACATCCATCATAGTTCATAGGTAGATAACCTCACTCCTAATATAATTTGGATAGTTTTATCACACCCTCCTTTTTCTATTTGCACATTCCTAATTAATATGTAGGGTAAACATTATTATTTACCTACTATATACCCCATATAAAAAGGAAGAAAAGGATTAATGTTAATAATTTATTTAATAAAGTAATATTAAATAAATCTTGTCAATTAAAAAAGGTCAATTTTTTTCCTTCTGGCGGACATGGTAAATGAAGGCCGCCGCGCCCTACTGGCGGGTAGTGCGCCTGGTGGGCCCGGCCAATCCTAAATAAAAAAATAAAAACAAAAAAATTATAAAAAAGAAAAAAATGTTAAAATAAACTAATGAAGTTGAATTACTCCTAATCAAGTTTAAGTTCTTTAATGAAAATTTATTTATATTATTAAATTTGATTACATTAAAAGTTGAATCTCAAAAAATATAAAAAAACATATATTACTTTTTAATAAAAAATATTTTATGATATTTGGCGAGTCTGCCCGCTGCCCGCCAGGCCAGCCTGCAAAGCCCGCGGCCCGTGCGGGCTAACCTACATAGGCTCGCCCTCTGGCGGGCCTGATAAGTGGCAGTCCACCCCGCCACTTTGGCGGGCCTACGGGCCACGGGCCCATTTGACAGTACTAGTGGCATGGCGGGGCGGGTCGGCCTGCGGACCACGAGCATTTTTGTTATTTCGAAGCGTGTCATTAGTTAAAATGACTTAATTAATAATTTTTGCATAGTCCATGTAATTAATATTATTAAGTTAATGGAAAAATAAGTTAATAAAATAATTTTTGTTGAATCGTGTGATTATTTAAAATAGTATTACAAAAATCAAGTGTTTGGGGTGTAAAAAAAGAGTGGTATATGGATTAGGAGTGTAGGGAGTGTGAATAGAAGGACCATATAAATTTAATTACACAATATATACACCAATTTTCTTGGATCTTTGAGCAAAATAATACTTCATCCGCCCCACTTATTTCTTCTCATCTTTCTATTTCGGGTGTCGCACATAATTCTTCCCGTTTCTATTTTTGGTAAAAAAATTGTTCAAATAATTAAACTAAATAAGTATTAAATGAGGAGGATGAAGTTTAAAATTTGAATTGTGATATTAAATGAGGAAGGAGAAAAAGTTTTGGTGGAATAATTAGTGAATTAATTAGATACTTTTAATTTGCGTATTCACTAATTTTTGGAAATTAATACGGGGGACATTTTCTATTCTCTCTCTCATCCTAAAAAAAGTAAGCGAAAAAAAAAAAAGAAAAGAAAACATGCCGATAACAATTAGGCTTAGGCATGTAATCAACAATGCATCGACGCTCCCACAGTAATCATCAAGAACAAAAAACTACACTTTCATCGCCAATTTTCGGACAAGAACATACGCCAAGAACCCATTAGCCCCACCATCGTATCCTCGCAGAAAGATGCAATCTTTAGCAGCGCCGCCGACAACCACCGTAAAAAGCTCCTTGATAGAGCCCGACGGCAGCGTCTTGGTGGACCTAATCGTCCCCGAGGATCAAAGGGCTTCGAGGATCGCCGAAGCGGAGGCAATGCCTAGGGTGAAGCTGACGAAGATCGACGTCGAATGGGCCCACGTGATTTCCGAGGGCTGGGCTAGCCCATTGAGAGGGTTCATGAGGGAAGATGAGTATTTGCAGAGCTTGCACTTCAATTGCCTGAGGACGAGAGATGGCGCCTTGGTTAACATGTCTCTGCCCATTGTGCTGGCGATCGACGACGATGCCAAGGCGAAAATCAGCGGTCTAACGACGTCGCTTTGGCTGGGCCCGACGGCGATTTGGTCGCCGTTCTCAGAAGGTTTTTTTGGCGTCGAATGATTTTGGAAATGTGTGATTTTGGGAAATCTCCTTTACTGTGGTGTTTGTTATTACATCTCTGTATTCTCTGACAGCATCGAAGTATACAAGCACAACAAAGAAGAGCGAATTGCAAGAACATGGGGAACTACAGCTCGAGGATTGCCCTACGCCGAGGAAGCAATTTTCCCAGCTGGGAATTGGCTCGTCGGAGGAGACTTGGAAGTGTTGAAGCCCATCAAATACGAAGATGGCCTCGATTGCTATAGGCTTTCTCCTAAGCAGTTAAGGGAAGAGTTCGATAGGCGTGGAGCAGATGCAGTTTTCGCCTTTCAGCTGAGAAATCCCATCCATAATGGCCACGCTTTGCTGATGAACGACACTCGAAGAAAGCTCTTGCAAATGGGGTTCAAGAATCCAATTCTCCTTCTCCATCCTTTGGGAGGTTTTGTGAAGGCCGACGACGTTCCTTTAGACGTTCGCATGGAGCAGCACAGCAAGGTAACTAACTGCAGTAATAGCTATAATGGCCTTTGCAGAAATCTTTTTAAAGTTTAAGGGACATCTTAGGTTATAAGTCATAGAGCTGCTCTTTCCTCTGTTTTTGAATGTAATAACAGCTATAGCTCTATGGCCTTCATAGAAATCTTTTCTAAAGTTTAAGGGACATCTTAGGCGAAGTCATCGAGTTGGTCTTTCCTCTGATTTCGAACGCAGTAATAGCTATTAGCTCTAATAGCCTTATAGGAATCTTTTCGAAAGTTTAAGGGACATCTTAGGCTAAGTTATGATTGTTCTGTTTTGCAAATGAAGGTAATTGAAGATGGCGTTCTTGATCCTTCAACGACCATAGTGGCGATTTTTCCCTCGCCTATGCACTACGCCGGGCCCACCGAGGTGCAATGGCACGCCAAGGCCCGAGTAAACGCCGGGGCGAATTTCTATATAGTGGGTCGTGACCCGGCGGGTATGGCCCACCCGTTAGAGAACAGAGACTTGTACGACGCAGATCATGGCAAGAAAGTGCTCAGTATGGCGCCTGGCCTTGAAAAGCTGAACATACTCCCATTTAGGGTACGATCAAATGCTATATTCCCTTTTTCTTCTTTGGGAGAAAATCGATGGATTTTGTAGCGTTTTCTAGGTGGCTGCGTACGATACTGTTGCTCGAAAGATGGCGTTTTTCGACCCTCGTCGGGCGAAGGACTTTCTGTTCATATCTGGGACTAAGGTAAGGATGAACAGCTATGGAAAAGGGATGTAAAAAACTGTCTTTTACGACTCTTTTTTCTTGGTCGTTTTTTACGTAGATGAGGGCCTATGCAAGAACGGGCCAAAGCCCGCCCGAGGGATTTATGAGCCCGGGCGGATGGGAGGTTTTGGTTAAGTACTATGAGAGCTTACAGTCTGAGGAAGATGATGATTCTATGCAGAAGCAAGCAGTTACTACTTCATAGACATAGACGAATTTTGTTTCTTGATTTTTTTTTTCTTTTTCGCTGGAGGTTCTGTAAGATTTTTGCTATCGTTCGAACCTCGGCGAAATGTGGTTAGAGAACGATAACTTTCATTCGAGCTTTGCGAATTTCTTAGAGGTATTGTTTAGAGAAGCCATGAAGATGCTTTGAGGTTGAGAGAAGATGAATGCAAAATCATTTTCTCATCTAAAAAAAAGGGCAAACGATATTTTTAGTCCCCAATGTTTGAGGCATGGACGTTTCTGGTCCCGCATGTTCTGAGGTATCACTTTTAGTCCCCTAATGTTACTGATTTTGGGCGGTTTTGGTCCATCGATTAATTTAATCGCTAATAGACGAAATTAACACGTGAGAGTCCATGATCTCCTTTTACTCGACGTAAAACCTCGTAACACATCTTCTTTTTCGCTTTAAACGCACACGAACATTATTATACATCACATTTAGGAAATAATTGACAACCTCGAAAATGAGTTAACTGTGATACATATTGATTCCTACGTGCATTTTGGTTGAAGAAGATGATGATCCATGATGTGTTAAGTGAAGTTAAAGGAGATCATGAGCTCTCACGTGTTCATCTAAATTAGTGATTATGTTAAACGGATGACTAAAACCACCCAAATGATAAGATTTGGGACTAAAAGTGGCACGTCGGAACATGGGGGACTGAAAACGCCCATACCCCAAACATTAGTGAACTAAAAATGCGTTCTCACTGAAAATATACATTTTGAAAAGTTTGTGGGTTGAATTGAAATGTTTATCATTTGCTTGTAATGGACTTTGTTGCTATGAAGCCCGATTTCTAGTTGGGGATTTGGACCCAATGGGACGGACTATCAAGTGCAAAATTAAAGTTTTTAACAAATGCGAAATTTTTTTCTGGATTACTATTCACCGCCGTTTTTATTTGTCACCACCCCTAAAGGGCTGGAAAAAGACTCTTTTGCCCTTATGATATTTAAATTAATTTCAAAAGAAAAAACTAACTAAATATATAATTCCGGTACGAAATACTGAAAACTACATACACAAATAAATTCGAACGATCGATCGATACGAAAAAAAAAATCGATTTAACATTTTAGGACCGTCGATCGATATTTTCGGCCCTGCAGTGCACGGGCCGAACGAAATTTTCGGCGGGCCTGTGTGCGGGCCGATCGATATTTTCGGCCCGGAGACTGCCTGGCCGAAAAGTTCGTTCGGTCCTGCAGTGTACGGGCCGAACGATTTTTTCGGGCCGCACATGCCGGGCCGAAAATTTTGATCGGCCTGAAAATCTCGATCGGCCCGTGCACAGCCCGACCGAAAATTTCGTTCGGTATTTTCATTTTTTAATTTTTTCCAAGGAATTTAAATACCGGGAGGAATAAAAGTTAAAACCGGAGCAAAACAGGGGTTGGCAGGCCCACTGTTTTCGGTCCGGCATTCGTGTGCGCGGGTTACGCGCTCGCACACAAGTCGGCATGATTTGCACCTTCCCTGCGCGCACGCGAGCGACTTACATGTGGCATAATATTAGCTATTTAATTTAAACTAATAAAATTCACATCTATATATAAGGTGGGTGAAACCATGTTGTTTTTCCAATGTGGGACAACAACTCTTCACTTTAAATTCCCTCCAATTAATTCACATTCACAAGCCCAAACTAAAGCCCATATCTCTCAACTAATAAAGCCCATGTCCTATCAACTAATAAAGCAATGGGCTTTATTTTGGGCTTGTGAATGTGAATTAATTGTAGGGAATTTAAAGTGAAGAGTTGTTGTCCCACTTGGAAAAACAACATGGTTTCACCCACCTTATATATAGATGTGAATTTTATTATTTAAATGAAATAGCTAATATTATGCCACATGTAAGTCGCTCGCCTGTGCGCGCAGGGGGTGCAAATCATACCGACTTGTGTGCGAGCGCGCGACCCGCGCACACGAATGCCGGACCGAGAATAGTGGGCTTGACCAACCCCCATTTTGCTCCGGTTTTAACTTTTATTCCTCCCAGTATTTAAATAGAAAAATAAATAAAAATTAAAATACGATCGGGCTGTGCACGGGCCGATCGAGATTTCTGGCCCAACCTGTGCGGGCCGATCGAGATTTCCGGCCCGACCTGTGCGGGCCGATCGAAATTTTCTGCCCGGGCTGTGCGGGCCGAAATAATCATCGGCCCGTACACTGCAGGGCCGAACGAAACTTCCAGGCAGTGTCCGGGCCGAAATATCGATCGGCAGTGTCCAAATCCCGGCCAAAAATTTCGTCCGGCCCGTGCACATCAGGGCCGAAAATATCGATCGATCGGTCCTAAAATGTTAATCGATTTTTTTCCGTAACGATCGTTCGAATTTATTTGTGTATGTAGCTTTCAGTATTTCGTACCGGAATTATATATTTAGTTAGTTTTTTGTTTTTAAATAAATTTAAATATCATAAGGGCAAAAACGTCTTTTTTCAGCCCTTTAGGGGGGCAAGAAAGTGCGGTGAATAGTAACTCCCTTCGTTTTCTACGGAGGTATCCTAGTTAGTCACTTTTATAGATGGACTGGTGTTTATTATTCCCCATTTGTTCCAATTCCATCAAGTCACGAGGTTTTAATTCGTCGCTATAGGAGCAAAAATTTAATTGGTGATAAAATGTGAAATAAATTAGTTATACTATGTAGAGAAAGGTGAGGGGCTGTATATCTTCCTCCAATTAATTGATTTGATGTGTCCATGATACCATCCATTTTTTATTTATTACAATCATACATCATAGATCAAATTTCATCTTTTACACGTTTTAAAAGAATAACATTAAGTTATATTTACATTGATTAAATATTTGTAAATAAACGTTATATGTATAACTTTTATCACCATTGGATAAGCAAGAACGTTTACGACCGTTAGGATAAACCAAATAAAGTATCGTATTTGACGTGGTCCTTTATACAACAAGGAAAATATCTGCGTGGAAAAATACACTTACATATTTGGTAAAATTGATGCGAGGAGTCTTGATTTTATAACGTCGCGATGATATGCAAATCAAGAAATAATGTCGACATGATTTCTACAATATTTCGACACTTATTGGAATTAGGTCTTAAATACATTAGTCCACGAATACACGGCAGATGGCACTTCTTATAGAAAAAAGAAGAGCGTTATTTGATTTACAAGTACACCTAAGCTTCATCTAAAAGAAGCCATAATAACTATTGAAATAGATTGCAACTCAATCACACGGTGTGTTGGTCTGAAAATATATATTAAAAATTGGCCCCTTTCACGTGTCGACTATAGGCAAAAAATTTATAGGATATGCTTCATATTCTCTATGAAAATTGAGTATTACTTATTGCTAAAATTGAACATCATATGACATCCACATGGAATCGCATTTATAGTGTATTGTGGAGGATTCGTTTATGATAATTTATGAGATAGGGACAAAAGGAGGGGGAGGGGGGGACAAAGGCCTCATGTGACAAAGAACACGTAAGTAGTTCTTAATTAAATTACAGTCATTCGTGGACAAATATTTTTGGGATCAAGATTCCTATCTAATCATTTAATATAATAACATAAGATGAGTTATACGGTAAATATTAAATCCACGTGACGAACACAACTGTACAGTGTCCCGACGTTTACCGTCCACGCGCCCTAAAACAAGGACCACGCTTTTGCCTCTAAAAAAGAAGGAACCGTACAGTTTTGGACCGCAGGTAAAAACACGCGCCTGCTTCATATGATGACGTGTTTTTTCCCTCGAAGTGGTGGTGTCCACGTGGGCTCTGCAGAGATTAGTGACGTGGACAGTCTTCATTCCATTATTATCTCCTTACCAAATAAAAGATTTGTTAATTATGGAATTGCTCGTTTATTTTTAAAAATTTTCTCCCATTTTAGTTCTCCTAGTTTCTTTTCTGCTCTGCTTGCTTTCTTTTCGTTTATTCTTAATATATATATATATATATATAGAGAGAGAGAGAGAGAGAGAGAGATAGAGAGAGAGAGAGAGAGAGAGAGAGAGAGAGAGAGAGAATTTTTTCCATATTACGATTTGTGAATATTATGGAACTATGCATTTGAATGTTTTGAATATATTCGGTGTATGTCTTGATTTCTGTCCTTGTTTATACCCGATTTGATTGTAACGGAAGCCAAAAAATTAATTACTCCCTCCGTCCCAAAAGTTTTTGTACATTTTACTAAATCGGGCGTTCCATTTCTTTTGTACATTTTCTTATTTAGCAAAAAACCTATCACAAACAATCAATATAATAATATTAAATATTCGTAAAAGACATGCCAAAATGTACACTTTTTTACCTTTCCAACACACTATATTATTAAAATATTCAGTTTTTTAATTCCCGATACCCAAATGTCCATAAACTTATGGGACGGAGGGAGTACTAGTTCTTGACATGTTCTAACTCCATAATGTAGGGAAGAAAAACTTCAAATTTATTTAAAATGTTAGATAGAAGCTTATAACGACATATGTTGGCATATTAAATCCCACTTAGTTTTAGATCATGTATGGTGGGTCCCATCTATTTCTATGGCTCCAAGATCCCCTCCAAGAATCTCTTGATGTGAGTTGTGACTCCCTAATTTCTTTTTTTTTTTTATGTTATTATTTAGTTGAAGAAGGCTAGAATTAAACTCGTCAAAAGATAGTGGAAAGAGAAAGAAAATTGGTTAGCTGCACTGCGCAGAGGCAGATCTCTTCACCAACCTTCAGAATCCCACGTGAGCACTCGCCATGCATCTGATTGATGTTCCATTTTTGGTTATAATTCAGTGTCTGACGAAAAAGTATTTTGCTTTACATATATATATAGCCATGTTCTGGGATAAATCTCTAATGTGTGTGTGTTGTAATGGAGAATTGAGATTAGGCTGTTACCCATGTTTCCTGGCGTTTTGTTTATGAATGCACGCATAATCTTGGCATATGTAGCAGGTTTCTGAATCGATTATTAGGGTTGTTTATTATCTTCTCAGATTATTCACTGTTAAGCTGCTGCTGAGGAGCTGTTGCTCAAGAATCCATGGATGCCACCGTTAAACTACTGTACCTACCGTTCTTCTTCTTGCTCCTAATATGGCTTCTGTGCGACGTTCTGAAGAGAAGAAGAAGAAGAAGCGAACTCAGCGACGATCTGCGCCATTTGCAGGGAGAAAAATCATCCCTTTTCGCTAAAATCACCGTTTCATCGAACGCCGCCGTCGCCATAGCCTACCTTGGGCTGTGCATCTACGATTTTCGGAGGCTGGGGAATGTCCCCTTCGAGGCTGGCTTGTCGGCCATGGCCTGGCTTTCTTCGTCGGTGGTTTCTGCTTATTCTATGAGAAGGATGACGTGGCCTTTCGTGCTAGTTCTGTGGTGGGCCTTTCACGGCGCATGCAATCTGTTCGTACTAATGCTCGTGATACTCTCCCGCAGATTCGAACCCTTTAAAATCCCGAGGTTTCTGACGAGCTACGACTCGGTGGATTTCGCCTCGATCCCAATTTCGACCCTCTTGTTCTTCGGTGCTTTGACGTTGAGGAGAAATCCTTCGAAGAAGATCGACGCTCTTGCCCGGCCATTGCTTGTAACTGAGAAGGATGATAGAAAGTTCGAAGAAGATCCCTTTTCTACTGCTGGGATTTGGGTTCGTTCTACGTTTAGATGGCTCAATCCTCTGTTCGAAAAGGGTCGAAAGGCAAAGCTCGCCGTGGGCGATTTGCCTCAGATTCCTCCATCGGAGACTGCCGACGAGGCTCTGTTTTCGCTCGAGGAGTCTCTCAGAAGGCAAAAGGCACAGCCTCGATCTTTGCCTAGCGCTATACTCCAGCAGATATGGAAACCTCTAGCTGTAAATGGGCTATTTGCAGGTACAAAGTCTTTTCCTTTTCTTTCTTTTCCAAGTTTTCATTCGCCTGCAATTCGTATAACGAGTCAACTTCACTATCAGGGATGAACACTGCTGCGTCCTACGTGGGCCCCATGTTGATTCCCGAGTTCTTGAACTTCTTGTCGACGAAGGAAGAAACCTCGGCGTGGAACTACGGTATGTTCCTCGCTCTGATCTTCTTCGCCTCGAAGACGTTGGAGTCTCTGTCTCAGAGGCAGTGGTATTTCGGCGCCAGGCGTATAGGTATAAGGGTGAAAGCGTCACTGATGCTTTTGATTTACAGAAAATCTTTATCTGTTAAGTACAACGGCGGTAAGATTATCAACTGCGTAAACGTAGACGTAGAGAGGATTGGAGACTTTTGTCTGAATTTCCACAGCATGTGGCTTTTGCCCATCCAAGTGATATTCGCCCTGGCGATCTTGTACAAGAATCTCGGTGCTGTCCCCTCTATCGCAGCTTTACTGAGCACTATCTTCGTAATGACGAGCAACTCGCCTTTTTCGAGGATGCAAGAGAAGCACCACACGAAGATTATGGAGGCTAAGGATTTCCGTATAAAAGCTACTTCAGAGGCCCTAAGGAGCATGAGGATCCTAAAGCTCCATTCTTGGGAATCGAATTTCTTGAGTAAGATTCTTGGCCTCAGAGAAACGGAGAGAGAATGGCTGAAACGGTACCTTTACACAAACTCGGCCATGACTTTTCTTTTCTGGGCTTCGCCTACTTTAGTCTCCGTCCTTACGTTCGGTGTGTGTATCGTGGTTGGGACGCCGTTAACTTCAGGCACGGTTTTGTCTGCCTTGGCTACTTTTCGTATGCTTCAAGAACCTATCTACAACTTGCCCGAGCTCATGTCCATGGTTGCTCAGACCAAGGTTTCGATCGATAGGGTGCGAAGCTTACTCGCGGAGGAAGATCGTAGGAGGTTGTCGAACAGTATTGCTTCGGACAACTGTGCCATTGAGGTTGAACCTGGGGAATATTCATGGGAGAACAGAGGAGAATTGTCAAGGAGAATAACAACTACCGTTAAGATCACTGAGAAAATCATATTGCCCAAAGGTTTCAAGGTGGCTGTCTGTGGTTCGATTGGTTCAGGCAAGACGAGCTTCTTACACAGCATACTCGGAGAGATACCTCAGATTTCTGGGGCGAGGATTAGAACGTATGGTACTAAAGCTTTTGTGCCACAGTGTCCATGGATTCAGACGGGTACTGTGAGGGACAACATACTGTTTGGCAAGGAAATGAATTCTGATCGGTACAATAACGTAGTGGAAGCGTGTGCTTTGAACCACGATTTTGAGATGTGGGCAGATAGAGATCTTTGCGTAGTCGGGGAGAGAGGAATAAACTTGAGCGGGGGCCAAAAGCAAAGGATTCAAATGGCGAGGGCCCTTTACAGCAACTCCGACGTGTATTTGCTCGATGATCCTTTTAGTGCTGTCGATGCAAGAACTGGGGCTCATATGTTCAAGGTAAGATCATAAATGGATACCTTCTCTTAGCCTTACGGTGAAATCGTCCTTGTTAAATTATGGATCTTCCTTTTGCAGAAGTGCCTCATGCAATTCTTGAGCGATAAAACCGTCATCTACGTGACCCACCAGATGGAGTTTTTAGATGGTTCTGACCTCGTTTTGGTAAGTACAGCAAACAGTTGCTTTATCGAACGCAAATCTCAGTCTTACATCTGCTCGTTTCACAGGTGATGAAAGATGGCGTCATAAATGGGTTGGGAAAGTACGAAGATTTGATCGAGGATCAAGACGAAGAACTCTTGAGGCAGATGAAGGCACACAACAGCACGTTAAACCAAGTGAAGCCTTACAAGGGCACATTCAAGCCCGTCAAGCAAACAGAAGTAATTGAACAGAGAGTTGACGACATGAGTAGCGTCGAGGGCTTCACACAGATCCCCCTCGAAGAAAGTGAAACGGGCCGAGTGCAGAGGCGAACGTATACCAAGTTTGTGACTTGTGCTTACAAAGGAGCCCTCGTTCCTATCGTGCTGCTGTTCCACGTTCTCTTTCAAGGCCTGCAAATGGCCAGCAATTATTGGATTGCTTGGGGATCTGAGCGGGAAAATAACATCAGCGATAAGAGATTAATTGGAGTTTTTGCTCTGTTGTCGATTGGAAGCCTATCGTTCATACTGGGAAGAGCGTTTTTGTTATCAGTTATCGCGATTGGGACGTCCCATCGTCTCTTTCTGGGCATGATAAGATCCGTCTTTCGGGCCCCTTTGTCGTTCTTCGACTCGACCCCTTCGAGCAGAATCCTCAGTAGGGTCGGTTTCTTGTCCGTATCTGCAGCTAAAACCCTTTTTTTTCATAGTGATATATTTTCTTAATGTTTTTTTTGCAACAGTCTTCGACAGATCAAAGCATAGTGGATACAGACATACCGTACAGATTGGCTGGATTGGTATTCGCTCTTATACAGCTGCTGAGCATCGTCGTCCTCATGTCTCATGTCGCCTGGCAAGTGTTCTTCGTCTTCTTCATCGTACTCATCGTATCGATATGGTATCAGGTATATATTCATGAACCGATTTTTTTTTCAGACAACTGTTTTTCCTTGCATATCGTTGTGATTCCATCGATTTCGGTAACCACAGGCGTACTATATCAAGACTGCTCGAGAATTGGCTCGAATGCTCCCTATGCAGCAAGCTCCTATCCTACAACACTTCTCCGAGTCAATATCTGGGCTTGCTCTGATTCTCTGCTACGGTCAAGAAGATCGTTTCTTCAAAAAGGCGTCAGATTTAATCGACGGTTACTCTCGAGCCTCGTTCTTCAGCTCGGCGACGATGGAATGGCTCTGCGTTAGGATCAACTTTTTGTTCAACCTCGTCTTCTTTCTCCTATTGATCATCCTCGTTCATCTTCCCAAATCAGCCATCGACCCAAGTGGGTAAAGCTTGATCACAACTCAGCAAATTCTCATCGTCCAAAATAGCCTAACGATATTCTTGAATCAAATTCTCAGGTTTGGCTGGACTAGCAGCTACATATGGTATGAGCCTAAACGTTATCCAAGCATGGGTGATATGGAACATGTGCAACGTGGAGAACAAGATGATCTCAGTCGAGAGGATTCTTCAGTTCAGCGACGTGCCAAGCGAGGCCCCACTTCTTCTAGAACATTCCAGGCCCGACAAAGAATGGCCTTCCAATGGAACCATCGAAGTGGAAAATCTCCACGTTAGGTATAAGCCCTCTCTGCCCAGCGTGCTCGAAGGGATCAGCCTCGTTTTCCCCGGGAAGAAGAAGGTGGGCATCGTGGGAAGGACTGGCAGCGGGAAATCGACGCTGATCCAAGCTTTCTTTCGAGTCGTAGAGCCTTCGAAAGGTCGAATCTTGATCGATGGGCTCGATATTTCGACGATCGGTTTGGGCGATTTGAGGTCGAGGCTGAGCATAATCCCGCAGGATCCAATCTTGTTCCAGGGAAATCTCAGGACGAACCTCGACCCTCTTCAACAGCACTCTGACCATGAGATTTGGGAGGTAATTGAGCGATTTCTCGTTTTCGTACGCCATGAATACATGCATGCGTACATATACAGTGGTCCTAATACTGCATAAACTTTCGAGCGTTCTTAGGTTGTACGCAAGTGCCACCTCTACGAGGGTGGGAATCAAGACAAAGGGCTTCTAGACGCGCCAGGTTTGATGAGATAAACACAGTTATTCGAGCATTCGTATGTGAATGATTATTAACGAAATTTGAATATTCATTTAGTGTGCGAAGACGGTGAAAATTGGAGTGTGGGACAGAGGCAGCTTATGTGCCTGGCGAGGGTTCTTCTACAGAGGAGAAGGATATTAGTGCTCGACGAGGCGACTGCTTCTGTGGACACTACGACAGATAATTTGATCCAAAATACATTAAGGGAAGAGATGAAAGATTACTGTACAGTTATAAGCGTCGCCCATCGAATACCTACGGTGGTCGACAGCGACTTGGTTTTGGTCCTCGGGAAAGGTACTACTTATGCATGCATGCATGTAATAACGACGTTGATAGTTGATCTTACTTCAATATTCCTTTTTTATATTTGATGAATAATGGCGCAGGACGAGTAGTCGAATACGATTCGCCTGGGGAATTGCTCAGAGATGATAGCTCGGAGTTTTCGGGGTTGGTGAGGGAGTTTTTGAGGCGATCTTCGTCGCCTGCGGACAATGTATTCGAATGAGGAAAATATGCGAATTTCGTCTTGCAAGAACATCGTAGGTAGGTAGAGAGAGATGGCACAGATGTTAACAACTTAGCCAGGGCAGAGTTATTTAGGCTGTAATTAGTTTAATCTTTTACTGTGTATCATCACATACTTGAAAGGGGAGACGGAGAGACTCTCCCAGTCCATAAAACTGGGGTTTTAAATTGGGAGAAAATTTATTATACATTTTTCATAATAAGAGTGTTTGCTGACTGATTGATTATTACAAGAGTTTAAACGAACGAAGTTTGCGTTTATGTGAAAATAAATAAAAACAAAATTGAATCGCCCACCCTGGGGCTCGAACCCAGGACCACAAGGTTAAGAGCCTTGCGCTCTACCAACTGAGCTAGACGGGTTTATTGACTTTCGATATATTAAAACTCTCTAAAGACATTTTACTACAGTCCATGAAAGTTCACATTCAACGAAGCTAACTATAAAGCTACATATTGACATATATCTATCTTCCTCGGCAAAAATAATACCGATTGGAGTTAATCTGATTCTAATGGTCTTTTTAATTACGGGTAATTTATTTCGTTCGTCTAACTAAAGACGATCACTAAATGGTTCAGGGCGATGTATAATGTATCATGTATGTTGTGATATAATATGTTTGTCCCAAGACTTCATTTTATATGAGTCAGCGACCTTTGTCTTGAATAGACTTCTCATGTTTACTCTCTGTAGAGTGTAGATCTCAATTCTCATTACATTTTTTTACCAAACATTTAAAAAAAAAAAAAAAAAACTTAACTGAAAGTACATTATCTTCAAACATTCAAAAAAGACGGACAAGTGACTCGACAGCTCAGCAAAGAAAAAACAGACGCAAAGTTCCATGGAAGAACAAACACAATATTATTAATTAATATATTATAACTATTAATTTATTAGTTATTCCCAGCCAGTTGGAGCTACGGCGGTGTCAGCACCAGTAGCAGCAGCAGCAACCGACGGAGCTGCGGCAGCGTCCCATCCGTCGGCGGCAACTACACATAGCAGATCATGCAATAAAATTACTAAACATTTTACTCACACCATAAATATCTATGTACGGTTTTTTGCCAGCTTGAAAAAAAAATACATAAAATGGAAGTCAAATATCATATTATATTGCATGATGTAGTAGCAAACTAAACACTTAACCTGCACCAGTTGACCAACCACTAGCAGCGGGCGCCTCGCCAGCCACTTCGGGCGTCCATTGGGCCTCGGGGATTTGGCTGCTGCCCCAATCAGCTCCACCGATTGCAGCGCCAGAGAAATCAGCATAATCGGGCAGCGCGGGCACTTCCTCTTCTTCTTGCTCCTTTGCCTCCTCGGGTTCTCTATAGAAGAACAAATCAACCTAGCAACACAGATATGAAGAGCGAGCCCAGTATCAGAATTGTGTCCTGTTTCCATCACATGCAAGCTTTCGCTTTCGAGCGAGTGCAGTGGAGTAGAAACGTATGATGATGTGAAATACAGAAACTGCAGAGACTTCATTATTATTACCATGATATCCCACTTGTGCCCAGGTGCTACTACGCCGCGCATCTGAAGAACCATCCTAGCCAAGAGCCAGAAAAGGCACCCAATGCTGTGCTTTCCCTTGTTATTGGCGGGGATGCCAATGTCGACGTAGCGCATGGGCGAATCGGTGTCGCAGAAGGCAATGGTGGGGATGTTGTACAGAGCAGCTTCTTTGATGGGCTGCATATAAGTTTGAAGACGAATTAACACTGCCCGCGCCATACGAAGGCAAGCAGTAATCAACTATGATCGTCAACTAGCAGATGTAACCTGGTGATCAGTTCTCGGGTCGGTGAGAATGAGAAGCCTCGGTTCGCTGAACGATGTCTGTAGCTGATTGGTGAACGTACCGGGCGTGTGACGCCCAGCAATAGCATGAGCTCCAGTGTATTGAGCGAATTTCAACACTGCTCTCTGCCCGTATGGCCTGGCCGATTGCACGATGATGTCCTGGGGTTCTCTATGGCAACAATGACCCTAGCTGCCATCTGAAGCTTCTCCCATGTCTTCCCAAGGTTGATGATGTAGATACCTGAGCCATTTTAGAGCAATAGAACTTGACCAAAATGCAAATCGAAAAAACAGACAGAATCCAAAAACCAGCGTATAGTAAGGAAGGCCGTGGCTCGGAAAAAAAAAAAATCAATCAAGTGCGATCGTGCGGATTTATAAGGAATTGACATCTGCAAACGACTGAGCAAGGGCAGCAAAGTATAAATACGCAAAAGCATAAGAAAAAATCACCACTAGCTAGCTAGGCAGTTTTACATATAATCAGCCACATGGACTCCCCATTGCACATTATCACACAACTAAAACCGCAAATTCAACAATCAACATCAGTAAACATATTACGAACCGTCGTTGCGGCGCCTGAAGACGTAACGCTCCATCTGAAAATCGCAGTTTTTGGTGCCAAGGTGGACTTCAGCTGCCAACATCATCTGTACGTCGGCTTCCTTCGTAGATAAACCCCTTTGGCCGCTCGCCATGATGTTTTTCTCCCGACCAAGCGAAAAACAAAATCACCTCGCAGCAGCTAAAGCTGATCGCAGTCCAACCGCGTTCTGTGATGCTCGGAGAAGAAAGGCAGGCGGCGAAAACCATACACATTATTATATCTTGAAAATCAAAACCCTAAGGAGTAATTGGGCTGGGCTGGCTTAGCAGTTTTTTATTGTGCTGGGCTGGGCTGGTATGCCTATAGACCATTTTGTGTGTCTCATGAATATGAATATCCCACAGTTCAGTTAACTAAACCTCATAATGAGCAATGGGACAACCTCGTTTTCAGCAGATTAATTCCCTAGTATCTATTTGTCTAAGACTTGGAAGAACGGTAAATTCCCTATCAATCCCCTTTCAAGTTTAAACTTCCTCTTAAATACCCATCGAATTTTTTCTTCCTGATCAGTACCCATCTGCGAAAAGTTTCCTATTTAATACCCCAAACATTGAAATGACGGAAATAACCTTTCTTTACAATTGCAAAACAATTTTCAGAATATTATACCATGAGACGCGATTATTCTACCAGCAAAAGATGTTATTATACCACAGAAGAAATATACTATTTTACTAATAGACATAGTTATTATGCCAACAGTGGACATTATCATATCTAGTTAAATTTAAGAGTATTATACCAATAGATATCAAAATTATACTAAGAAATAAGAGTTATCATACGAATTGATCTTTCTACATTATACCCATAAAGACGAAAATTATACCATCAAAATCCAAAATTCACCAACAAAATATTCAAAAAATTGTACCTAAAAATAGTTAATTATACCATATGATATCAACATTATACCAGTAAATAATGTAATTTTAGTGCTCGTTTGGTTGATAGGTTTATATTTAGGAAGGTTTAATTAAGTAAGGGTTTAATCAAATTAATGGGTATAAATAAAATGCGTGTTTGGTTAGTGGGTTTAAATAAACACATGTGAGGAGATGTTTATTTAAACCCGTCTGCATGAGTTTAGTATGGTTTTATATAAACCCATAGTTTAGATAAACCCATGAACCAAACAGTCTGACATGTCTTAAACCCACCTTTAAAATTACTAAACCCCCAAACCAAACGGGCACTTAAGTTATTGTTAAATCTGAAATACTCAAATTATACCACACGGACCGATTATACCAACAAATACGAAAATTTAACCATAAAGGTATTCTGAAAATTATACCAGTAGAGCATAATATTATACCAACAAACCAATTTATTACATTATGATGTTTCAATCCAATTTCTGACAATTATACTACCAGAAGTTGATATTATACCAACTGTTTCAGTTATTGTACCTAAAAACACTACATATGGAATTATACTCACAGACATCAACATTATACCAACAAGTCAACTAATTCAATTTCGCTGTATAAAATTAAAATAACAATATTTATTGGTATAATAACGAAAATAGATGGTATAATCTCCTCAATTTCTTGGTATAATAGCAAAATTAGTTAGTATAATCTCCAATTTTGCTGTATAAGATTAATATATATATTTATTGATATAATAACGAAGAAAGATGGTATAATAACGAAAACATATGGTATAATTTCACAATTTCTGGTTGCAGAAATTAGTTTGTATATAATTCAATTTCGCTGAAAATACAATATTTATTGGTATAATAACGAAAATGGATGGTATAATCTCCTCAATTTCTTGGTATAATAGCAAAATTAGTTGTTATAATCTCCAATTTTACTGTATAAGATTAATATATATATATTTATTGGTATAATAACGAAGAAAGATGGTATAATAACGAAAACATATGGTATAATTTTCACAATTTCTGGTATAATTGCAAAAATTAGTTTGTATATAATTCAATTTCGCTGTATAAAATTAAATAACAATATTTATTGGTATAATAACGAAAATAGATGGTATAATCTCCTCAATTTCTGGTATAATAGCAAAATTAATTGCTATAATCTCTAATTTTGCTGTATAAAATTAATATAACTATATTTATTTGTATAATAACGAAGAAAGATGGTATAATAACGAAAACATATGGTATAATTTTCACAATTTCTGGTATAATTGCAAAAATTAGTTGGTATATAATTCAATTTCGCTGTATAAAATCAAAATAACAATATTTATTGGTATAATAACGAAAATAGATGGTATAATCTCCTCAATTTCTGGTATAATAGCAAAATTAGTTGGTATAATCTCCGATTTTACTGTATAAGATTAATATAACTATATTTATTGGTATAATGACGAAGAAAGATGGTACAATAACGAAAACATATGGTATAATTTTCACAATTTCTGGTATAATTGCAAAAATTAGTTGGTATATAATTCATTTTCGCTGTATAAAATTAAACTCACAATATTTATTAGTATAATAATGAAAATAGATGGTATTGTGTTGAACTTATCATTAAGGAATTATAACTACTAGTAACTTGCTCGTTGAGGTAGTTTCTGATCGATTGTCTATTAAATAACTGACAAATTGGCTTAAATTTTTTGTGTATACACCAATTGATTATACATTTTAAGTCAATTAATAAAAGAGTATGATATTCTTTAGGACAGTTGTTGAACTTGTTTGTTATACCAACATCGATGATTGCAGTGTTGAACGATTGGCATCGGTGTTGAACTATATTCTAGTAGAATTGCAGTGTTTATAATGTTTCTTCGAGGGCATCAGTGTTGAACTTGACTGTTATACCAACATCAAGGAATTATAACTATATTCTTTAGCAAACAAACTTGATTGTTATACATAGGCTTTCACTCTTGCTATAAAACAATCGTTACAACTATTATATTAGATCGAACTAATAGATCGAACTAATAATTTGGTAGAACTAATGCAATCGTCACCAATGTAATGCTCAACATACAAAGATTATACCAATGGTAAATTTGGATCAAGTAGAAAACAACGAACTATGTTCTTCGATGGCAGTTGGTATCTTTCATTCACTGTCAATATGCTTTTGTCAATGATTGATTCACTGTAAATTGGTCGAAATGCAGAATCGTTTCTATCCTTTGATTTGTATATCAGTCGAATCATATCACATATGGTCGACATCTTATTCTGAAACTAGTTGACTAAATATATGAAATAAGTTCATCAATCAATCAATCAATTTATGATGTTACTTTCACAACCGTGTTTTAATTATATATTGGTACTAGTATAATTCGTTAGACCAGAAATTGAATTATATACCAACTAATTTCTGCAATTATACCAGAAATTGTGAAAATTATACCATATATTTTTGTTATTATACCATCTTTCTTCGTTATAATACCAATAAATATAGTTATATTAATTTTATACAAAAATTGGAGATTATACCAACTAATTTTGCTATTATACTAGAAATTGAGGAGATTATACCATCTTCGTTATTATACCAAAAAATATTGTTATTTTAATTTTATACAGCTTGAATTATATACCAACTAATTTTTGCAATTATACCAGAAATTGTGAACATTATACCATATCTTGTCGTTATTATACCATCTTTCTCGTTATTATACCAATAAATATAATTATATTAATTTTATACAGCAAAATCGGAGATTATACAAACTAATTTTGCTATTATACCAGAAATTGAGGAGATTAACCATCTATTTTCATTATTATACCAATAAATATTGTTGTTTTAATTTTATACAGCGAAATTGAATTATATACCAACTAATTTTTGCTATTATACCAGAAATTGTGAAAATTATACCGTATATTTCCGTTATTATACCATCTTTCTTCGTTATTATACCAATAAATATAGTTATATTAATTTTATACAGCAAAATTGGAGATTATACCAACTAATTTTGCTATTATACCAAAAATTGAGGAGATTACACCATCTATTTTCGTTATTATACCAAAAAAATTTTTGTTTTTTTAATTTTATACAATGAAATTGAATTATATACCAACTAATTTTTGCAATTATACCAGAAATTGTGAAAATTATACCATATATTTTCGTTATTATACCATCTTTCTTCGTTATTATACCAATAAATATATTTATATTAATTTCATACAGCAAAATTGGTGATTATACCAACTAATTTTGCTATTATACCAGAAACTGAGTAAATTATACCATAATAATTAGGTCCTCTAATTGTAAAATAATCTTGCCAATTGTATAGTATAATTAGATCTTTTATTGGTATAATAATTGTTAAAATTATTCAGTATTTGTTGGTATAATAACCAAAACTGTTGGTATAATCGTATCATGTGTTGGTATATTTATATGCACATTTTAGTCAAATATGGTGGTATAATAAACAAGTTTTGTGGTACGATGTTATACAATGTAATTCGGGTAGAATAGCTAAAACAGTTGGTATAATGCGATCTTTTGTTGGTATAATAGTCAGAAATTGAATGGAAAAATAATAATATAAAAATGAGTTTATTGGTATAATAATTTAATTTATTGTATAATTATTTGAATATTTGTTGGTATAATATTCCCTTTTGTTGGTATGATATCTACCGTTCGTGGCATGATGTTAAAGATTATTTCATATATAAAAATTATAATAACACTATTTGTTGGTATAATAATAATAACAATTGGTATAATAATTTTAAATTTTACTTGGTATAAAAATGGAAACAATTGATATAATATCTATTTTTATTGGTAGAATTATATGTTCAATTTTGGGTATAATTAGTTGTTTTCATGGTACAATACTTGCTACATGTGATGTAATAATCTAAAAGTTTTTTAAATCCTTAAGGAAGGATTATTTTCCTCTTTTCAAGCATTTTGGGTATTAAACAGGAACTTTTAACGGAAGGGTACTGAACAGGAAGAAATAATTCGATGGGTTAAGAGGAAGTTTAAACTTCAAGTGGGACTGATAAGGAATTTACCCTTGGAAGAAAGTAGATGAAAATCGCAGCCTTAACCTTCATCATGAGATATGATTAAATCAGCCACTTGACATAATATGAACACAAGCTCAAAAGTGTCGTAGTGAAGTGTTTTTATAGATGTCTCCCCTTCGAATCATTAGTATGAGTTCAGTCAGCATTTATCTCACACACACATGACACATATATATAACGCATTAAAAAGCCTTAAGATATAAACATTCGACTAGACAAATCTAATAGATTATCCATGGTTATAGTTCATCATTCCCACCGTAAGAGGCTGTTGAGATGAGGTACAAGAAAATAGTAGTAACCTCCTCCTCCTCCTCCTCCTCCTCCTCCTCCTCCTCCTCCTCCTCCTCCTCCTCCTCCTCCTCCTTCGTGTGCTCCTCCCACCTAAAAACCTGTCTTTCTCCACTCTTAAAATTATAAGCTATCCCTCTCTTTAGAACAGTTGCAAGAAAACCAAAGACCAATACTTCCCTCGGTACCAATCAGCACAATTCGCTTAAGTCTACAGATTTCTCAACCTCTTTGGCATTATGCCCCTATTTATTATGCTCCAATTACTTAGCCTAAGCAGCAGCTTCCACTCACCACTTTCTGAGCTCATCTCCCAAACTTCCCTGTAATCCCTTGTCCATCCCCTCTAAACATCGGCGTTGGAGGCCCAGGAAATCGACGAACGGTTTCAGTCCCTACGTTCATCGTCAGAACAATCCCTGTACTACTAGGCCAGAGTACATAGCCTTCAGTAACAACCACATACCTCCTTACGAATAGGAGGTAATCCTCTAAGAACATCGGTAGCAGGTGCTTTACGTTGATGATCCTCCAAGATTTATCTGCTCCAATGGTCAGAACATGGATCTGAGGCGGCATACAGCACAGTCAAACAGCTTTGTAACAGAGGGTGAGCCTATTATCACCAACAAAAGCTGCTGCTAAACCACAAGTACAATCGATGGATCCCAAAGAGCGAGGAAGAATGGTCCAACGCCTCGTCAAGGGGTTCACGATGCAGTACACGTCGCTTCCTCTGTGGTCGCGCGATATCAGTGCCAAACCGTTGCAGCTCGCCCATACACGACCGTTGAACTAGAAATCGAACTCTGATACCTCGAGGCGTCCGCGGCGCATCTCCAGGTAATAACCACACCTGTTCCGCGGCGAACACCACGGCTGGATTAGGATTCCGCCGCCGCCGATCGAATTTCGGAGGTGGTGGCCGGCGAAATTGGGGTAACGGACGATTAGAGACCATTCCCTGCAAACGTGGCGCGCGACGTTGAACAGCGTATGCGCCGGGAGATGCTGAAGAAGTTGGAAGACTACGTCTTGGGGAAGGTATCCGATGGTGGTGATCGCCGGTCGTTTCTTCTTCCTCGCCGGAATCATCCTTACGTCGGCCTCCTCCGTAGATGATTCCTCCATTTGGCCGTTCGCCATGATTTCCTGCAATCGAATTGAAAACCAAAACCAAAATCAAAATCAATTCGGAGCAGATGGCTAGGACTAATTGATTGTGAAGGACACGCTATTATATCTTACTGGGTTCTTTAAAGAAAAAGGTTCAATTCGAAATCAGGCGCCCTTTTAAGGGTTTGATTTCGAATTCATGCCCTGTTTAAGAATTTTTAGGTTAAAGGACCCATTTTATGTGGTGTAAAAAAGTGGTATGAAAAATATATGAACTGGTATAGAATGATTGTTTTGTGTTACAAACTTTCAACATACTGGTATGTCTGAGCAATAAAGTGGTACTGCAGAAAATAAATTGGTATCAGATATCATAAACTGGTACCGAATTATGGTTTTGTGGTACAGAATTTCAACATGCTGGTATGTAAGAGCAATAAAGTGGTACTGCATAAAAATGGGTCCTTAAAACTAAATATTTTCCGAAGAGGGTCTGAACCCTAAATTATACTTATGGAGGGGCCTGAAATGAAAATTGCCCTTAAAAATGGCCTCTTTCACCCAAAAACTTTTAAAAGTAACCTTCTTAGACTTTTTTTGCCACTAGCCTCCACTTTGATTAACTACTAACCATCTTCCTTAATAATTTTTAATTTATTTGAAATGTATCGAATGTCTCACAAGAAAAACGCAAGAAAAAATTATGATGAGTTGTGATAATTTTTTTAGAATTTTATTTTTGTTGAATAATAGTTATTTGAATGTTCTATGGATTACAAGTTTTCTTGAGTTTTTTTGTTTTTAATGCTTTAGATAATATTTCTTAATATATATGCCAAGATGAAGAATAATGTCATGTATGAAAATGATTTTCGATGGTAAATGAAAAAAATAATGAGTAAAAAACTTTCGGGGTTAAAATATAATAAAGATGAACTGTTTTACTTACTTGAAATAATAATAGAGAAAAAAGTAATATTAAAAAGATTTGATGTGAATACTGAAAATAATATTAGTGTAAATTGAAAAAGTTGATTAATTTTGTAATAGCACTATTAAAAATAACACTGTTTATGTTATTCTCTCCAAACATACGTCTCATTCAAATCTGAAGAAGAAATTAATACGAACGCGTATATATTCACCTTATCCAGCTAATCGACTATTTTTCATATGCGATCCGTTGAAAGAAAGAATTAAGCACAACTCATTTATCACAGTAAGTCCTTTTTTTTGTTTTTGATTTCACACTTGAAAGTCAAGATTTTTCAGTCAATTAGATGGGGAATTGAGTGGGTTTCGATGTATATGCTCGTGAACGTAATTCCAGCGAAATTTGAGCTGAATCGATGCATTTTCGAATGTTCTCATGTTAGAACTGAAGAACAGGTGCAGGGTCCCCTGAATATGCACACGGGTCCCCTGCTGTATGAGACCCGTATGCATATGCAGGGGACCCAAGCGCATATGCAGGGGACCCGTGCACATGTGCAGGGGAACTACAAGCATATGCAAGGGACGCGTGGGCATATATTGGTATTTTCATATCAGGCATGTGTAAACAAAAAAACGGCACATTATTCTTTTTCAGAGTCAGATCTAGAGGCAAATGAAGTCTAGTTCCACAAATCATTGTTCTTCTTCAGAGGCAAGGAATTCAATTTTCAAGAAAGTTATAAAATGCAACCATGATGTTGTGGCAAAACTGCAGATGGCGAGGAAAGGATCGAGATCTGGAGAACGGTTCTATGGTTGTGGTTATTGGCCTGTAGGTGAAAAGTCTAATACATGGTTAGATACGATGGTTTACTTTTATAACTATCGTGCGGGTATGTTGTTTTGTAGGATAGCAATTGCAAATTTTTTAGGTGGGAGAGTGATGTTACAGGGGAAGAAATTTGTGCGGAAAATATTTCAAAAAGATTGGAACTTTTGCAATTAGAGAATGCAAAAAAGTTGGAGAAGATTCAAGCATTGAAGTTTAAAAAACAGAGCTTGGAAGAAAATGTTGTCAATTTGAAGCTTAAGGTCGCTAAGCAAGCAAATGTAGAAAAAGCTTTAGTCTTTGTTCTAACTGCATCTTGGATTTTGTTTGGAGTCTTTATTTATATGATTAATAAATGAATAAGTAAAAATTATAGGGATTAAGTGGATGAAGTAAGAAGTGTGTCAATTGTAGTAAGTTAAGTAGACTACTAATGCATTGATGTTTGAATGTTTAGGATATATCAATTACTATTGTGTTATTATGTAGCGTGTTTACAATGGTACTTTGTGTATACATATACTAGTTTTAAATCTACAGGTATACATTTTGGAATCCGTGCCATGCATGAGAACCCGTGTAAATGGTACAATTTTTAATTCTTCATTTACCTACAATACTAACATGCTTTGGTGTGCATATGGTTAATTAAGTGACTGAAATAAGAAGTGAGTCAATTGTAGTAAGTTAAGTAAGCTACTAATGCATCGATGTTTGAATTGAATGTTGAAGAATTTATCATGTAGCGTGTTTAATATTGTACGTAAATGAATAAATAAAAATTGTATGCAATAAGAGATTGAAGTAACAACTGGTATTGTAATCAGTTAAGTAAGTTAATAGTATTGTAATTATTATGTAGTTTTTTTTTTAATAACATCATAGATTTATTACATATTGAAACAAATGGGGAATATTAAAGACAAGAGCATCGTATCTCCAATGATGATCAAAGTACATATGTTTTGTAGGCTAGAATAAGCTTCATTCTGAAATATGGAACTCAATCAATTTCTTACATCAACATACCTATTCTGATATATAATTATTTTTAAAATTTTGATTTCATTAATATGATACTTTTGTGGTATACATAAAACATATTTAGAGTTTCATGTTTATGGATGTAGAGTTTTAGGAATCCATGTCATGCATGGAAATCAGTGAAATGAGCAGGGGCCCCGTCCATACATGCAAACGTGCATAAATGCAAGGGATCCGTGCATAAATCCAAGGACCCGTGCATAAATCCAAGGGAGCCTTATATATAACCATGGGACCTGCATAGATGCAAGGGATCCGCACATAAAACTCTCCACCAAAATGTGCAGAGAACCACATATATCATGCGCATGGTTCTCATAGGGACGGGTCCCTTGCATATATGCGCGGGTCCCTTGAACCATGGGACCCGTGCATATAATCAGGGGACCCGCACATGTGCAGATACCCAGCGTAGGTAACCCAACTTTTTCAATTGCAGATTCCGAAACGTATCAAATTTAACTCAATTTTCGTCAGAATCACTGTCATAAAACATATGGATCAGGTCCCATGCATATATTCGCGGGTCGATTGAACCAGGGGACCCGTGCATACATGCAAGGGACCCGCGCATTTGCAGATCCCCAGCGCAGTAACCCAAATTTTGCAATTGCATATTTGAAAACGTATTAAATTAAACTCAAATTTCGTCGGAATCACTGTCATAAGACATATGGATCAGGTCCCCTGATAATATGCACGAGTCCCCTGGTTCAAGGGAGCCGCGCTTATATGCAAGGGACCCGCGCATATATACAAGGGACCCGCAAATATATGCAAGGGATCTGATCCATATGTTTTATGACAGTGATCCCGACGAAATTTGAGTTTAATTTGATACGTTTTCGAGTCTACAAGTAAAAAATATGGGTTAGCTGTGCTGGGATCTTCACGTGGTTCAAGGGACCCGCGCATTATGCAAGGGACCCATACATATATGCAAGGGACCCGCACATATATGCAAGGGACCTGATCCATATGTTTTATGATAGTAAATCCGACGAAATTTGAATATAATTTGTTACGTTTTCAAATATGCAATTAAAAAATTTGGGTTACTGCACTGGGGATCTGCACATACGCGGGTGATAAACGCATTTTCATTCGTTTATCTCCATCATTTTCATGTCGAATGTTTGGTTTATGTGAGTTGTCTCATGCATTTATTCATAATTTTTACATATTTTGATGTCAAAGGTTTATGAGGCGATATTTGGGATGAACTGTGTAAACATGGAGCAGAAATTACAATTTTTCAATCAACACGGCCTTCAACATGGCCATGTCTAGCAGAAGGAAGGAGAACTCTAGCTTCGGCCTCCCAACACGGCCTTTAACACGGCCATGTTTGTCAGCAGAAAAGAAAACACACTTGCGGCCCTTTAACACGGCCGGACACATGGCCGTGTTGACCAACAGTGTTGGGCCTTAAACCCTAAGCCCGAAGGATACATGGCCGTGTTTGAAGCCATGTTCACCCTGTTTTCTACTTAAGCCGCAATTTTTAGCCCTAAGAGCATCTAAGCCGCCACAACTCATTTCTAATCACCAAAACACCTCAAGGACGACTGAAGAACCCTAGAGATCAATCTCAAATGATCTCTAGGTGCTAAAGTGAAGATTTGAAGCTCATTTACACCGGAGGATCGAGCAAAGCACGAGGGATAAGCTTGAGCTCGCTAAATAGGGAAGAATCTATGTATTTCTCTGCTTTGTTTCGTATACATCTCGTGGCTTCTTCCTTCACTATGAGTACCTAATCATTTTGTGTGTTTGGGATGAGAAGAACGCTAGATAGCGTCGTAGTTTGGACGTAAAATACTCGTGAACACATGATATGGCTTTGTATCGTTTATGACAGCTTTTATTCGATTCAGTATGTCTATGTATTGTTTTGAGAATCACATTTGGCATGTCTATGTGTTGGTGTGATGTTTAGTAGACCGTTAAGGGCGAAAGCTAAATGACGGTTCGTTCTATCGTAAACGTTAGGCGTCGACTATAGGGCGAAAGTAAATAGTCCACCCTCACATTAGATAAACTACTATATATTCTCGTGACCATTTAGGGCGAAAGCTAAGTTGGAAACGAGTAGGAATTATCGTGACATAATCATTATCATGTGGTAACATTATTACAACTTCATCGACGATATCTAGCGGGATTCGAAATCCCAAGCACATTCCTTTTATTCAAAGTTACTCTTAAATCTTTAGTTGTGTTTTGATCATTTTTCTGTGTTAGTCAAGCTGTTGTGACTTAGTTCAAATTTAAAAATCTAAATCATTTGTTAGGCTAGATATTGAATTGATAGGTTATTACTAGTAATCGAGATTATTCCTCGTGTTCGATACTCGAATACTCGCTATAGCTATTTTACAAACGATAGGTACACTGCCTATCGCGCGTGGTGATAGTTATAACATATTCGTTTTAATTATTACTTGACGTACTTGCACGGACATTTATTTAAAACGTACACGCGCGCGATCAGCGGGTCCCTTGGATATATGCATGGGTCCCCTGGTTCAAGGGCCCCGCGCATATATGCAAGGGACCTGATCCATATGTTTTATGACAGTGATTTCAACGGAAAATGAGTTAAATTTGATACGTTTTCGAATTTGGAATTAAACAATTTGGGTTACATGCGCTGGGATCTGCACATGCGCGGGTCCCCTGATTATATGCACGGGTCCCCTGGTTCAAGGGACCCGCGCTTATATGCAGGGGACCCGCGCATATTGCAAGGGACCTGCACATATATGCAAGAGACCTGATCCATATGTTTTTTATTTATCATACACACATCCCTAACATCAATATTTCTTTTAGACAATTAAAAATTTCATCTACTTGATATTAAAAATCTATTCTATTATTAAAGGTCATAGTTTATAAAAACTACCAATTTGGTCTGTCATATTTATTTGCAATTTGATCCTTTATTTTTATTTAATTAATTTAATATTTTTCATGTTACTTTAACATTTTCTATTTATCATACACACATCCCTAAAAATCAATTTTTCTTTTAGACAGTTAAAAATTTTATTCATCTATTTGATTAAAATAATAAATCACAAAATTGAGAATAACGTAAATTAAATTCAAAGCACACGCATGGAGTGTGCAAAATAGTACCAGGGTGGATATAAACTGCTTATTTGGTCTGTCTATTTAATAATGATTATTTACCTTTATTGTTAAGTTACAATTTATCCTGGATATTTTCATTTATTACAACTTTGTCCCTAAGTTAAAATTCTATTGTTGAAATACTTTATAATATGAAATGTTCGAAATATAAAAAAACATATTTGAACACCCATTGGATGTGCTACAGCATTAGTTGTTGGGGCCTTTTAAAATTGTCGTGATTTGGGGTATCAATTAGCCAATCATAATTTTTGTCAATTAATAATTATTGAAAACACTTAAAGTTAATAATAACCATCCACTATCTATTATTAGTATAAACCATCCACTATCTATTATTAGTATAAAATAAAAAAAATTATTTTTAATACACATTAAATTTAAAACTAATTTTAATTTTTCATGAACCGATTAAATATATGAACACATTTCTACATAAAAATAATTATACACGTATTCTTCTATTTGTATATTACTAGTATGTGTAGACCCAATGCGTGTGCAAATATGTACTTTGTTATACTTCGAATATTTCATATAATTAATAAAGTAATTGAAACAATACAATTTTAACTTAGGGATAATTTGTAATAAATGAAAATATCAAGGATAAAATTGTAATTTAACAATTAAGGGTAAAATTGTAAATAAACATTATTAAATTGACATACCAAATTGGACGGTTAGCCCCCCTGACTCTTTATATAATAGTATAGAAAATAAACATTATTAAATTGACATACCAAATTGGACGGTTTATAGCCACCCTAGACTCTTTATATAATAGTATAGAATAGATAGTATAGACTGCACATGCATTGAATGTGCAAATAGTACTAGTGTGGATAATTCCCTTTGGCCGAATCGAAACCTTAACTAAATCAGTTTCGTTTCAATAATTTAAGTATAAAATAAAATTTTGAAAAATTGGAGTATTTGTAAACTTTTTGAAACTGCTACCAACTCAAACAAGAAAAAAAATCTTTTGAATATGAAAAAGAAAGCAATATTTCAAATGATCCATGGAATTAGGGGTGATCGTTCGGTACGTACCCAACCAAACCAAAATTTCGGTTCCCGTATATCCCGAACCGAAATTTTTAAAAACTGAATTTACCTAATAACCGAATTTCAATAAAATTAAAAAAAAAACAAATTTTCAGTAATATTTAAATTAAATACATATAATTTAATATAATTATAGCTATATTTTTACTACTAATATAATTTATATATTTAAATTTAAAAATTTCGGTAATTCAGCATACCAATTTACCGAAATGAAAAAACTTATACCAAACCGAATTACCGAATTTTTTTTAAGAACCGAATACCGAACCGGAATTTTCGTTTCGGTTCAGTTTGTACCGAATTTTCAGTATTTCGGTATATTCGATCAGTATGCAGAATTATGCACACCCCTAATGGAATATATCCAAAAGTTAGAGAAGTATTTAAGCTTCAATTTAAATTATGAAATTAATTTAAACAATTCTTCAAAATTTCCCCAAAATTTACCAAATACGTACCAATATCAGAAAAGAAATGCCAACCAAAAAATGTTGAAAACTATTACAGTCGGCAGCCCATAAAAAAGCCAGAAGGATTCTCTTTGTTATTTTTCTTCTTCCACATTCATAAGCAGCTTTTAAGTTTTCTGAAATGTAACATAACACAAACAAACACTTTCTCTTTAACCTTAAAATCTTTCTCCAAGCATTTAGAACAAGAACACAACATAGGAACACTCAGAACATCTTATTTCTTAGACGCTGATTTCCTCTTCGAACCAACAGTACTAACAGGCTCTGGCTTGGGGTGCTTCTCAGCCTCGCTTGGGTCCAACCATTTGAGGGGTTGACGATTAAAGAATGGCCAATCGGGGATAGTGACGAGAGAAGTTATTACGACTCCCCCAGCATAAACTAACAGCATCGTCTGAAACGAACCCAATACGTATCCCGAGATAAATGCAGCCACGGCGACTGTTAGCAACATGAGCTGCATCAGCTGTTCGGCCAGCTTTTGTCCTTGCCAATCCATTTAGCTTATTACCTGTGATTGTGTAATGAGAGATTGAGCATTCTAATGTAGAAAATCAAGAAATACACATACAAGAAGATACTAAGTTGAAAGGTAATGCTTTTATAAGATACATAGCCAAATGACATAGCAATGAACGAATTTGTTAATGCTAGCTTGAATAAAAAATGAATGCTAAGGGTTAGATATGCTTGAAATAAAAAACTTGCACAGCAAATACTTGTTATGGAAATCGCAGAAACTATACCAAGATTTTGCTTGTAGGCACGAAGAATGAAGTTATCGGTTCAATAGGAGAGAATCAGCAGCCAATCCACAATCTCAACCCAATCAAAGTCACATTAAAAACACAAACACACACATCACTCTGGTTTTATAGATCATTTCAGAAACTTAACGAATGATACATCAATCTATTACCTGCTCAGTCACACAAAGAAGTCCATTAAGAGAAAAGGGGGAATCTCCCAAACGTGTGGATTGAATATAATCGACTCGAAAAAGCCCCAATTCCGAAGCATCTAAAGAACTACAAGCATCCTCGTGACCTAATCCACTCAAATAACCGATTACGTAACCCAAAACCTAACCCCCCCAGATCCAAACAACAAATGCCCAATCAAACATAGGGAAGACGCCCAACAACAATAAAGACATCGACAACAATCGTTCGATATTACAGCTTCGAAAACGCTGATGAATGGAATGCACTCACCAGAGAAACTAGGGACTTTGGGAGCTTCGTCGAGCGTTGACTGTTACCCGCAGCAAGCGGCAGCTGACGTATGTATATTACAAATGTTAATGGGCTTTCGCAGGCCCAATATTTTGAAAGGGCTTCGCCCACTAACGTTGTCGAAATCCTATTCATTCCACTTAAAAACTCAATGTATATGTTGGTAAAGAATATTTATGGGTAATTCTATTGGCACCCCTATTTTCTATTGCGCCCCCCTAATTAATATGTAAAGTAAACTATTATATAACCATAATATCTAAATCATTAACTACTTATCATTAAAGGCTAAATAAAGGATATCTTGAGCAAAAAGATTGGTATTGGAGTTCTAGCGATGAAAGATATTGTTTCCAAATTTTTTGTGACGGTTTTAATTACCATAAAATATATATGTTCTATATGTATGCATGTATAAAATTTTTGATTACTTATTTCGGCCATATGTCTCATCAATTAATCCTTAGCTAAATATGTGTGTTATTTAAGTTTTATATTAAAAAGAATATTTACGTAATGTGAAATATTTTTATTAAACTAATTTTATAATACTTTTGAAGATATTAATATTTCCAAAATGAATGTAAATTGTAGGATTAATATAAGGGTGATACAAAAGTAAATAAATTAAATATTGTATTGTTGTGTCATCCGATAAAATAACTTAATTGATATTGTTAAATAATTTATTGAATTAATACAGTTAATTGTTATAAAAAATTATAATAAATAATTATTGTTGAATTCATGTGATTAGATACCAATTTCATGTTTGGGGGTGTAAAATGGGGGTGTAACTAGTAAAGGGGGTGTGAATAGTAGGACCCATATTTATTTGCTGTGAATTGTGATAGCAACCGGTAAAAGAACCTAACCTAATCAAGTTCTGAAACCTGGGGTTTGGAACCGGACCGGAAATTTTAGTGGTTTAAGGTTTAATACTTTAACCGTATAAACCGGAGTGAAAACCGGCAGAAAACCGTGCCTTTAGAGTTTAGAAATACAGATATATATTAATTATTAAAATATAAGAGCATCAATAGCAACATCAGATAAACTAACAAAAATTCTTGAATTTACGGATTAGTTTAGTCAACAGAACTCGGAAGTCGAACTAGCTTGAACTAATTGTGTGGAAGTTTTTCTTATGCTTTTTCGTAAAAGCAAATATTCATAATAAATGCCGGGCTAACTAAGAAGCAAGAGAAATATGTGGGCTGAGTGGCCCAAATAGTAATTTTTAAGAATACTTTTAATAAAAAAATTTCTGGCCTACAATCGAACCAGATCATGGACATGAAATGACACGGCACTAACCATTTGTGCAAAGATGCATTTCTTTTCCAAAGAAGGTCCGCATTCTTTATATATATTTTGTTATGTATTAATTTTTTAACTGAAATTAATTTTTTAACTAATAACCTCCAAGGATTAAAGAACAATATCTTTTCCCTATTTTAAAGAATATTTCAGCTAAGATGAAATCGCCCACTTAACGAATGAAACGTGTCAAATGATAAACCACTAAGTTTTGCATTCCCAAAAATACCCCTGAGCACGGAGCCCTAGACTAGTACTACTCGACAACATTAGTTGGCATCGCAACGCATCGCAGAACACACCAAAAGATCGATCAGCAAAAAGAGTTCCGCAAAATATCTCTATCTCAAAGGCGAGACAGAAGAATCATCCAGCAGTTGAAGATTATGGCCTCATCTCAGGTGTGATCCGATGTTTCTGTTATTTCATTTGCAGTTGATCTGATTCATTTATCACTTGCTCTGCTTTTGCGTTAGGTTTCCGTGGAAGAGAAGGATTTGCAGCTGAAGTACCTCGGATTCGTTAGGATCCTCACCTTAAACGCCGTCGTCCTCGTCTGCAACGTCTACGATCACGCCAAGCAGAGCTCGGGCTCGTTGAAATCGAAGGTGGAGAACGTAGAGAACGCTGTTAGAGCCGTCGTTGCTCCAGTTTACGATAGGTTCAAGGGGGTTCCTGACGATCTCCTTATTTTCCTTGATGACAAGGTATTTTTTCATATCTATACTGTTTTTAGGGACTTTCTGTGGTGCTGTTCGAGCTGCTTCACAGTCTGCTATCTCTGTCACGTTAGTGTGAACTATGACTGATTGTTGTACTTGGGTGATGTTGAATCGATTTTTGTTTTGCCAATTGCTCGATTAATAAGGATGCTAGAATTTCATTTCGAATCGCCTTCATCTTGACTGCTATAGCTGGGTAGTACTGAATCGATTTTGTGTGTTGCTATTCGAGCTGCTCCATAGTCTGCTACCTTTCCCATTTAGTCTAAACCATCGTTCGATGATGCTAAATCGATTTAGTTTTACCAATTGCTCGGTTAATCGAATAAGGATTGCTAGAATTTCAGGTTGGAATCTCCTTAAATGACTAACCTCGGTTAGTTTCATTTCGAGGATGGATCAGACACTCATCGATGATCAAGGACTTCATTGGACCAACTGTAGTGAATCTGATGATAGTATTGTTGCATAATCATTTTGATTATCGCATTTATTGCTTCTACAGGTGGACGCAGCCACCGTAAAATTCGACGAATCTGCGCCGCCCGCTGCCAAGAAGGTCGCGCTGAGCGCCAAGCTAGCCCTAGACAGGGCATCGAAGATAGCCCAAGACCTAGCCGACGAAGCCAAAGTCTCGGGCCCACTTTCAGCTCTTTCTAAGGCAGGTACGATCTCCAAGAACATCGCCGTCGCCCAACTAGCCTCTGCTTGGTACAAGCTGAATAAATATCCCGCCCTGCACGGAGTTACAGACATGGCCCTACCAACCGCTGCCCACTGGTCGGAGAAGTACAACCATTTCGTCGAAGAGATGGCTGAGAAAGGTTACGGTTTCTTCTCTTACGTTCCTTTAGTTCCCATAGAAGATGTTCGTAAGGCTTACAAGCGATCTGAGGCTGGCGATGCTAAGAAGATCGATTCGGGCAGCTCTAGCGAGAGCGGTTCAGACAAGGAATGAGTTAAATGTCTGTATGTGTGTCTTTGATATGCTTGTAGATTAATGCCTCCCACTCTCCATTATGTGTGTGTGTGTTGAGTGTGTGATGATAAGTTCTATCTCTCTTTGATGGAAGACTCTTACTTGTGTAATGTTGGCTGAGATCTTATTGTAGCCCTTATGCTATCGTGTTTGATCATTTGCATTAATTAAGATTATTTTTTTGCCCACTTGGATATAATCAAACTTTGCGCAAAAGATGACAAGTGACCAATATCCATGTTGGTTTGCGCCAATCAATTCTTTAGATTTTCGTCGCATCATTGAAAAGTTTAAAATATCTTAACGGAGTTGGATAAGAATTGAGTATACCAGTGTTTTAAAACGCGTAGCGCAACACGTCGCGTTTTGAGTCCAAATGCGCGTAGTGTAAAAAGCGTAGCGCATTGCGCGAGTAATTCGAGCAATGCATTTACAATTAAAAAAAAGTATAACATGACAACACGACTAAAAAAACAAACCATCTTAACCACATAAACATTTGCAAAACTTAACTAACAGCGAAATCGAATTTCTTTGTATATTCAACTTCAACATTTAGCGTCGTTGGCTATAAATTTATTTTTCGCCTATACTATTAACTAATAAATTTATTTTTTGAATTATTAAATCTTTTTTATAGGAAATTAATATAAATTTATTTGAAATTACTTTAAAAGAAAAATGACCCTGTGACCCGTTAATCTTTTCGCGCCTAATTTCTCTCCTGCCATGGCAAAAAAGAGGAAAACGACGATACATACAGAGCTGCGCCTATCACGGTGGTGATGACGCCGCCCCCTACCAATGGGCAGTTGAACGCAAAATCGAACAGTAACTCTGCTAGCAATCAACGTCGAGAGAGCTTATTTGTAGACTTGAATTTCACTGTTCCATTGGTGAAAACGTCGACAATCAAACAGAATGTTGATGGCAAATTGGAGAAGATTGGCCCAAGCTGGCAGGATCTTCTAGTCGGAATCCTTTGCAATCCTCTTACTGTAATCCGTTGCTTAATTTCAGTGCGAAAATTCTGAAAAATCACGACAATCGACTTGACTGCATTGAACCAATTACTGAAGCAGGACAGGTAATTGGTGTAGTTGAAATTGATGAGATTCAAGAGGAAGTTGACCACTGGAAATCGGCTATAATGTGCTATGTACTTGGGGCTAATTCTCCGATTGCGGTCATATCTGATTTTTTAAGCGCAAATGTGACAAACTTGGGTTGATGAATGTATGGCAAGTGAGACAAGGTCTCTTCCTGCGCGATTTGATAGTGTGGATAAGAAGCCAGTAGTGTTAGCCCATGGACTGAGGACACACAACTGAACAAGGTGGGAGTTGAGAGTGTTCCTATATGGATACAAATGCCTCAACTGGAACTGAAATACTAGGGGCCAAAGACACTGAGTAAACTCTCAAGCCTAGTTGGAAAACCAATCATGTATGATGATGTTACAAGGAAAAAAGAGATAATTCACTATGCTAAAGTTCTTGTGGAAGTTAATCTCAACAAACCACTCAAGGATTCCATTCAACTCCTAAATGAGAAAGGGCAGTTGCTGGGGCAGAAAGTAACCTACGAGTGGAAGCCAGTTTTTTGCAACAAATGCACGAGGTATGGTGATGAAGAAGAGATGTGCAGAAAGGAAGAGAAGAGAGTATGGCAAGCAAAAAAAAACCCAGCTCCTGTGGCTCCTGCTCAGAAGCTAGTGGATCCTGCTCCAAGTGCCACTCCTACTGAAACTGAGGAAATGGGAATTCCAAAAGACATGGGGACCACCAGAAAGTCCTGGGCAGACCTGGTTCAACACGATGAAACAGGGAAGAAGTCTGAACATATAATCAACCCTTCCAATCAGAGGGTCATTGCCTCTGGTCATGGATATGTGTGCCTCTTGGAACATTAGGGGCCTCAATGGCCCTGCCAAATAGAGGGAGGTGACTCTCTTCTATAGTAAATATAGAATAAAGGTCATGTGCCTTTTGGAAATAGAACTCAAAAAGGACTCTATGAAGGATACAATTAATAAAGTGTTTGAGGACTGGGAAGCATGTCATAACCTAAGTGCTCATCCTAATGGTAGAATTGTAGTGGCATGGAGAGAAGGTATTGAACTGGAACTGGTTTCTCAGTCAGACCAACACATGCACTTCAAAGTCTTGAAGAACAGTTTGACTATCACTTATCTGACATGTGTTTATGGACACAATGAACCTGCTGCTCGAGGGAACTATGGATATTCTGGTGCAGATTGGTAATGTCCTTGATGATCCTTGGCTGGTTTGGGGTGAGTTCAACAATATCAGAGGCTTGGTGACAGACTGGGGGATCACCTATTACTGAAGCCGAGTTTAGAGAGTTCAATCAGTGCATGCAATCATGCCAGCTTGAGGAAATAAGGAGAAGTGGATGTCAATTCACTTGGTCCAATAAACAAAGTCATGAGAAGAGAATCTGGAGTAAAATTGACTAGGCTTTTGCCAATCAAAGCTGGATGGATAAATTTTTTTATCATACTGTGGCATTTCTGCAAGAGGGTGTTTCTGATCACACCTCCATTGTGCTAGAGAACAACTTACAGACTCAAACCTATAAAAGGCCTTCAAGTACTTCAATATGTGGAGCTTGGCCCCCGCCTTTCTAAGGATAGTAGAGGAACATTGGCACACTCAACCTGGACAGTCATGCAGACTCGCTGCTGGAACTTGTCCCAGCTGCATAGGCCTCTCAAGAATCTAAACAAAGATTGCTTTCCTGACATTGTAAATAACACTGATGTGGTCAGGAAAAAACTAGAGAAAATACAAACTGCCCTTCATGCAGATCCTATGAACATGGAACTCTTATCCAAGGAACAACTAACTAGACTGGAATATGGATTTCTGAGTGTGGCTACAGGTAAGTTTCTGAAACATAAGACCAAAGCCAGATGGTTGGACAAAGGAGACCAGAATACTTCCTAATTCCATCATGATCAAACAGGAAATGAAAGGGAGGATGCAGAGCTTTGGTCACTTGGCACGTGTGATACGAACAGACATTTTTCAAGCTGTTATGTGTTAGTTGGGCGGTTTGATGGTGTTCTGTTGTGTGTAGAGGGTTATGGCTGATGCATGTACCAGTTTTTGTGCTTGTGGTAAATGAAAATCTCATTTCACCAAAAATAAATAAATAACCAATGTCGTAAGTGCACTATTAAATTTCACGATTCTTTTAATAAACAATCTGTAGGAATTTTAAAATATAATAATTAACCAATTATACAATTGACAAAGTCACTCTTTACCTTTATATATTGAGCTTTCTGATATGTCTCTAAATCGTTGGGGTAATTTTTTAATATTTAAATTGATTTAGTCTTTTTCCGATAAATGAGGAATAAATTTTCCGCGGATAATGTAAAGACTTGTGGATATAAATTGGTTAATATTTCAACTATATTACACAATTCATTGATGTATTCATTGATGTATTACTATTCAAATAGTTAGTCTTAACAAGGATCACATTATTATGAATAAATTTAACAATTACACACTTGATTTTGATGAACGCCAATAGTGTGAGTATTTTCAAAAATCACGCAGCGCAATATAGCGTAAGGTAGCGTAAAATAGCGTAAGAAAGCGTACGCTTTTTGGGAAAAACGCGAAATTTCATACGCGGGTGACGCGTTTTGAAGCCAAAACACGATATAGCGCTACGTAGCGTGCTATAGCGCGCTTTTTAAAACATTGAGTAGGACATAATAGCCCTATTGAGGTGAAATATAAATTAAATGAAGCGTTGGCATAAATGTTTTTTTTTTTTCCAGTACTATTAAAGATAACAGGGCAATAAAAAAAAACTACATTCAAATGGGCTGAAATAGAAGAAAACCTATAGTATTATTATTCATAAGAAAAAGCCCATTTCGAATTTTTACCATTTTACACTTACGGATGTATATCCCTGTCCCTCCACTGCTTATTTACCTGCTACGCATTGCCGGCGGCGGCGGCGGCGACATTATTCCCAATCCTCGCCGCCCTCAGCGCCGCGCAGTGAAGCTTATGGTTAAGCTTCCAGTCAAGCGCCTGGCAAGCGCGTGAGCAGTAGTTCGCAGCTCCACAGACCGAACACTTGCGAAACTCGTTCCTCCTCGTCTCGGGCCGCCCAGCCCGAGTGCGAGCACAGCCTTAGCCCGGGCCCGAGATAACGGCCGGCGGCGAACCAATCGGATAGGAATTTGTAGGCCGGGTGTGGCTCCTGCGGCGGAAGCTTGCAGCCGTAGTAGGTGTTGAGTGGAGACGTTCCGCCGTAGAGCCTCATCTGACGTGGGTGCTGTAGCCGTCTGAACCACGCCGCCGGTATGGTGACGTCGTCGGTTCTTTCCTCCGGCAAAGTAGACAGGGCGGCGATGAGCTCGCGGAGGTTGGCTTGGGTTATCAGTCGGCGCCCTTGGACCACGTTCTTCGCCACGCCGTATCCGTCCTATTTATTAATTAAGATGATAATTAATTAATTAATTAATGAAAAAATATTTCGTCTGACCATCTGATTATCGTCGTCTTATTACCTGGACGCAGTGTCCTAATTCTCGGAGCGCGTCGACGTGGCCGAGGTAGGAGGCGCGTGCGCAGAGAACAACTGCCGTTCGTATGCTCTTGGCCGTCTTGGAGGACGGCCGCTTCCGTTGAAGTGGATCACGGAAAGTGAATAGAGCGACGGCGCGTGGCCGGCATTCGCCGCCTTGGCCATCAGTGAGCAGCCGCCGTTTTCTGTTCCCCAGGCAGTAAAATCGTATCTGCACGCGTCCAAAACCATAAAATATTTTTCATTACATAACAATTTGAGAAAGAGAAAACTAATTAATCAATTAATTAGTTACCATTCCTAAAACGAAGCAAGCTTCGACGTTCCCAGAATCGGCACACAGTCTGAGGAAGTTGTGGGCGGAATCCGACCATTTCTTCGCCTTCACCGCCAGCATCGCAAGAGAAGCTTTGGACAGAACATCCTTGCTCAGTCTAAACCGTTCATCCTCTTACATCTGCTCATCAAATCACTACAGAAAATCAGCAAAAATTAAGAACGAAGACGTAGATATTAGAGATGAACTCACGTGATGAGCACGGTGATGAAACCCGCCGGAGAATCAGCAGTGGAGCTCAATTTGCAGAGGATAGACGAAACGATTTCGTCTGGCAAGCTTTCAAAGCAGTCGATTTCGATCTCCGAATTCTTCTTCGATCTCTTCGTCATCGTTGGTTCGAAAACACGCACTAAGGTGTGTTGTGTGTGTGGGTTTAATAACTGAAGAAAGGTGAGGAAGGAAGGTGTTATTTATGGCGTGAGTGAGGTGAGATGAGAACGTGGTGCTTTTGGGGGTATATATACTAAGTTGGGAGAAAGCAAAATGACGTTACTGCCCTGCTACTGTCTGCTTTTTGTTTTTGTCGGTATTTACCTAAGTAGGTGGTGGTCAAAATCGAGTTTGACCAGATCGGCCTTTGTCTTGTACGCTCTTTGTACGGTCGAGTGTAATAAATCACAATATTTATTATGTTTCGAAAGAAATAAAGAAAACGTTTAATGTTATCTTCGAATTTATTAATGATAATTGCTATGATAATGCGAGCTTGTTTGGTACATGATTATGAATTTGAATTTTGAGCTGTTGAAATCTCCAGAACCAGGGGTGCCAAGCTGTGACCTTCATCATATCATGAAAATATTAGCTGTAATGAATGAAAGAATAATAGGAATTAATCATTTTTTATGGGTTTCTCCATTGAGGGGAGTTGTCGTCCGATTCATAATCATTTCTTCATAGATTACGGTGAATACCTTTATCAATTAAATTAATTTTCCTACGATTAACTTGGGATCGTAATCTTGGTGCTACAAAATGTTATCGTGCTTAAAATAAAATATCAAAGGAAAAAAAAGGAAATATTGGTTCCTTCCAATGTATTTTTTTACGTATATAATACATTAGAAACAAAGGCTGTGTTGTGTTTAGTTACGGGATAAACAAAGATATTTATCTTATTATTATCCACATTTATCCACATTTGGGAGTTACTATTTACCCAGCCCTCTTTTTACTAGTCACCGCCCCTAAAAAGGGCTGAAAAAGACATTTTTTGCCCTTCTGATTTTAAATCATTTAAAAAGAAAAACTAACTAAATATATTAATTCTGGTACGAAATACCGAAAACTACATACACAAATAAATTTCGAACGGACCTATCGATAAGGAAATTCGAACGAAATTTTCGACCGGGCCTTGTGCGGGCCGAACTGGAATTTCGGTCGGGCCTTGTGCGGGCCGAATTGGATTTCGGTCGGGCCTTGTGCGGGCCGAAAATGTGTTCGGCCGCACAAGGCCCTACCGAAATTGTTGTTCGGCCCGCACAAGGCCCGACCGAAATTGTTGTTCGGCCAAAATTTCGTCCGGCCCGTGCACATCAGGGCCGAAAATATCGATCGATCGGTCCTAAAATTTTAATCGATTTTTTTTCCGTAACGAATCGTTCGAATTTATTTGTGTATGTAGCTTCAGTATTTCGTACCGGAATTATATATTTAGTTAGTTTTTTGTTTTTAAATAAATTTAAATATCATAAGGGCAAAAACGTCTTTTTTCAGCCCTTTAGGGGGGCAAGGAAGAAGTGCGGTGAATAGTAACTCCCTTCGTTTTCTACGGAGGTATCCTAGTTAGTCACTTTATAGATGGACTGGTGTTTTTATTCCCCATTTGTTCCAATTCCATCATCACGAGGTTTTATTCGTCGCTATAGAGCAAAAATTTAATTGGTGATAAAATGTGAAATAAATTAGTTATACTATGTAGAGAAAGGTGAGGGGCTGTATTCTTCCTCCAATTAATTGATTTGTGTGTCCATGATACCACCATTTTTTATTTATTACAATCATACATCATAGATCAATTTCATCTTTACACGTTTTAAAAGAATAACATTAAGTTATATTTACATTGATTAAATATTTGTAAATAAACGTATATGTATAACTTTTATCACCATTGGATAAGCAAGAACGTTTACGACCGTTAGGGATAACCAAATAAGTATCGTATTTGACGTGGTCCTTTATACAACAAGGAAAATATCTGCGTGGAAAATACACTTACATATTTGGTAAAATTGATGCGAGGAGTCTTGATTTATAACGTCGCGATGATATGCAAATCAAGAAATATGTCGACATGATTTCTACAATATTTCGACACTTATTGGAATTAGGTCCTTAAATACATTAGTCCACGAATACACGGCAGATGGCACTTCTTATAGAAAAAAGAAGAGCGTTATTTGATTTACAAGTACACCTAAGCTTCATCTAAAAGAAGCCATAATAACTATTGAAATAGATTGCAACTCAATCACACGGTGTGTTGGTCTGAAAATATATATTAAAAATTGGCCCCTTTCACGTGTCGACTATAGGCAAAAAATTTATAGGATATGCTTCATATTCTCTATGAAAATTGAGTATTACTTATTGCTAAAATTGAACATCATATGACATCCACATGGAATCGCATTTATAGTGTATTGTGGAGGATTCGTTTATGATAATTTATGAGATAGGGACAAAAGGAGGGGGAGGGGGGGACAAAGGCCTCATGTGACAAAGAACACGTAAGTAGTTCTTAATTAAATTACAGTCATTCGTGGACAAATATTTTTTGGGATCAAGATTCCTATCTAATCATTTATATAATAACATAAGATGAGTTATACGGTAAATATTAAATCCACGTGACGAACACAACTGTACAGTGTCCCGACGTTTACCGTCCACGCGCCCTAAAACAAGGACCACGCTTTTGCCTCTAAAAAAGAGGAACCGTACAGTTTTGGACCGCAGGTAAAAACACGCGCCTGCTTCATATGATGACGTGTTTTTTCCCTCGAAGTGGTGGTGTCCACGTGGGCTCTGCAGAGATTAGTGACGTGGACAGTCTTCATTCCATTATTATCTCTTTACCAAATAAAAGATTTGTTAATTATGGAATTGCTCGTTTATTTTTAAAAATTTCTCCCATTTTAGTTCTCCTAGTTTCTTTTCTGCTCTGCTTGCTTTCTTTTCGTTTATTCTTAATATATATATATATATATATAGAGGAGAGAGAGAGAGAGAGAGATAGAGAGAGAGAGAGAGAGAGAGAGAGAGAGAGAGAGAGAATTTTTTCCATATTACGATTTGTGAATATTATGGAACTATGCATTTGAATGTTTTGAATATATTCGGTGTATGTCTTGATTTCTGTCCTTGTTTATACCGATTTGATTGTAACGGAAGCCAAAAAATTAATTACTCCCTCCGTCCCAAAGTTTTTGTCATTTTACTAAATCGGGCGTTCCATTTCTTTTGTACATTTTCTTATTTAGCAAAAAACCTTCACAAACATCATATAATAATATTAAATATTCGTAAAAGACATGCCAAAATATACATTTTTTACCTTTCCAACACACTATATTATTAAATATTCAGTTTTTTAATTCCCGATACCCAAATGTCCATAAACTTATGGGACGGAGGGAGTACTAGTTCTTGACATGTTCTAACTCCATAATGTAGGGAAGAAAAACTTCAAATTTATTTAAAATGTTAGATAGAAGCTTATAACGACATATGTTGGCATATTAAATCCCACTTAGTTTTAGATCATGTATGGTGGGTCCCATCTATTTCTATGGCTCCAAGATCCCCTCCAAGAATCTCTTGATGTGAGTTGTGACTCCCTAATTTCTTTTTTTTTTTTATGTTATTATTTAGTTGAAGAAGGCTAGAATTAAACTCGTCAAAAGATAGTGGAAAGAGAAAGAAAATTGGTAGCTGCACTGCGCAGAGGCAGATCTCTTCACCAACCTTCAGAATCCCACGTGAGCACTCGCCATGCATCTGATTGATGTTCCATTTTTGGTTATAATTCAGTGTCTGACGAAAAAGTATTTTGCTTTACATATATATATAGCCATGTTCTGGGATAAATCTCTAATGTGTGTGTGTTGTAATGGAGAATTGAGATTAGGCTGTTACCCATGTTTCCTGGCGTTTTGTTTATGAATGCACGCATAATCTTGGCATATGTAGCAGGTTTTTGAATCGATTATTAGGGTTGTTTATTATCTTCTCAGATTATTCACTGTTAAGCTGCTGCTGAGGAGCTGTTGCTCAAGAATCCATGGATGCCACCGTTAAACTACTGTACCTACCGTTCTTCTTCTTGCTCCTAATATGGCTTCTGTGCGACGTTCTGAAGAGAAGAAGAAGAAGAAGCGAACTCAGCGACGATCTGCGCCATTTGCAGGGAGAAAAATCATCCCTTTTCGCTAAAATCACCGTTTCATCGAACGCCGCCGTCGCCATAGCCTACCTTGGGCTGTGCCTCTACGATTTTCGGAGGCTGGGGAATGTCCCCTTCGAGGCTGGCTTGTCGGCCATGGCTTGGCTTTCTTCGTCGGTGGTTTCTGCTTATTCTATGAGAAGGATGACGTGGCCTTTCGTGCTAGTTCTGTGGTGGGCCTTTCACGGCGCATGCAATCTGTTCGTACTAATGCTCGTGATACTCTCCCGCCGATTCGAACCCTTTAAAATCCCGAGGTTTCTGACGAGCTACGACTCGGTGGATTTCGCCTCGATCCCAATTTCGACCCTCTTGTTCTTCGGTGCTTTGACGATGAGGAGAAATCCTTCGAAGAAGATCGACGCTCTTGCCGGCCATTGCTTGTAACTGAGAAGGATGATAGAAAGTTCGAAGAAGATCCCTTTTCTACTGCTGGGATTTGGGTTCGTTCTACGTTTAGATGGCTCAATCCTCTGTTCGAAAAGGGTCGAAAGGCAAAGCTCGCCGTGGGCGATTTGCCTCAGATTCCTCCTCGGAGACTGCCGACGAGGCTCTGTTTTCGCTCGAGGAGTCTCTCAGAAGGCAAAAGGCACAGCCTCGATCTTTGCCTAGCGCTATACTCCAGCAGATATGGAAACCTCTAGCTGTAAATGGGCTATTTGCAGGTACAAAGTCTTTTTTTTTTTCTTTTCCAAGTTTTCATTCGCCTGCAATTCGTATAACGAGTCAACTTCACTATCAGGGATGAACACTGCTGCGTCCTACGTGGGCCCCATGTTGATTCCCGAGTTCTTGAACTTCTTGTCGACGAAGGAAGAAACCTCGGCGTGGAACTACGGTATGTTCCTCGCGCTGATCTTCTTCGCCTCGAAGACGTTGGAGTCTCTGTCTCAGAGGCAGTGGTATTTCGGCGCCAGGCGTATAGGTATAAGGGTGAAAGCGTCACTGATGCTTTTGATTTACAGAAAATCTTTATCTGTTAAGTACAACGGCGGTAAGATTATCAACTGCGTAAACGTAGACGTAGAGAGGATTGGAGACTTTTGTCTGAATTTCCACAGCATGTGGCTTTTGCCCATCCAAGTGATATTCGCCCTGGCGATCTTGTACAAGAATCTCGGTGCTGTCCCCTCTATCGCAGCTTTACTGAGCACTATCTTCGTAATGACGAGCAACTCGCCTTTTTCGAGGATGCAAGAGAAGCACCACACGAAGATTATGGAGGCTAAGGATTTCCGTATAAAAGCTACTTCAGAGGCCCTAAGGAGCATGAGGATCCTAAAGCTCCATTCCTGGGAATCGAATTTCTTGAAGTAAGATTCTTGGCCTCAGAGAAACGGAGAGAGAATGGCTGAAACGGTACCTTTACACAAACTCGGCCATGACTTTTCTTTTCTGGGCTTCGCCTACTTTAGTCTCCGTCCTTACGTTCGGTGTGTGTATCGTGGTTGGGACTCCGTTAACTTCAGGCACGGTTTTGTCTGCCTTGGCTACTTTTCGTATGCTTCAAGAACCTATCTACAACTTGCCCGAGCTCATGTCCATGGTTGCTCAGACCAAGGTTTCGATCGATAGGGTGCGAAGCTTACTCGCGGAGGAAGATCGTAGGAGGTTGTCGAACAGTATTGCTTCGGACAACTATGCCATTGAGGTTGAACCTGGGGAATATTCATGGGAGAACAGAGGAGAATTGTCAAGGAGAATAACAACTACCGTTAAGATCACTGAGAAAATCAGAGTGCCCAAAGGTTTCAAGGTGGCTGTCTGTGGTTCGATTGGTTCAGGCAAGACGAGCTTCTTACACAGCATACTCGGAGAGATACCTCAGATTTCTGGGGCGAGGATTAGAACGTATGGTACTAAAGCTTTTGTGCCACAGTGTCCATGGATTCAGACGGGTACTGTGAGGGACAACATACTGTTTGGCAAGGAAATGAATTCTGATCGGTACAATAACGTAGTGGAAGCGTGTGCTTTGAACCACGATTTTGAGATGTGGGCAGATAGAGATCTTTGCGTAGTCGGGGAGAGAGGAATAAACTTGAGCGGGGGCCAAAAGCAAAGGATTCAAATGGCGAGGGCCCTTTACAGCAACTCCGACGTGTATTTGCTCGATGATCCTTTTAGTGCTGTCGATGCAAGAACTGGGGCTCATATGTTCAAGGTAAGATCATAAATGGATACCTTCTCTTAGCCTTACGGTGAAATCGTCCTTGTTAAATTATGGATCTTCCTTTTGCAGAAGTGCCTCATGCAATTCTTGAGCGATAAAACCGTCATCTACGTGACCCACCAGATGGAGTTTTTAGATGGTTCTGACCTCGTTTTGGTAAGTACAGCAAACAGTTGCTTTATCGAACGCAAATCTCAGTCTTACATCTGCTCGTTTCACAGGTGATGAAAGATGGCGTCATAAATGGGTTGGGAAAGTACGAAGATTTGATCGAGGATCAAGACGAAGAACTCTTGAGGCAGATGAAGGCACACAACAGCACGTTAAACCAAGTGAAGCCTTACAAGGGCACATTCAAGCCCGTCAAGCAAACAGAAGTAATTGAACAGAGAGTTGACGACATGAGTAGCGTCGAGGGCTTCGCACAAATCCCCCTCGAAGAAACTGAAACGGGCCGAGTGCAGAGGCGAACGTATACCAAGTTTGTGACTTGTGCTTACAAAGGAGCCCTCGTTCCTATCGTGCTGCTGTTCCACGTTCTCTTTCAAGGCCTGCAAATGGCCAGCAATTATTGGATTGCTTGGGGATCTGAGCGGGAAAATAACATCAGCGATAAGAGATTAATTGGAGTTTTTGCTCTGTTGTCGATTGGAAGCCTATCGTTCATACTGGGAAGAGCGTTTTTGCTATCAGTTATCGCGATTGGGACGTCCCATCGTCTCTTCCTGGGCATGATAAGATCCGTCTTTCGGGCTCCTTTGTCGTTCTTCGACTCGACCCCTTCGAGCAGAATCCTCAGTAGGGTCGGTTTCTTGTCTGTATCTGCAGCTAAAACCCTTTTTTTTCGTAGTGATATATTTTCTTAATGTTTTTTTGCAACAGTCTTCGACAGATCAAAGCGTAGTGGATACAGATATACCGTACAGATTGGCTGGATTGGTATTCGCTCTTATACAGCTGCTGAGCATCGTCGTCCTCATGTCTCATGTCGCCTGGCAAGTGTTCTTCGTCTTCTTCATCGTACTCATTGTATCGATATGGTATCAGGTATATATTCATGAGCCGATTTTTTTTCAGACAACTGTTTTTCCTTGCATATCGTTGTGATTCCATCGATTTCGGTAACCACAGGCGTACTATATCAAGACTGCTCGAGAATTGGCTCGAATGCTCCCTATGCAGCAAGCTCCTATCCTACAACACTTCTCCGAGTCAATATCTGGGCTTGCTCTGATCCTCTGCTACGGTCAAGAAGATCGTTTCTTCAAAAAGGCGTCAGATTTAATCGACGGTTACTCTCGAGCCTCGTTCTTCAGCTCGGCGACGATGGAATGGCTCTGCGTTAGGATCAACTTTTTGTTCAACCTCGTCTTCTTTCTCCTATTGATCATCCTCGTTCATCTTCCCAAATCAGCCATCGACCCAAGTGGGTAAAGCTTGATCACAACTCAGCAAATTCTCATCGTCCAAAATAGCCTAACGATATTCTTGAATCGAATTCTCAGGTTTGGCTGGACTAGCAGCTACATATGGTATGAGCCTAAACGTTATCCAAGCATGGGTGATATGGAACATGTGCAACGTGGAGAACAAGATGATCTCAGTCGAGAGGATTCTTCAGTTCAGCGACGTGCCAAGCGAGGCCCCACTTCTTCTAGAACATTCCAGGCCCGACAAAGAATGGCCTTCCAATGGAACCATCGAAGTGGAAAATCTCCACGTTAGGTATAAGCCCTCTCTGCCCAGCGTGCTCGAAGGGATCAGCCTCGTTTTCCCCGGGAAGAAGAAGGTGGGCATCGTGGGAAGGACTGGCAGCGGGAAATCGACGCTGATCCAAGCTTTCTTTCGAGTCGTAGAGCCTTCGAAAGGTCGAATCTTGATCGATGGGCTCGATATTTCGACGATCGGTTTGGGCGATTTGAGGTCGAGGCTGAGCATAATCCCGCAGGATCCAATCTTGTTCCAGGGAAATCTCAGGACGAACCTCGACCCTCTTCAGCAGCACTCTGACCATGAGATTTGGGAGGTAATTGAGCGATTTCTCGTTTTCGTACGCCATGAATACATGCATGCGTACATATACAGTGGTCCTAATACTGCATAAACTTTCGAGCGTTCTTAGGTTGTACGCAAGTGCCACCTCTACGAGGGTGGGAATCAAGACAAAGGGCTTCTAGACGCGCCAGGTTTGATGAGATAAACACAGTTATTCGAGCATTCGTATGTGAATGATTATTAACGAAATTTGAATATTCATTTAGTGTGCGAAGACGGTGAAAATTGGAGTGTGGGACAGAGGCAGCTTATGTGCCTGGCGAGGGTTCTTCTACAGAGGAGAAGGATATTAGTGCTCGACGAGGCGACTGCTTCTGTGGACACTACGACAGATAATTTGATCCAAAATACATTAAGGGAAGAGATGAAAGATTACTGTACAGTTATAAGCGTCGCCCATCGAATACCTACGGTGGTCGACAGCGACTTGGTTTTGGTCCTCGGGAAAGGTACTACTTATGCATGCATGCATGTAATAACGACGTTGATAGTTGATCTTACTTCAATATTCCTTTTTTATATTTGATGAATAATGGCGCAGGACGAGTAGTCGAATACAATTCGCCTGGGGAATTGCTCAGAGATGATAGCTCGGAGTTTTCGGGGTTGGTGAGGGAGTTTTTGAGGCGATCTTCGTCGCCTGCGGACAATGTATTCGAATGAGGAAAATATGCGAATTTCGTCTTGCAAGAACATCGTAGGTAGGTAGAGAGAGATGGCACAGATGTTAACAACTTAGCCAGGGCAGAGTTATTTAGGCTGTAATTAGTTTAATCTTTTACTGTGTATCATCACATACTTGAAAGGGGAGACGGAGAGACTCTCCCAGTCCATAAAACTGGGGTTTTAAATTGGAGAAAATTTATTATACATTTTTCATAATAAGAGTGTTTGCTGACTGATTGATTATTACAAGAGTTTAAACGAACGAAGTTTGCGTTTATGTGAAAATAAATAAAAACAAAATTGAATCGCCCACCCTGGGGCTCGAACCCAGGACCACAAGGTTAAGAGCCTTGCGCTCTACCAACTGAGCTAGACGGGCTTTATTGACTTTCGATATATTAAAACTCTCTAAAGACATTCTACTACAGTCCATGAAAGTTCACATTCAACGAAGCTAACTATAAAGCTACATATTGACATATATCTATCTTCCTCGGCAAAAATAATACCGATTGGAGTTAATCTGATTCTAATGGTCTTTTTAATTACGGGTAATTTATTTCGTTCGTCTAACTAAAGACGATCACTAAATGGTTCAGGGCGATGTATAATGTATCATGTATGTTGTGATATAATATGTTTGTCCCAAGACTTCATTTTATATGAGTCAGCGACCTTTGTCTTGAATAGACTTCTCATGTTTACTCTCTGTAGAGTGTAGATCTCAATTCTCATTACATTTTTTTACCAAACATTTAAAAAAAAAAAAAAAAAACTTAACTGAAAGTACATTATCTTCAAACATTCAAAAAAGACGGACAAGTGACTCGACAGCTCAGCAAAGAAAAAACAGACGCAAAGTTCCATGGAAGAACAAACACAATATTATTAATTAATATATTATAACTATTAATTTATTAGTTATTCCCAGCCAGTTGGAGCTACGGCGGCGTCAGCACCAGTAGCAGCAGCAGCAACCGACGGAGCTGCGGCAGCGTCCCATCCGTCGGCGGCAACTACACATAGCAGATCATGCAATAAAATTACTAAACATTTTACTCACACCATAAATATCTATGTACGGTTTTTGCCAGCTTGAAAAAAAAATACATAAAATGGAAGTCAAATATCATATTATATTGCATGATGTAGTAGCAAACTAAACACTTAACCTGCACCAGTTGACCAACCACTAGCAGCGGGCGCCTCGCCAGCCACTTCGGGCGTCCATTGGGCCTCGGGGATTTGGCTGCTGCCCCAATCAGCTCCACCGATTGCAGCGCCAGAGAAATCAGCATAATCGGGCAGCGCGGGCACTTCCTCTTCTTCTTGCTCCTTTGCCTCCTCGGGTTCTCTATAGAAGAACAAATCAACCTAGCAACACAGATATGAAGAGCGAGCCCAGTATCAGCATTGTGTCTTGTTTCCGTCACATGCAAGCTTTCGCTTTCGAGCGAGTGCAGTGGAGTAGAAACCTATGATGATGTGAAATACAGAAACTGCAGAGACTTCATTATTATTACCATGATATCCCACTTGTGCCCAGGTGCTACTACGCCGCGCATCTGAAGAACCATCCTAGCCAAGAGCCAGAAAAGGCACCCAATGCTGTGCTTTCCCTTGTTATTGGCGGGGATGCCAATGTCGACGTAGCGCATGGGCGAATCGGTGTCGCAGAAGGCAATGGTGGGGATGTTGTACAGAGCAGCTTCTTTGATGGGCTGCATATAAGTTTGAAGACGAATTAACACTGCCCGCGCCATACGAAGGCAAGCAGTAATCAACTATGATCGTCAACTAGCAGATGTAACCTGGTGATCAGTTCTCGGGTCGGTGAGAATGAGAAGCCTCGGTTCGCTGAACGATGTCTGTAGCTGATTGGTGAACGTACCGGGCGTGTGACGCCCAGCAATAGCATGAGCTCCAGTGTATTGAGCGAATTTCAACACTGCTCTCTGCCCGTATGGCCTGGCCGATTGCACGATGATGTCCTGGGGGTTCTCTATGGCAACAATGACCCTAGCTGCCATCTGAAGCTTCTCCCATGTCTTCCCAAGGTTGATGATGTAGATACCTGAGCCATTTTAGAGCAATAGAACTTGACCAAAATGCAAATCGAAAAAACAGACAGAATCCAAAAACCAGCGTATAGTAAGGAAGGCCGTGGCTCGGAAAAAAAAAAATCAATCAAGTGCGATCGTGCGGATTTATAAGGAATTGACATCTGCAAACGACTGAGCAAGGGCAGCAAAGTATAAATACGCAAAAGCATAAGAAAAAATCACCACTAGCTAGCTAGGCAGTTTTACATATAATCAGCCACATGGACTCCCCATTGCACATTATCACACAACTAAAACCGCAAATTCAACAATCAACATCAGTAAACATATTACGAACCGTCGTTGCGGCGCCTGAAGACGTAACGCTCCATCTGAAAATCGCAGTTTTTGGTGCCAAGGTGGACTTCAGCTGCCAACATCATCTGTACGTCGGCTTCCTTCGTAGATAAACCCCTTTGGCCGCTCGCCATGATGTTTTTCTCCCGACCAAGCGAAAAACAGAATCACCTCGCAGCAGCTAAAGCTGATCGCAGTCCAACCGCGTTCTGTGATGCTCGGAGAAGAAAGGCAGGCGGCGAAAACCATACACATTATTATATCTTGAAAATCAAAACCCTAAGGAGTAATTGGGCTGGGCTGGCTTAGCAGTTTTTTATTGTGCTGGGCTGGGCTGGTATGCCTATAGACCATTTTGTGTGTCTCATGAATATGAATATCCCACAGTTCAGTTAACTAAACCTCATAATGAGCAATGGGACAACCTCGTTTTCAGCAGATTAATTCCCTAGTATCTATTTGTCTAAGACTTGGAAGAACGGTAAATTCCCTATCAATCCCCTTTCAAGTTTAAACTTCCTCTTAAATACCCATCGAATTTTTTCTTCCTGATCAGTACCCATCTGCGAAAAGTTTCCTATTTAATACCCCAAACATTGAAATGACGGAAATAACCTTTCTTTACAATTGCAAAACAATTTTCAGAATATTATACCATGAGACGCGATTATTCTACCAGCAAAAGATGTTATTATACCACAGAAGAAATATACTATTTTACTAATAGACATAGTTATTATGCCAACAGTGGACATTATCATATCTAGTTAAATTTAAGAGTATTATACCAATAGATATCAAAATTATACTAAGAAATAAGAGTTATCATACGAATTGATCTTTCTACATTATACCCATAAAGACGAAAATTATACCATCAAAATCCAAAATTCACCAACAAAATATTCAAAAAATTGTACCTAAAAATAGTTAATTATACCATATGATATCAACATTATACCAGTAAATAATGTAATTTTAGTGCTCGTTTGGTTGATAGGTTTATATTTAGGAAGGTTTAATTAAGTAAGGGTTTAATCAAATTAATGGGTATAAATAAAATGCGTGTTTGGTTAGTGGGTTTAAATAAACACATGTGAGGAGATGTTTATTTAAACCCGTCTGCATGAGTTTAGTATGGTTTTATATAAACCCATAGTTTAGATAAACCCATGAACCAAACAGTCTGACATGTCTTAAACCCACCTTTAAAATTACTAAACCCCCAAACCAAACGGGCACTTAAGTTATTGTTAAATCTGAAATACTCAAATTATACCACACGGACCGATTATACCAACAAATACGAAAATTTAACCATAAAGGTATTCTGAAAATTATACCAGTAGAGCATAATATTATACCAACAAACCAATTTATTACATTATGATGTTTCAATCCAATTTCTGACAATTATACTACCAGAAGTTGATATTATACCAACTGTTTCAGTTATTGTACCTAAAAACACTACATATGGAATTATACTCACAGACATCAACATTATACCAACAAGTCAACTAATTCAATTTCGCTGTATAAAATTAAAATAACAATATTTATTGGTATAATAACGAAAATAGATGGTATAATCTCCTCAATTTCTTGGTATAATAGCAAAATTAGTTAGTATAATCTCCAATTTTGCTGTATAAGATTAATATATATATTTATTGATATAATAACGAAGAAAGATGGTATAATAACGAAAACATATGGTATAATTTCACAATTTCTGGTTGCAGAAATTAGTTTGTATATAATTCAATTTCGCTGAAAATACAATATTTATTGGTATAATAACGAAAATGGATGGTATAATCTCCTCAATTTCTTGGTATAATAGCAAAATTAGTTGTTATAATCTCCAATTTTACTGTATAAGATTAATATATATATTTATTGGTATAATAACGAAGAAAGATGGTATAATAACGAAAACATATGGTATAATTTTCACAATTTCTGGTATAATTGCAAAAATTAGTTTGTATATAATTCAATTTCGCTGTATAAAATTAAATAACAATATTTATTGGTATAATAACGAAAATAGATGGTATAATCTCCTCAATTTCTGGTATAATAGCAAAATTAATTGCTATAATCTCTAATTTTGCTGTATAAAATTAATATAACTATATTTATTTGTATAATAACGAAGAAAGATGGTATAATAACGAAAACATATGGTATAATTTTCACAATTTCTGGTATAATTGCAAAAATTAGTTGGTATATAATTCAATTTCGCTGTATAAAATCAAAATAACAATATTTATTGGTATAATAACGAAAATAGATGGTATAATCTCCTCAATTTCTGGTATAATAGCAAAATTAGTTGGTATAATCTCCGATTTTACTGTATAAGATTAATATAACTATATTTATTGGTATAATGACGAAGAAAGATGGTACAATAACGAAAACATATGGTATAATTTTCACAATTTCTGGTATAATTGCAAAAATTAGTTGGTATATAATTCATTTTCGCTGTATAAAATTAAACTCACAATATTTATTAGTATAATAATGAAAATAGATGGTATTGTGTTGAACTTATCATTAAGGAATTATAACTACTAGTAACTTGCTTTAGGTAGTTCTGCCATCGATTAAGTCTATTAATAACTGACAAATTGGCTTAAATTGTGTATTGATACACCAATTGATTATATTTGACATTTAAGTCAATTAATAAAGAGTATAGATATTCTTTAGGACAGTTGTTGAACTTGTTTGTTATACCAACATCGATGATTGCAGTGTTGAACGATTGGCATCGGTGTTGAACTATATTCTAGTAGAATTGCAGTGTTTATAATGTTTCTTCGAGGGCATCAGTGTTGAACTTGACTGTTATACCAACATCAAGGAATTATAACTATATTCTTTAGCAAACAAACTTGATTGTTATACATAGGCTTTCACTCTTGCTATAAAACAATCGTTACAACTATTATATTAGATCGAACTAATAGATCGAACTAATAATTTGGTAGAACTAATGCAATCGTCACCAATGTAATGCTCAACATACAAAGATTATACCAATGGTAAATTTGGATCAAGTAGAAAACAACGAACTATGTTCTTCGATGGCAGTTGGTATCTTTCATTCACTGTCAATATGCTTTTGTCAATGATTGATTCACTGTAAATTGGTCGAAATGCAGAATCGTTTCTATCCTTTGATTTGTATATCAGTCGAATCATATCACATATGGTCGACATCTTATTCTGAAACTAGTTGACTAAATATATGAAATAAGTTCATCAATCAATCAATCAATTTATGATGTTACTTTCACAACCGTGTTTTAATTATATATTGGTACTAGTATAATTCGTTAGACCAGAAATTGAATTATATACCAACTAATTTCTGCAATTATACCAGAAATTGTGAAAATTATACCATATATTTTTGTTATTATACCATCTTTCTTCGTTATAATACCAATAAATATAGTTATATTAATTTTATACAGAAAAATTGGAGATTATACCAACTAATTTTGCTATTATACTAGAAATTGAGGAGATTATACCATCTTCGTTATTATACCAAAAAATATTGTTATTTTAATTTTATACAGCTTGAATTATATACCAACTAATTTTTGCAATTATACCAGAAATTGTGAACATTATACCATATCTTGTCGTTATTATACCATCTTTCTCGTTATTATACCAATAAATATAATTATATTAATTTTATACAGCAAAATCGGAGATTATACAAACTAATTTTGCTATTATACCAGAAATTGAGGAGATTAACCATCTATTTTCATTATTATACCAATAAATATTGTTGTTTTAATTTTATACAGCGAAATTGAATTATATACCAACTAATTTTTGCTATTATACCAGAAATTATGAAAATTATACCATATATTTTCGTTATTATACAGCTTTCTTCGTTATTATACTAACAAATATAGTTATATTAATTTTATACAGCAAAATTGGAGACTATACCAACTAATTTTGCTATTATACCAAAAATTGAGAAGATTATACCATCTATTTTCGTTATTATACCAATAATTATTGTTACTTTAATTTTATACAGCGAAATTGAATTATATACCAACTAATTTTTGCTATTATACCAGAAATTGTGAAAATTATACCGTATATTTCCGTTATTATACCATCTTTCTTCGTTATTATACCAATAAATATAGTTATATTAATTTTATACAGCAAAATTGGAGATTATACCAACTAATTTTGCTATTATACCAAAAATTGAGGAGATTACACCATCTATTTTCGTTATTATACCAAAAAATTTTTGTTTTTTTAATTTTATACAATGAAATTGAATTATATACCAACTAATTTTTGCAATTATACCAGAAATTGTGAAAATTATACCATATATTTTCGTTATTATACCATCTTTCTTCGTTATTATACCAATAAATATATTTATATTAATTTCATACAGCAAAATTGGTGATTATACCAACTAATTTTGCTATTATACCAGAAACTGAGTAAATTATACCATAATAATTAGGTCCTCTAATTGTAAAATAATCTTGCCAATTGTATTAGTATAATTAGATCTTTTATTGGTATAATAATTGTTAAAATTATTCAGTATTTGTTGGTATAATAACCAAAACTGTTGGTATAATCGTATCATGTGTTGGTATATTTATATGCACATTTTAGTCAAATATGGTGGTATAATAAACAAGTTTTGTGGTACGATGTTATACAATGTAATTCGGGTAGAATAGCTAAAACAGTTGGTATAATGCGATCTTTTGTTGGTATAATAGTCAGAAATTGAATGGAAAAATAATAATATAAAAATGAGTTTATTGGTATAATAATTTAATTTATTGTATAATTATTTGAATATTTGTTGGTATAATATTCCCTTTTGTTGGTATGATATCTACCGTTCGTGGCATGATGTTAAAGATTATTTCATATATAAAAATTATAATAACACTATTTGTTGGTATAATAATAATAACAATTGGTATAATAATTTTAAATTTTACTTGGTATAAAAATGGAAACAATTGATATAATATCTATTTTTATTGGTAGAATTATATGTTCAATTTTGGGTATAATTAGTTGTTTTCATGGTACAATACTTGCTACATGTGATGTAATAATCTAAAAGTTTTTTAAATCCTTAAGGAAGGATTATTTTCCTCTTTTCAAGCATTTTGGGTATTAAACAGGAACTTTTAACGGAAGGGTACTGAACAGGAAGAAATAATTCGATGGGTTAAGAGGAAGTTTAAACTTCAAGTGGGACTGATAAGGAATTTACCCTTGGAAGAAAGTAGATGAAAATCGCAGCCTTAACCTTCATCATGAGATATGATTAAATCAGCCACTTGACATAATATGAACACAAGCTCAAAAGTGTCGTAGTGAAGTGTTTTTATAGATGTCTCCCCTTCGAATCATTAGTATGAGTTCAGTCAGCATTTATCTCACACACACATGACACATATATATAACGCATTAAAAAGCCTTAAGATATAAACATTCGACTAGACAAATCTAATAGATTATCCATGGTTATAGTTCATCATTCCCACCGTAAGAGGCTGTTGAGATGAGGTACAAGAAAATAGTAGTAACCTCCTCCTCCTCCTCCTCCTCCTCCTCCTCCTCCTCCTCCTCCGTGTGCTCCTCCCCACCTAAAAACCTGTCTTTCTCCACTCTTAAAATTATAAGCTATCCCTCTCTTTAGAACAGTTGCAAGAAAACCAAAGACCAATACTTCCCTCGGTACCAACCAGCACAATTCGCTTAAGTCTACAGATTTCTCAACCTCTTTGGCATTATGCCCCTATTTATTATGCTCCAATTACTTAGCCTAAGCAGCAGCTTCCACTCACCACTTTCTGAGCTCATCTCCCAAACTTCCCTGTAATCCCTTGTCCATCCCCTCTAAACATCGGCGTTGGAGGCCCAGGAAATCGACGAACGGTTTCAGTCCCTACGTTCATCGTCAGAACAATCCCTGTACTACTAGGCCAGAGTACATAGCCTTCAGTAACAACCACATACCTCCTTACGAATAGGAGGTAATCCTCTAAGAACATCGGTAGCAGGTGCTTTACGTTGATGATCCTCCAAGATTTATCTGCTCCAATGGTCAGAACATGGATCTGAGGCGGCATACAGCACAGTCAAACAGCTTTGTAACAGAGGGTGAGCCTATTATCACCAACAAAAGCTGCTGCTAAACCACAAGTACAATCGATGGATCCCAAAGAGCGAGGAAGAATGGTCCAACGCCTCGTCAAGGGGTTCACGATGCAGTACACGTCGCTTCCTCTGTGGTCGCGCGATATCAGTGCCAAACCGTTGCAGCTCGCCCATACACGACCGTTGAACTAGAAATCGAACTCTGATACCTCGAGGCGTCCGCGGCGCATCTCCAGGTAATAACCACACCTGTTCCGCGGCGAACACCACGGCTGGATTAGGATTCCGCCGCCGCCGATCGAATTTCGGAGGTGGTGGCCGGCGAAATTGGGGTAACGGACGATTAGAGACCATTCCCTGCAAACGTGGCGCGCGACGTTGAACAGCGTATGCGCCGGGAGATGCTGAAGAAGTTGGAAGACTACGTCTTGGGGAAGGTATCCGATGGTGGTGATCGCCGGTCGTTTCTTCTTCCTCGCCGGAATCATCCTTACGTCGGCCTCCTCCGTAGATGATTCCTCCATTTGGCCGTTCGCCATGATTTCCTGCAATCGAATTGAAAACCAAAACCAAAATCAAAATCAATTCGGAGCAGATGGCTAGGACTAATTGATTGTGAAGGACACGCTATTATATCTTACTGGGTTCTTTAAAGAAAAAGGTTCAATTCGAAATCAGGCGCCCTTTTAAGGGTTTGATTTCGAATTCATGCCCTGTTTAAGAATTTTTTAGGTTAAAGGACCCATTTTATGTGGTGTAAAAAAGTATGAAAAATATATGAACTGGTATAGAATGATTGTTTTGTGTTACAAACTTTCAACATACTGGTATGTCTGAGCAATAAAGTGGTACTGCAGAAAATAAATTGGTATCAGATATCATAAACTGGTACCGAATTATGGTTTTGTGGTACAGAATTTCAACATGCTGGTATGTAAGAGCAATAAAGTGGTACTGCATAAAAATGGGTCCTTAAAACTAAATATTTTCCGAAGAGGGTCTGAACCCTAAATTATACTTATGGAGGGGCCTGAAATGAAAATTGCCCTTAAAAATGGCCTCTTTCACCCAAAAACTTTTAAAAGTAACCTTCTTAGACTTTTTTTGCCACTAGCCTCCACTTTGATTAACTACTAACCATCTTCCTTAATAATTTTTAATTTTATTTGAAATGTATCGAATGTCTCACAAGAAAAACGCAAGAAAAAATTATGATGAGTTGTGATAATTTTTTTTAGAATTTTATTTTTGTTGAATAATAGTTATTTGAATGTTCTATGGATTACAAGTTTTCTTGAGTTTTTTTGTTTTTAATGCTTTAGATAATATTTCTTAATATATATGCCAAGATGAAGAATAATGTCATGTATGAAAATGATTTTCGATGGTAAATGAAAAAAATAATGAGTAAAAAACTTTCGGGGTTAAAATATAATAAAGATGAACTGTTTTACTTACTTGAAATAATAATAGAGAAAAAAGTAATATTAAAAAGATTTGATGTGAATACTGAAAATAATATTAGTGTAAATTGAAAAAGTTGATTAATTTTGTAATAGCACTATTAAAAATAACACTGTTTATGTTATTCTCTCCAAACATACGTCTCATTCAAATCTGAAGAAGAAATTAATACGAACGCGTATATATTCACCTTATCGAGCTAATCGACTATTTTTCATATGCGATCCGTTGAAAGAAAGAATTAAGCACAACTCATTTATCACAGTAAGTCCTTTTTTTTGTTTTTGATTTCACACTTGAAAGTCAAGATTTTTCAGTCAATTAGATGGGGAATTGAGTGGGTTTCGATGTATATGCTCGTGAACGTAATTCCAGCGAAATTTGAGCTGAATCGATGCATTTTCGAATGTTCTCATGTTAGAACTGAAGAACAGGTGCAGGGTCCCCTGAATATGCACACGGGTCCCCTGCTGTATGAGACCCGTATGCATATGCAGGGGACCCAAGCGCATATGCAGGGGACCCGTGCACATGTGCAGGGGACCTACAAGCATATGCAAGGGACGCGTGGGCATATATTGGTATTTTCATATCAGGCATGTGTAAACAAAAAAACGGCACATTATTCTTTTTCAGAGTCAGATCTAGAGGCAAATGAAGTCTAGTTCCACAAATCATTGTTCTTCTTCAGAGGCAAGGAGTTCAATTTTCAAGAAAGTTATAAAATGCAACCATGATGTTGTGGCAAAACTGCAGATGGCGAGGAAAGGATCGAGATCTGGAGAACGGTTCTATGGTTGTGGTTATTGGCCTGTAGGTGAAAAGTCTAATACATGGTTAGATACGATGGTTTACTTTTATAACTATCGTGCGGGTATGTTGTTTTGTAGGATAGCAATTGCAAATTTTTTAGGTGGGAGAGTGATGTTACAGGGGAAGAAATTTGTGCGGAAAATATTTCAAAAAGATTGGAACTTTTGCAATTAGAGAATGCAAAAAAGTTGGAGAAGATTCAAGCATTGAAGTTTAAAAAACAGAGCTTGGAAGAAAATGTTGTCAATTTGAAGCTTAAGGTCGCTAAGCAAGCAAATGTAGAAAAAGCTTTAGTCTTTGTTCTAACTGCATCTTGGATTTTGTTTGGAGTCTTTATTTATATGATTAATAAATGAATAAGTAAAAATTATAGGGATTAAGTGGATGAAGTAAGAAGTGTGTCAATTGTAGTAAGTTAAGTAGACTACTAATGCATTGATGTTTGAATGTTTAGGATATATCAATTACTATTGTGTTATTATGTAGCGTGTTTACAATGGTACTTTGTGTATACATATACTAGTTTTAAATCTACAGGTATACATTTTGGAATCCGTGCCATGCATGAGAACCCGTGTAAATGGTACAATTTTTAATTCTTCATTTACCTACAATACTAACATGCTTTGGTGTGCATATGGTTAATTAAGTGACTGAAATAAGAAGTGAGTCAATTGTAGTAAGTTAAGTAAGCTACTAATGCATCGATGTTTGAATTGAATGTTGAAGAATTTATCATGTAGCGTGTTTAATATTGTACGTAAATGAATAAATAAAAATTGTATGCAATAAGAGATTGAAGTAACAACTGGTATTGTAATCAGTTAAGTAAGTTAATAGTATTGTAATTATTATGTAGTTTTTTTTTTAATAACATCATAGATTTATTACATATTGAAACAAATGGGGAATATTAAAGACAAGAGCATCGTATCTCCAATGATGATCAAAGTACATATGTTTTGTAGGCTAGAATAAGCTTCATTCTGAAATATGGAACTCAATCAATTTCTTACATCAACATACCTATTCTGATATATAATTATTTTTAAAATTTTGATTTCATTAATATGATACTTTTGTGGTATACATAAAACATATTTAGAGTTTCATGTTTATGGATGTAGAGTTTTAGGAATCCATGTCATGCATGGAAATCAGTGAAATGAGCAGGGGCCCCGTCCATACATGCAAACGTGCATAAATGCAAGGGATCCGTGCATAAATCCAAGGACCCGTGCATAAATCCAAGGGAGCCTTATATATAACCATGGGACCTGCATAGATGCAAGGGATCCGCACATAAAACTCTCCACCAAAATGTGCAGAGAACCACATACATCATGCGCATGGTTCTCATAGGGACGGGTCCCTTGCATATATGCGCGGGTCCCTTGAACCATGGGACCCGTGCATATAATCAGGGGACCCGCACATGTGCAGATACCCAGCGTAGGTAACCCAACTTTTTCAATTGCAGATTCCGAAACGTATCAAATTTAACTCAATTTTCGTCAGAATCACTGTCATAAAACATATGGATCAGGTCCCATGCATATATTCGCGGGTCGATTGAACCAGGGGACCCGTGCATACATGCAAGGGACCCGCGCATTTGCAGATCCCCAGCGCAGTAACCCAAATTTTGCAATTGCATATTTGAAAACGTATTAAATTAAACTCAAATTTCGTCGGAATCACTGTCATAAGACATATGGATCAGGTCCCCTGATAATATGCACGAGTCCCCTGGTTCAAGGGAGCCGCGCTTATATGCAAGGGACCCGCGCATATATACAAGGGACCCGCAAATATATGCAAGGGATCTGATCCATATGTTTTATGACAGTGATCCCGACGAAATTTGAGTTTAATTTGATACGTTTTCGAGTCTACAAGTAAAAAATATGGGTTAGCTGTGCTGGGATCTTCACGTGGTTCAAGGGACCCGCGCATTATGCAAGGGACCCATACATATATGCAAGGGACCCGCACATATATGCAAGGGACCTGATCCATATGTTTTATGATAGTAAATCCGACGAAATTTGAATATAATTTGTTACGTTTTCAAATATGCAATTAAAAAATTTGGGTTACTGCACTGGGGATCTGCACATACGCGGGTGATAAACGCATTTTCATTCGTTTATCTCCATCATTTTCATGTCGAATGTTTGGTTTATGTGAGTTGTCTCATGCATTTATTCATAATTTTTACATATTTTGATGTCAAAGGTTTATGAGGCGATATTTGGGATGAACTGTGTAAACATGGAGCAGAAATTACAATTTTTCAATCAACACGGCCTTCAACATGGCCATGTCTAGCAGAAGGAAGGAGAACTCTAGCTTCGGCCTCCCAACACGGCCTTTAACACGGCCATGTTTGTCAGCAGAAAAGAAAACACACTTGCGGCCCTTTAACACGGCCGGACACATGGCCGTGTTGACCAACAGTGTTGGGCCTTAAACCCTAAGCCCGAAGGATACATGGCCGTGTTTGAAGCCATGTTCACCCTGTTTTCTACTTAAGCCGCAATTTTTAGCCCTAAGAGCATCTAAGCCGCCACAACTCATTTCTAATCACCAAAACACCTCAAGGACGACTGAAGAACCCTAGAGATCAATCTCAAATGATCTCTAGGTGCTAAAGTGAAGATTTGAAGCTCATTTACACCGGAGGATCGAGCAAAGCACGAGGGATAAGCTTGAGCTCGCTAAATAGGGAAGAATCTATGTATTTCTCTGCTTTGTTTCGTATACATCTCGTGGCTTCTTCCTTCACTATGAGTACCTAATCATTTTGTGTGTTTGGGATGAGAAGAACGCTAGATAGCGTCGTAGTTTGGACGTAAAATACTCGTGAACACATGATATGGCTTTGTATCGTTTATGACAGCTTTTATTCGATTCAGTATGTCTATGTATTGTTTTGAGAATCACATTTGGCATGTCTATGTGTTGGTGTGATGTTTAGTAGACCGTTAAGGGCGAAAGCTAAATGACGGTTCGTTCTATCGTAAACGTTAGGCGTCGACTATAGGGCGAAAGTAAATAGTCCACCCTCACATTAGATAAACTACTATATATTCTCGTGACCATTTAGGGCGAAAGCTAAGTTGGAAACGAGTAGGAATTATCGTGACATAATCATTATCATGTGGTAACATTATTACAACTTCATCGACGATATCTAGCGGGATTCGAAATCCCAAGCACATTCCTTTTATTCAAAGTTACTCTTAAATCTTTAGTTGTGTTTTGATCATTTTTCTGTGTTAGTCAAGCTGTTGTGACTTAGTTCAAATTTAAAAATCTAAATCATTTGTTAGGCTAGATATTGAATTGATAGGTTATTACTAGTAATCGAGATTATTCCTCGTGTTCGATACTCGAATACTCGCTATAGCTATTTTACAAACGATAGGTACACTGCCTATCGCGCGTGGTGATAGTTATAACATATTCGTTTTAATTATTACTTGACGTACTTGCACGGACATTTATTTAAAACGTACACGCGCGCGATCAGCGGGTCCCTTGGATATATGCATGGGTCCCCTGGTTCAAGGGCCCCGCGCATATATGCAAGGGACCTGATCCATATGTTTTATGACAGTGATTTCAACGGAAAATGAGTTAAATTTGATACGTTTTCGAATTTGGAATTAAACAATTTGGGTTACATGCGCTGGGATCTGCACATGCGCGGGTCCCCTGATTATATGCACGGGTCCCCTGGTTCAAGGGACCCGCGCTTATATGCAGGGGACCCGCGCATATTGCAAGGGACCTGCACATATATGCAAGAGACCTGATCCATATGTTTTTTATTTATCATACACACATCCCTAACATCAATATTTCTTTTAGACAATTAAAAATTTCATCTACTTGATATTAAAAATCTATTCTATTATTAAAGGTCATAGTTTATAAAAACTACCAATTTGGTCTGTCATATTTATTTGCAATTTGATCCTTTATTTTTATTTAATTAATTTAATATTTTTCATGTTACTTTAACATTTTCTATTTATCATACACACATCCCTAAAAATCAATTTTTCTTTTAGACAGTTAAAAATTTTATTCATCTATTTGATTAAAATAATAAATCACAAAATTGAGAATAACGTAAATTAAATTCAAAGCACACGCATGGAGTGTGCAAAATAGTACCAGGGTGGATATAAACTGCTTATTTGGTCTGTCTATTTAATAATGATTATTTACCTTTATTGTTAAGTTACAATTTATCCTGGATATTTTCATTTATTACAACTTTGTCCCTAAGTTAAAATTCTATTGTTGAAATACTTTATAATATGAAATGTTCGAAATATAAAAAAACATATTTGAACACCCATTGGATGTGCTACAACATTAGTTGTTGGGGCCTTTTAAAATTGTCGTGATTTGGGGTATCAATTAGCCAATCATAATTTTTGTCAATTAATAATTATTGAAAACACTTAAAGTTAATAATAACCATCCACTATCTATTATTAGTATAACCATCCACTATCTATTATTAGTATAAAATAAAAAAAATTATTTTTAATACACATTAAATTTAAAACTAATTTTAATTTTTCATGAACCGATTAAATATATGAACACATTTCTACATAAAAATAATTATACACGTATTCTTCTATTTGTATATTACTAGTATGTGTAGACCCAATGCGTGTGCAAATATGTACTTTGTTATACTTCGAATATTTCATATAATTAATAAAGTAATTGAAACAATACAATTTTAACTTAGGGATAATTTGTAATAAATGAAAATATCAAGGATAAAATTGTAATTTAACAATTAAGGGTAAAATTGTAAATAAACATTATTAAATTGACATACCAAATTGGACGGTTAGCCCCCCTGACTCTTTATATAATAGTATAGAAAATAAACATTATTAAATTGACATACCAAATTGGACGGTTTATAGCCACCCTAGACTCTTTATATAATAGTATAGAATAGATAGTATAGACTGCACATGCATTGAATGTGCAAATAGTACTAGTGTGGATAATTCCCTTTGGCCGAATCGAAACCTTAACTAAATCAGTTTCGTTTCAATAATTTAAGTATAAAATAAAATTTTGAAAAATTGGAGTATTTGTAAACTTTTTGAAACTGCTACCAACTCAAACAAGAAAAAAAATCTTTTGAATATGAAAAAGAAAGCAATATTTCAAATGATCCATGGAATTAGGGGTGATCGTTCGGTACGTACCCAACCAAACCAAAATTTCGGTTCCCGTATATCCCGAACCGAAATTTTTAAAAACTGAATTTACCTAATAACCGAATTTCAATAAAATTAAAAAAAAAACAAATTTTCAGTAATATTTAAATTAAATACATATAATTTAATATAATTATAGCTATATTTTTACTACTAATATAATTTATATATTTAAATTTAAAAATTTCGGTAATTCAGCATACCAATTTACCGAAATGAAAAAACTTATACCAAACCGAATTACCGAATTTTTTTTAAGAACCGAATACCGAACCGGAATTTTCGTTTCGGTTCAGTTTGTACCGAATTTTCAGTATTTCGGTATATTCGATCAGTATGCAGAATTATGCACACCCCTAATGGAATATATCCAAAAGTTAGAGAAGTATTTAAGCTTCAATTTAAATTATGAAATTAATTTAAACAATTCTTCAAAATTTCCCCAAAATTTACCAAATACGTACCAATATCAGAAAAGAAATGCCAACCAAAAAATGTTGAAAACTATTACAGTCGGCAGCCCATAAAAAAGCCAGAAGGATTCTCTTTGTTATTTTTCTTCTTCCACATTCATAAGCAGCTTTTAAGTTTTCTGAAATGTAACATAACACAAACAAACACTTTCTCTTTAACCTTAAAATCTTTCTCCAAGCATTTAGAACAAGAACACAACATAGGAACACTCAGAACATCTTATTTCTTAGACGCTGATTTCCTCTTCGAACCAACAGTACTAACAGGCTCTGGCTTGGGGTGCTTCTCAGCCTCGCTTGGGTCCAACCATTTGAGGGGTTGACGATTAAAGAATGGCCAATCGGGGATAGTGACGAGAGAAGTTATTACGACTCCCCCAGCATAAACTAACAGCATCGTCTGAAACGAACCCAATACGTATCCCGAGATAAATGCAGCCACGGCGACTGTTAGCAACATGAGCTGCATCAGCTGTTCGGCCAGCTTTTGTCCTTGCCAATCCATTTAGCTTATTACCTGTGATTGTGTAATGAGAGATTGAGCATTCTAATGTAGAAAATCAAGAAATACACATACAAGAAGATACTAAGTTGAAAGGTAATGCTTTTATAAGATACATAGCCAAATGACATAGCAATGAACGAATTTGTTAATGCTAGCTTGAATAAAAAATGAATGCTAAGGGTTAGATATGCTTGAAATAAAAAACTTGCACAGCAAATACTTGTTATGGAAATCGCAGAAACTATACCAAGATTTTGCTTGTAGGCACGAAGAATGAAGTTATCGGTTCAATAGGAGAGAATCAGCAGCCAATCCACAATCTCAACCCAATCAAAGTCACATTAAAAACATGCACAAACCACATCACTCTGGTTTTATAGATCATTTCAGAAACTTAACGAATGATACATCAATCTATTACCTGCTCAGTCACACAAAGAAGTCCATTAAGAGAAAAGGGGGGAATCTCCCAAACGTGTGGATTGAATATAATCGACTCGAAAAAGCCCCAATTCCGAAGCATCTAAAGAACTACAAGCATCCTCGTGACCTAATCCACTCAAATAACCGATTACGTAACCCAAAACCTAACCCCCCCAGATCCAAACAACAAATGCCCAATCAAACATAGGGAAGACGCCCAACAACAATAAAGACATCGACAACAATCGTTCGATATTACAGCTTCGAAAACGCTGATGAATGGAATGCACTCACCAGAGAAACTAGGGACTTTGGGAGCTTCGTCGAGCGTTGACTGTTACCCGCAGCAAGCGGCAGCTGACGTATGTATATTACAAATGTTAATGGGCTTTCGCAGGCCCAATATTTTGAAAGGGCTTCGCCCACTAACGTTGTCGAAATCCTATTCATTCCACTTAAAAACTCAATTTATATGTTGGTAAAGAATATTTATGGGTAATTCTATTGGCACCCCTATTTTTCTATTTGCGCCCCCCTAATTAATATGTAAAGTAAACTATTATATACTTACCAATAATATTCTAAATCATTAACTACTTATCATTAAAGGCTAAATAAAGGATATCTTGAGCAAAAAGATTGATTGTATTGGAGTTCTAGCGATGAAAGATATTGTTTCCAAATTTTTTGTGACGGTTATTAATTACCATAAAATATATATGTATCTATATGTATGCATGTATAAAAATTTTTGAATTACTTATTTCGGCCATATGTCTCATCAATTAATCCTTAGCTAAATATTGTGTTTATTTAAGTTTGTATAATTAAAAAGTAATATTTACGTAATGTGAAAATATTTATTAAACTAATTTTATAATAACTTTTGAAGATATTAATATTTCAAAATGAATGTAAAATTGTAGGATTAATATAAGGAGTGATACAAAAGTAAATAAATTAAATATTGTATTGTTGTGTCATCCGATAAAATAACTTAATTGATATTGTTAAATAATTTATTGAATTAATACAGTTAATTGTTATAAAAAATTATAATAAAATAATTATTGTTGAATTCATGTGATTAGATACCAAATTTCAAGTGTTTGGGGGGTGTAAAATGGGGGTGTAACTAGTAAAGGGGGTGTGAATAGTAGGACCCATATTTATTTGCTGTGAATTGTGATAGCAACCGGGTAAAAGAACCTAACCTAATCAAGGTTCTGAAACCGGGGTTTGGAACCGGACCGGAAATTTTAGTGGTTTAAGGTTTAATACTTTAACCGGTATAAAACCGGAGTGAAACCGGCAGAAAACCGGTGCCTTTAGAGTTTAGAAATACAAATATATATTAATTATTAAAATATAAGAGCCAATCAATAGCAACATCAGATAAACTAACAAAAATTCTTGAATTTACGGATTAGTTTAGTCAGAACAGAACTCGGAAGTCGGAACCTAGCTTGAACTAATTGGTGGTGAAGTTTTTTCTTAATGCTTTTTCGTAAAAGCAAATATTCATAAATAAATGCATTGGGCTAACTAAGAAGCAAGAGAAAATATGTGGGCTGAGTGGCCCAAATAGTAATTTTTAAGAAATACTTTTAATTAAAAAAATTTTCTGGCCTACAATCGAACCAGATCATGGACATGAAATGACACGGCACTAACCATTTGTGCCAAAGATGCATTTCTTTTCCAAAGAAGGTCCGCATTCTTTATATATATTTTGTTATGTATTAATTTTTTAACTGAAATTAATTTTTTAACTAAAATAACCTCCAAGGATTAAAGAACAATATCTTTTCCCTATTTTAAAGAATATTTCAGCTAAGATGAAATCGCCCACTTAACGAATGAAACGTGTCAAATGATAAACCACTAAGTTTTGCATTCCCAAAAATACCCCTGAGCACGGAGCCCTAGACTAGTACTACTCGACAACATTAGTTGGCATCGCAACGCATCGCAGAACACACCAAAAGATCGATCAGCAAAAAGAGTTCCGCAAAATATCTCTATCTCAAAGGCGAGACAGAAGAATCATCCAGCAGTTGAAGATTATGGCCTCATCTCAGGTGTGATCCGATGTTTCTGTTATTTCATTTGCAGTTGATCTGATTCATTTATCACTTGCTCTGCTTTTGCGTTAGGTTTCCGTGGAAGAGAAGGATTTGCAGCTGAAGTACCTCGGATTCGTTAGGATCCTCACCTTAAACGCCGTCGTCCTCGTCTGCAACGTCTACGATCACGCCAAGCAGAGCTCGGGCTCGTTGAAATCGAAGGTGGAGAACGTAGAGAACGCTGTTAGAGCCGTCGTTGCTCCAGTTTACGATAGGTTCAAGGGGGTTCCTGACGATCTCCTTATTTTCCTTGATGACAAGGTATTTTTTCATATCTATACTGTTTTTAGGGACTTTCTGTGGTGCTGTTCGAGCTGCTTCACAGTCTGCTATCTCTGTCACGTTAGTGTGAACTATGACTGATTGTTGTACTTGGGTGATGTTGAATCGATTTTTGTTTTGCCAATTGCTCGATTAATAAGGATGCTAGAATTTCATTCTCGAATCGCCTTCATCTTGACTGCTATAGCTGGGTAGTACTGAATCGATTTTGTGTGTTGCTATTCGAGCTGCTCCATAGTCTGCTACCTTTCCCATTTAGTCTAAACCATCGTTCGATGATGCTAAATCGATTTAGTTTTACCAATTGCTCGGTTAATCGAATAAGGATTGCTAGAATTTCAGGTTGGAATCTCCTTAAATGACTAACCTCGGTTAGTTTCATTTCGAGGATGGATCAGACACTCATCGATGATCAAGGACTTCATTGGACCAACTGTAGTGAATCTGATGATAGTATTGTTGCATAATCATTTTGATTATCGCATTTATTGCTTCTACAGGTGGACGCAGCCACCGTAAAATTCGACGAATCTGCGCCGCCCGCTGCCAAGAAGGTCGCGCTGAGCGCCAAGCTAGCCCTAGACAGGGCATCGAAGATAGCCCAAGACCTAGCCGACGAAGCCAAAGTCTCGGGCCCACTTTCAGCTCTTTCTAAGGCAGGTACGATCTCCAAGAACATCGCCGTCGCCCAACTAGCCTCTGCTTGGTACAAGCTGAATAAATATCCCGCCCTGCACGGAGTTACAGACATGGCCCTACCAACCGCTGCCCACTGGTCGGAGAAGTACAACCATTTCGTTGAAGAGATGGCTGAGAAAGGTTACGGTTTCTTCTCTTACGTTCCTTTAGTTCCCATAGAAGATGTTCGTAAGGCTTACAAGCGATCTGAGGCTGGCGATGCTAAGAAGATCGATTCGGGCAGCTCTAGCGAGAGCGGTTCAGACAAGGAATGAGTTAAATGTCTGTATGTGTGTCTTTGATATGCTTGTAGATTAATGCCTCCCACTCTCCATTATGTGTGTGTGTGTTGAGTGTGTGATGATAAGTTCTATCTCTCTTTGATGGAAGACTCTTACTTGTGTAATGTTGGCTGAGATCTTATTGTAGCCCTTATGCTATCGTGTTTGATCATTTGCATTAATTAAGATTATTTTTTTGCCCACTTGGATATAATCAAACTTTGCGCAAAAGATGACAAGTGACCAATATCCATGTTGGTTTGCGCCAATCAATTCTTTAGATTTTCGTCGCATCATTGAAAAGTTTAAAATATCTTAACGGAGTTGGATAAGAATTGAGTATACCAGTGTTTTAAAACGCGTAGCGCAACACGTCGCGTTTTGAGTCCAAATGCGCGTAGTGTAAAAAGCGTAGCGCATTGCGCGAGTAATTCGAGCAATGCATTTACAATTAAAAAAAAAGTATAACATGACAACACGACTAAAAAAACAAACCATCTTAACCACATAAACATTTGCAAAACTTAACTAACAGCGAAATCGAATTTCTTTGTATATTCAACTTCAACATTTAGCGTCGTTGGCTATAAATTTATTTTTCGCCTATACTATTAACTAATAAATTTATTTTTTGAATTATTAAATCTTTTTTATAGGAAATTAATATAAATTTATTTGAAATTACTTTAAAAGAAAAATGACCCTGTGACCCGTTAATCTTTTCGCGCCTAATTTCTCTCCTGCCATGGCAAAAAAGAGGAAAACGACGATACAGAGAGCTGCGCCTATCACGGTGGTGATGACGCCGCCCCCTACCAATGGGCAGTTGAACGCAAAATCGAACAGTAACTCTGCTAGCAATCAACGTCGAGAGAGCTTATTTGTAGACTTGAATTTCACTGTTCCATTGGTGAAAACGTCGACAATCAAACAGAATGTTGATGGCAAATTGGAGAAGATTGGCCCAAGCTGGCAGGATCTTCTAGTCGGAATCCTTTGCAATCCTCTTACTGTAATCCGTTGCTTAATTTCAGTGCGAAAATTCTGAAAAATCACGACAATCGACTTGACTGCATTGAACCAATTACTGAAGCAGGACAGGTAATTGGTGTAGTTGAAATTGATGAGATTCAAGAGGAAGTTGACCACTGGAAATCGGCTATAATGTGCTATGTACTTGGGGCTAATTCTCCGATTGCGGTCATATCTGATTTTTTTAAGCGCAAATGTGACAAACTTGGGTTGATGAATGTATGGCAAGTGAGACAAGGTCTCTTCCTGGCGCGATTTGATAGTGTGGATAAGAAGCCAGTAGTGTTAGCCCCATGGACTGAGGACACACAACTGAACAAGGTGGGAGTTGAGAGTGTTCCTATATGGATACAAATGCCTCAACTGGAACTGAAATACTAGGGGCCAAAGACACTGAGTAAACTCTCAAGCCTAGTTGGAAAACCAATCATGTATGATGATGTTACAAGGAAAAAAGAGATAATTCACTATGCTAAAGTTCTTGTGGAAGTTAATCTCAACAAACCACTCAAGGATTCCATTCAACTCCTAAATGAGAAAGGGCAGTTGCTGGGGCAGAAAGTAACCTACGAGTGGAAGCCAGTTTTTTGCAACAAATGCACGAGGTATGGTGATGAAGAAGAGATGTGCAGAAAGGAAGAGAAGAGAGTATGGCAAGCAAAAAAAAACCCAGCTCCTGTGGCTCCTGCTCAGAAGCTAGTGGATCCTGCTCCAAGTGCCACTCCTACTGAAACTGAGGAAATGGGAATTCCAAAAGACATGGGGACCACCAGAAAGTCCTGGGCAGACCTGGTTCAACACGATGAAACAGGGAAGAAGTCTGAACATATAATCAACCCTTCCAATCAGAGGGTCATTGCCTCTGGTCATGGATATGTGTGCCTCTTGGAACATTAGGGGCCTCAATGGCCCTGCCAAATAGAGGGAGGTGACTCTCTTCTATAGTAAATATAGAATAAAGGTCATGTGCCTTTTGGAAATAGAACTCAAAAAGGACTCTATGAAGGATACAATTAATAAAGTGTTTGAGGACTGGGAAGCATGTCATAACCTAAGTGCTCATCCTAATGGTAGAATTGTAGTGGCATGGAGAGAAGGTATTGAACTGGAACTGGTTTCTCAGTCAGACCAACACATGCACTTCAAAGTCTTGAAGAACAGTTTGACTATCACTTATCTGACATGTGTTTATGGACACAATGAACCTGCTGCTCGAGGGAAACTATGGATATTCTGGTGCAGATTGGTAATGTCCTTGATGATCCTTGGCTGGTTTGGGGTGAGTTCAACAATATCAGAGGCTTGGTGACAGACTGGGGGGATCACCTATTACTGAAGCCGAGTTTAGAGAGTTCAATCAGTGCATGCAATCATGCCAGCTTGAGGAAATAAGGAGAAGTGGATGTCAATTCACTTGGTCCAATAAACAAAGTCATGAGAAGAGAATCTGGAGTAAAATTGACTAGGCTTTTGCCAATCAAAGCTGGATGGATAAATTTTTTTATCATACTGTGGCATTTCTGCAAGAGGGTGTTTCTGATCACACCTCCATTGTGCTAGAGAACAACTTACAGACTCAAACCTATAAAAGGCCTTCAAGTACTTCAATATGTGGAGCTTGGCCCCCGCCTTTCTAAGGATAGTAGAGGAACATTGGCACACTCAACCTGGACAGTCATGCAGACTCGCTGCTGGAACTTGTCCCAGCTGCATAGGCCTCTCAAGAATCTAAACAAAGATTGCTTTCCTGACATTGTAAATAACACTGATGTGGTCAGGAAAAAACTAGAGAAAATACAAACTGCCCTTCATGCAGATCCTATGAACATGGAACTCTTATCCAAGGAACAACTAACTAGACTGGAATATGGATTTCTGAGTGTGGCTACAGGTAAGTTTCTGAAACATAAGACCAAAGCCAGATGGTTGGACAAAGGAGACCAGAATACTTCCTAATTCCATCATGATCAAACAGGAAATGAAAGGGAGGATGCAGAGCTTTGGTCACTTGGCACGTGTGATACGAACAGACATTTTTCAAGCTGTTATGTGTTAGTTGGGCGGTTTGATGGTGTTCTGTTGTGTGTAGAGGGTTATGGCTGATGCATGTACCAGTTTTTGTGCTTGTGGTAAATGAAAATCTCATTTCACCAAAAATAAATAAATAACCAATGTCGTAAGTGCACTATTAAATTTCACGATTCTTTTAATAAACAATCTGTAGGAATTTTAAAATATAATAATTAACCAATTATACAATTGACAAAGTCACTCTTTACCTTTATATATTGAGCTTTCTGATATGTCTCTAAATCGTTGGGGTAAATTTTTTAATATTTAAATTGATTTAGTCTTTTTCCGATAAATGAGGAATAAATTTTCCGCGGATAATGTAAAGACTTGTGGATATAAATTGGTTAATATTTCAACTATATTACACAATTCATTGATGTATTCATTGATGTATTACTATTCAAATAGTTAGTCTTAACAAGGATCACATTATTATGAATAAATTTAACAATTACACACTTGATTTTGATGAACGCCCAACTAGTGTGAGTATTTTCAAAAATCACGCAGCGCAATATAGCGTAAGGTAGCGTAAAATAGCGTAAGAAAGCGTACGCTTTTTGGGAAAAACGCGAAATTTCATACGCGGTGACGCGTTTTGAAGCCAAAACACGATATAGCGCTACGTAGCGTGCTATAGCGCGCTTTTTAAAACATTGAGTAGGACATAATAGCCCTATTGAGGTGAAATATAAATTAAATGAAGCGTTGGCATAAATGTTTTTTTTTTTTCCAGTACTATTAAAGATAACAGGGCAATAAAAAAAAACTACATTCAAATGGGCTGAAATAGAAGAAAACCTATAGTATTATTATTCATAAGAAAAAGCCCATTTCGAATTTTTACCATTTTACACTTACGGATGTATATCCCTGTCCCTCCACTGCTTATTTACCTGCTACGCATTGCCGGCGGCGGCGGCGGCGACATTATTCCCAATCCTCGCCGCCCTCAGCGCCGCGCAGTGAAGCTTATGGTTAAGCTTCCAGTCAAGCGCCTGGCAAGCGCGTGAGCAGTAGTTCGCAGCTCCACAGACCGAACACTTGCGAAACTCGTTCCTCCTCGTCTCGGGCCGCCCACAGCCCGAGTGCGAGCACAGCCTTAGCCCGGGCCCGAGATAACGGCCGGCGGCGAACCAATCGGATAGGAATTTGTAGGCCGGGTGTGGCTCCTGCGGCGGAAGCTTGCAGCCGTAGTAGGTGTTGAGCGGAGACGTTCCGCCGTAGAGCCTCATCTGACGTGGGTGCTGTAGCCGCCTGAACCACGCCGCCGGTATGGTGACGTCGTCGGTTCTTTCCTCCGGCAAAGTAGACAGGGCGGCGATGAGCTCGCGGAGGTTGGCTTGGGTTATCAGTCGGCGCCCTTGGACCACGTTCTTCGCCACGCCGTATCCGTCCTATTTATTAATTAAGATGATAATTAATTAATTAATTAATGAAAAAATATTTCGTCTGACCATCTGATTATCGTCGTCTTATTACCTGGACGCAGTGTCCTAATTCTCGGAGCGCGTCGACGTGGCCGAGGTAGGAGGCGCGTGCGCAGAGAACAACTGCCGTTCGTATGCTCTTGGCCGTCTTGGAGGGACGGCCGCTTCCGTTGAAGTGGATCACGGAAAGTGAATAGAGCGACGGCGCGTGGCCGGCATTCGCCGCCCTGGCCATCAGTGAGCAGCCGCCGTTTCTGTTCCCCAGGCAGTAAAATCGTATCTGCACGCGTCCAAAACCATAAAATATTTTTCATTACATAACAATTTGAGAAAGAGAAAACTAATTAATCAATTAATTAGTTACCATTCCTAAAACGAAGCAAGCTTCGACATTCCCAGAATCGGCACACAGTCTGAGGAAGTTGTGGGCGGAATCCGACCATTTCTTCGCCTTCACCGCCAGCATCGCAAGAGAAGCTTTGGACAGAACATCCTTGCTCAGTCCTAAACCGTTCATCCTCTTACATCTGCTCATCAAATCACTACAGAAAATCAGCAAAAATTAAGAACGAAGACGTAGATATATTAGAGATGAACTCACGTGATGAGCACGGCGATGAAATCCGCCGGAGAATCAGCAGTGGAGCTCAATTTGCAGAGGATAGACGAAACGATTTCGTCTGGCAAGCTTTCAAAGCAGTCGATTTCGATCTCCGAATTCTTCTTCGATCTCTTCGTCATCGTTGGTTCGAAAACACGCACTAAGGTGAGTTGTGTGTGTGGGTTTAATAACTGAAGAAAGGTGAGGAAGGAAGGTGTTATTTATGGCGTGAGTGAGGTGAGATGAGAACGTGGTGCTTTTGGGGGTATATATACTAAGTTGGGAGAAAGCAAAATGACGTTACTGCCCTGCTACTGTCTGCTTTTTGTTTTTGTCGGTATTTACCTAAGTAAGGTGGTGGTCAAAATCGAGTTTGACCAGATCGGCCTTTGTCTTGTACGCTCTTTGTACGGTCGAGTGTAATAAATCACAATATTTATTATGTTTCGGAAGAAATAAAGAAAACGTTTAATGTTATCTTCGAATTTATTAATGATAATTGCTATGATAATGCGAGCTTGTTTGGTACATGATTATGAATTTGAATTTTGAGCTGTTGAAATCTCCAGAACCAGGGGTGCCAAGCTGTGACCTTCATCATATCATGAAAATATTAGCTGTAATGAATGAAAGAATAATAGGAATTAATCATTTTTTATGGGTTTCTCCATTGAGGGGAGTTGTCGTCCGATTCATAATCATTTCTTCATAGATTACGGTGAATACCTTTATCAATTAAATTAATTTTCCTACGATTAACTTGGGATCGTAATCTTGGTGCTACAAAATGTTATCGTGCTTAAAATAAAATATCAAAGGAAAAAAAGGGAAATATTGGTTCCTTCCAATGTATTTTTTTACGTATATAATACATTAGAAACAAAGGCTGTGTTGTGTTTAGTTACGGGATAAACAAAGATATTTATCTTATTATTATCCACATTTATCCACATTTGGGAGTTACTATTTACCGCCCTCTTTTTACTAGTCACCGCCCCCTAAAGGGCTGAAAAAAGACATTTTTGCCCTTCTGATATTTAAATCAATTTAAAAAGAAAAAACTAACTAAATATATAATTCTGGTACGAAATACCGAAAACTACATACACAAATAAATTTCGAACGACCTATCGATAAGGAAATTCGAACGAAATTTTCGACCGGGCCTTGTGCGGGCCGAACTGGAATTTCGGTCGGGCCTTGTGCGGGCCGAATTGGAATTTCGGTCGGGCCTTGTGCGGGCCGAAAATGTTGTTCGGCCCGCACAAGGCCCGACCGAAATTGTTGTTCGGCCCGCACAAGGCCCGACCGAAATTGTTGTTCGGCCCGCACAAGGCCCGACCGAAATTCCAGTTCGGCCCGAACAAGGCCCGGTCGAAAATCCAGTTCGGCCCGCACAAGGCCCGACCGAAATTCCAGTTCGGCCCGCACAAGGCCCGACCGAAAATCCAGTTCGGCCCGCACAAGGCCCGACCGAAATTCCAGTTCGGCCCACCAGACCCGATTTTTTCAATTTTTCGTTTTTTTTTTATTTTTTATTGTAATTTATAAAAACTCAACATATATAATAGTATTTAGGGATTGAACCCATGACCTCTACTTGATAAAGAAAGTACTTATCCATTGGACTACATAGCTTTTTATTAACAATTATGACATATATAAAATATATAACGAAAAATAACCCAATTAAATAATCGAATTAAATAATACAAAATAATCCAATTAAATAATCTAATTAAATAATCCAATTAAATAATCTAATTAAATAATCGAATTAAATAATACAAAATAATCCAATCAAATAATCTAATTAAATAATCGAATTAAATAATACAAAAAATCCAATTAAATAATCTAATTAAATAATCCAATTAAATAATCTAATTAAATAATTAAATTAAATAATACAAAATAATCCAACTAAATAATCTAATTAAATAATCCAACTAAATAATCTAATTAAATAATCGAATTAAATAATACAAAATAATCCAATTAAATAATCGAATTAAATAATCCAATTAAATAATCTAATTAAATAAGCCAATTAAATAATCCAATTAAATAATCGAAATAAATAATCCAATTAAATAATCCTATTAAATAAGCTCACGTGTTACATCTTAGTCGACGAAATGACCTCTGAATCATCTATTGCAGGGCTTGCTCGATGTCACCTAATGCAAGAATGGAAAGAATCGCATCACTCGAAAGCATGCACACCATATCATCGAGCTCGCTTGTTTTGATGGCTTTGCAGCTCTCAAAACCGAAAAAAGAGTGTTATGGCGGCGCGAAGAGCAGTGGAGCCCGAGGACCCCACACGTGTTGTGTAGCAACAAGGCGTTTCACGTATTGATTGCAATGGCACATACGTCATTATCATCTCCACCGACACTTACCAACCGTAAGATCTGCATCATGACACGTGGACAAACATCGTCCGTTTGATCAGAGCTTGGCAGTTGTGACGTGACTTTCCATTACTACCCAAATGGAAGACGGTACAATATAATACAACCCCCCACTTCATGTTTCCATTACTACCTGGCTCCTTGACGCTGTTGCTATTGTTTTTTTTATCTTTTATTGTATCGGACGGATTTTCTATATGTTTTCAATATTTCTTTGCATATTTATTCCGTTTCGAATATAAATATAAAAATAAATAATCCAAATAAATATTACCAATAAATAATACAAATAAATAATCCAAATAAATAATCCAAATAAATAATATAAATAAAATATACATATAGATAATCCAAATAAATAATACCAATAAATAATACAAATAATAAATCCAAATAAATAATATAAACAAAATATACAAATAAATAATACAAATAAATAATCCAAATAAATAATACCAATAAATAATACAAAAAAATAATACAAATAAATAATCCAAATAAATAATACAAATACATAATCCAAATAAATAATATAAATAAAACATACAAATAAATAATATAAATAAATAATCCAAATAAATAATAAAAATAAATAATCCAAATAAATAATACCAATAAATAATACAAAAAAATAATACAAATAAATAATCCAAATAAATAATATAAATAAATAATCCAAATAAATAATACCAATAAATAATACAAATAAATAATACAAATAAATAATCCAAATAAATAATACAAATAAATAATATAAATAAATATACAAATAAATAATACAAATAAATAATCCAAATAAATCATACAAATAAATAATATAAATAAATAATCCAAATAAATAAATAAAAAAAATTAAAAAAAATTAAAAAAAATTGTGACCGAAATCGAATTTCGGCTACCCAAAGAGGCGACCGAAAAACGATTTCGGTTACGTCTAAGGTAACCGAACAATAATTTCGGTCGGCATAAGGGGTGACCGAACAGCAATTTCGGTCACCTCTTGGGCCGACCGAAATGTTCGGTCGGCCCAAGAGGTGACCGAAATTGCTGTTCGGTCACCCCTTATGCCGACCGAAATTATTGTTCGGTCGGACCGAATTTTCCGATACAATCCAATGTAAGTTCGAGAATTCACGTATATACGAACGGAATTTACAGGAATTTGCTTACCATCCGTGCCAGTAGACACTTTCTTTTGACCTTTCAATTTCGAAAATATACGATTCATTGAAATGTTTTAATTTTTTGTTATGTTTGAATCTGATTTGGATGTCTGATTGCGATATCAGATTAGTTGTAAGGAAAATGACTTTAAAAAGAAATTTAAATTAGAAAGGGCAAAATAGTCTTTTTTCAGTCCTTTAGGGGGCGGTGACTAGGAAAAAGGGGGCGGTGAATAGCAATTCAGATATTTTATCTGTAAGACCCGGTATAATGAACAAGTCCGTTTTAATAATCCAATATACACATGATAACTTATCCAACGGTCCGAGGTGAGATAAGTAATCCAAACCCCCTACTAATAGCAAAAATACCAATATACCCTTATTCCACTCAATCACAAAATTATTTTTATTTCATGTAGTTTATATGGTAAAAATAAATAAACAACACTAACTTATTATTTATTTAGGAGTAGACCGTCTACATAAACTTTCGACGGCTGAATAATCGACATTCCGTGGACAATTATCGATCATGTCCCGATAGATTATCCGTTGACAGTGTTCAACGGCTAAATAGTTGAAATTCCGTCGAGAAGTTTCGAGCACTTATCGACGCACTCTCCGACATTATATTCCAACGTGATTTCCGTCGACAATTACCGACGGCAAGTCCACCACTTTAAATCCGCCGCTATTCGTCGTCGCCCAATTCGACAATGTCCTCCGTCGCACACGTAATATTTTTAATTGCAATTTACCTTTTTAAACTATAAATTTTTATGGTTTTTATATTTATTTTAAAAAAGCTGTAACTAAAAAATAAAAACAGGATAAACAAAATAATAATTCATTATACTAATTCATAACAATATTCACACTATGATTTTAACAAATAAAATAAAAACTACTCTAATCTTCCCAAGCTATCCAGATTTGGCGCGAGCGTAGAAGGAGCCGACGGAAATGAAGTCGGAAATGGAAAAGACGAATTCCCCATAAACTGACCGGCTGAAGAAGGTTGTCCTAAACCCATATTAAGCAACGACGTAAAAGATCGATTGGGAGCGAACCAGAAAATCCGTTTTGAGGATAAAATTGAGGAACGACAGGCTGAGAATGTCCAGCCTCGCTACCTCCACCAGTAACTACAGCTTGTATGCGTGCCATTTGCTCTCGAAGCGCCTCCACATCTCGTTTCATCGCACAACATTGCTCTTTAAGATTCTCATTTTCGGTCTTCAAAACAGACATCTCTCTCTGAGTAACAGAATCTGCATTATAATAAACAAGAATTATAGCGGTTCCTTTCAAGAGAGAAACCTAATAATTCAGAAAACAAAACTAATAACATAGAACAAGAAAAGAAATAGAACTAAGAACCAAGGTTGATAAACCAACATGTCGCGTATGATATGGTCTCGTTATGCGAGGTGTGGCAAATGTTAAATAAAATATCTAAATTTTCTAAGTAAACGAATTGCATACCGGTTTGACAGCTCGGCTGATATTCGGGAACTAAGGACTGATGATGTTTTACTATCTCTGTAACACCAAAAACCCGTCTTTTGGATCCTCCAGCGACCGTCTTGAATACGTCAATCATCTGTTCTTGATTTCTGATTTCTGACTGAGCTCTTTCAATTTTTTCCGTCATCTCCTCCTACAGTGATATCAACACTAAATTTAAGTTAAGTAATAAATATTATAGGAAAAGAATTGTGCACCGCTATCCTTTGTGCTCTTTCGCCCTTGAAAATTCCATCATGGCTGTAACCATCGACGAACGCCTCCAACACATTCGGTTCTCGACCTAACTTAGCTCTCTACAAAACATCAAATTATATTAGAAAAAATGCAATATAAAGTTCAATTATCAATTTAAGGCGTACCAAACGTTTTCGTCGTACAATGTATGTAAAAGACCTGACACATTGTTGAGCAAGAACGAATGGATCGTTCTTTTTGTAAATCAGTCTCAATTTCACATCAACCAAGCTTCTGAATTTCGCATTTGAACAGTACGACTTTTTTCCTTACCGCCGGTAAAGATATTTCAAACTCTATAACTTCTTGTAATGTTCCATAAAAATCGCTCGAACGATCATCGAAATCGGAAGATGGAACACAAACACCACTATTAGTCGTAACTTTATCCTGACTTCGCGCCTCAATCTGGAAATTGTAACCGTTAATGAAATACCCTGTGTAGGTTCGAACTTCTTGATATGGACCCCATGCTAGTCCCTTTAATAAGTCGTCAGTTATGTGATTTGAAGGATCGTGAACCTATAGCAAAAAATATGAATTAGTCAGTCACATGTATTTCTAATATGAAATGAATAAAAAATATTTACTTACACGAGAGCGAAACCAATTTACGAATTCTTTATCAACGTTTTTGTCAATTAAAGTAGCGCTAAACCCTGCAAGCTGTTGTTCCGAAATATATTTTCTGCATATTAAAATAAATTAGTACCTCACATAACATATATTAAAATTGAAAATTTATTAGAACTTACTGAAGAAATGGTTCAACTTCTGGACAATTGAGCAAAATAACTCTACGCACATTCTCCAAATCAGTCCCAGTCATGAATTTAGTTCGCATCTTTCCTGTTGGTCGCCCAGCGTCATTAAAAATTGAAAATGGCTCGTATCCCTCGTCGTAATATTTCCCCAAGCTTCTTAGCGACTTTCTTTGGTCCGAACGATCGAAATGAAGTTTGGTGAAGTTTGAGATTTCTTCCATTCTGTACTGATTACACATTGACTCCTTTACGTGCGCCAAGTTCATATTTTTTTTCTTCAGGTTATGCAAAAACTTGCAAATCAAAGAAAAAATTAAATATTTATACTAACAAATTAAATATAACAAAGACGTAAAAAGTAATTTACCGTTCAAATGGATACATCCATCGATAATGTACTGGACCACCGACGATTGCTTCATATGGGAGATGGACGATAACATGCTCCATGGAATCAAAAAATGCAGGTGGAAATATTCTTTCCAACTTACAGATAATCAATGCGACTTTTGAGTTGAACTCTTCCATTTGAGAGACGTCTAACACGGTGCAACATAAAGATTGGAAGAATAAGCTAAGTTCCGTTAACACGCTCCAAACAAATTCTGGTAGTAATTCTCGAAAGGCGATTGGAATCAATCGCTCCATAAAAACATGACAATCATGAGATTTCATTCCCTGTAACTTGCAGTTTACCATGTCGACGCACCTACCTATATTAGAGGCAAAACCAGTTGGAAAACGCACAGTTTTATCCAATCACAGACCTTACATTTTTTCTCCTTATTCAATGTGTATGCTGCCATCGGCTTAGGTCCCGGACAACTTTCAGCAATTGCGAGTTCAAGTCGATCGCAAAAAATACCAATATCTCGACGAGCATTGATATTGTCTTTAGATTTATCCTTAACATCCATCACCGTATTGAAGACATTCTCAAATGTATTCTTCTCTATGTGCATGACATCAAGATTGTGTCGAATAAGAAGTGAAGACCAGTACGGCTACTCCCAAAATATACTTTTCTTCGACCAATGGTGTGTGATTCCATAGCCGGCGGGCTTTTGATCAGGATCCTCCATTACAGTTTTAAAATGTTGGACGCGCTCCCATATTTCCAAACCTGATAATCTCTTTGGTGGACCCCTTCTCTCGACTTTACCCTTGAGAAAATCGCTCGTATTTCCTCTAAATGCATGCTGTCTAGGTAAAAAACGACGATGACAGTCAAAATAACAAATCTTTTTGCCATATTTCAAATAAAATGCCGAAGTATCTTCCATGCAAATTGGGCAACCCAATCTCCCTGACTTACCCCAGCCAGACAACATTCCATATGCAGGAAAGTCACTCACCGTCCAAATTAGCGCAACTCGTAGCCTAAACATTTCTTCACGAAATGAATCATAAGTCTGTAGTCCTACGCACCACAACATCTTTAGTTCTTCGATCAGAGGTTGAAGATAAACATCCAATTTATTCTTAGGATTTTTTGGAGCAGGTATCATAAGAGATAGAAACATGTATTTTTTACTTAAACACTCACCAGGGGGAAGATAGTAAGGAGTGGTAATTACCGGCCAACATGAATATTGCTTACCAAACTGGCCATGAACAGTGAAACCATCAGTACATAATCCTACTCGAACATTGGGTGAGACATTATGCCTTCGTCGGGTACGTGACTAGCATGCGAAGTCATCATCTCTGATGTTCTCTTATCAGAATATAATCGCTGAAGTCTTGGACCAAGTGGCAAATAACGTAACACTGCATAGGAAGACTTCGATCTATCAGCAAATTTAAACCGTGGTTTTTTACATACCTTACAACGTTTTAGCTCGGCGTCTTCTTTCCAAAATAGCATACAACCCATGATGCAACAATCTATGTGGTGTATCGGTAGCGCAAAATCCAACATCACCTTCTTTGTGTCGTAATAACTTTCTGGAAATGTATTATTTTTCGGCAATAATATGTGATGAAATCAGACACCCTGTCAAAGGCAGATGCAGACATGTTTGTTCAGATTTAATACTCGCCCATTCTGCAATTCCAGCCAATCGAGAGCAACTAGATCCATCGAATAGTGGAGTGTCTGCTGTTCTCAATTGTTCTGTAAAACTATCATGGAACGTCGTCTCCTCATCTGGCATCGTCGAGCTGCTGCCACCGACATCAAAATTCGCTGTAAAATTTTCATCATAATCGGCAATATTAGGAATAGCAGTATCAACTGTAGTTTGTTCCACCAATCTCAAGTGTGTGTCCTCAACATTAAAATCAGAATCGCCAGTCGTTGATTGACTGGCACTAGAACGAAGAGCGTCATCCACTGGTTGAAGCTCCAATATGCAGCTTCTCCGTGCGAAGTCCAGTTGTAATAATCAGACATAAATCCATTCTTCAGCAGATGAACTCCCACAACTAAATGATCGTGAAATTTAGAATTATTGCATTTCTGGCATGGACACCGTATCTGAAGCACCGAACCTTGAGAAGTTGCAAAATCAATAAAAGATTCTACCCCCTTCGTAAATTCGTCGTGATGAGTTTGTCGCCGGTACATCCATCGTCTTTTATTGACGATAACTTCGTATCGAGAATCCATATCTATTTATGAGAAGAACAGGGCCGGTTTTTCAATTTAGGTGGCCCAGTGATATACCATAGAGAGGCCCTAAATAAATATCACTTTTATAAATTTAAATATTTTTATAATTTTTAAGGCCCATAATTGTTAATTTATATGGGTTACGGGCCAGAATATATTAGTTTTTAAAATATTTTTATAATTTTTAAGGCCCACATAGTTAATTTGTGGGATATGGACCAGAAAATATTAGTTGTTAACATAAATAAAGAGACAAATGTGGCCCTATATACACTGGGCCGGATTTGTAGCCCTGTGCTGTAGGCCTGGATGCAGAGGCCCAAATCCGGCCATAGAGAAGAATCACTAGCATGCGTGGTATATTAAAATACCGACGACGCAACTATTTAAGTTACTGAATGCAAAAGATTGTCCGACAACCAAACATGATTTATACGCGGTGAGTTTTTATGAAGTGAGAATAATTCAAATAGTATGGTATTATTTTGCTGCATATTCCGTTAAATGGGCAAATGTCAATTTGAATCGGTATAGTGTAGACGAGTAAGCTCTGAATTTAAAGTTTTCGACAGCAATGCCGTGGGAAATTCCGTCTGCATTTTCGATGGCCTTTCCGTCGATAAATCCGGCGCTAAATACAATCAACGGCTTTTCCGTCGAAAAGGAACATATATATGTTTCAACGGATGTGCCGTCGACAAACCGTTGGTAATTTATTCAACAATATTTCCGTGGATAATGTCATCGATATTTTACATTGACTAATTTTCGGTTGATGTCAGCGTCGATATTTCTATTTTCTTTTGTAGTACGTGTAATAGTAGTAACATTTTACAAAAAGCCTTGTAATATCGTATAATAGACGTGTGTTATATGTTAAAAGTACAAATCAGTAAACATATAATACGTACTGCCGGTGAATACTAATTTGTTTCAGAATTCTTAAGCTTACACTTGAGAGTTTTCATGAAACAGACCTGAGAGCAAGATGATACTATTCTTATGTAAAGTGATTACGTGGGTATATATAATGCTGCAAAAGGTATTGTAGATAAACACAATTTCATATTTTTCAAAGGGACGAAACTTTTTATATAAATAGAGGAACTTTAGCATTTCGTAAACTCGTTTATAAAACAAGAATATACATTAAGAAAATGCGAAGAAGTCTATAGAACATCTTATCAATTGGTTCATCTAATCTTTCTCTTAGCTCTATTATTTTATATAGCAGGCAATAAACCATTATTTCGTTATACCGATAACAAAAATACCCACTAAATCCAATAATAACAAGCTAATTAAGCCAAAGCAGCAGACCATTTCAATGGGGGGAAATAGTATGCCGAGAAACTAAAATCATGTCTTTAAGTTTATGATATTCATTACATCCTATAAAAGAAAAACTCGGTCTTTTTCTTTTCTTAATTAACTTTCCATTTTCCCCAAACAAAACTGAAGTATACATTAATTACATATTAAAAGCGAAACAACCAAACAAACCCCAAAAGAACAACACAAACATCCAGCGTCGCCGCCGCGAACCACCGCCCATCATCAGCTCGGCCGGTTCGTCGTCGGCGGCTGAACCGTGATCTGAACCGGGATGGGCCGGCCCGTACCCGACCCGCCGCAGCCACTGCAGGGCATACGGCCAGATCCGGCGCAGGTCCGACAGCCGTAGTCTCCGTCCGACCACCGAAGGCACATGCAGGCGACCCGACCCGAACCGTTGCACTTGGGGCACCTTGGGAACCGACCCGGACCCATCATGGGGTTGTTGCTGTTGAGCTGGTCTATGGCTTGCTTGACGATGACGGCGCCGGTGAGTACGCTGAGGCCCGTGGCGAGCTGAGTCAAGATTAAAGGACCCATTTCGATTGTGTAAATGATAAATGAAATGACTGTAATGAATAAATTGAGATGATAGCAAAGCAAAAGACGAAATGGGAGAAGGAAGTAGAGAGATATTGTGGAGTTACGATATATTTTTTTGGTATGTGGTTAAGTAAATATTTTCGATGAAGTGGTGGTGGAATTGTACACGTTAGTGCTTGAGTTTATGTGGGGGATTTTGATTCTTGGATTTTGGACTGTTGTGAGATGTCATGAGGGCCATGGATAATAATAATACAATAATATCTAGTAAATCCCTTTTTTTTTTCTTTCACGATTCAAATGCTTATTTTTGGGCCTATGAGCCGATGATTTTGGTCCAATGGCACAGACCCATCCAATATTTATAAACTAATTGCTTCTTTAGAAACATTTTATTCAATAAATATGTCAATAAAAATGCTATGTGACTACGTTCTTTCTCAGGCAGAAAGAAAATTGGAACAAAACGGCGAAAACTCATTTTAGAGTCACACAATTTAAAAAACTTGTCTGATGTTAATGTTGATTCTTGATGTCCTAACATAGTTCAGGTAAGGAAGACCTTCTTCTCCTTCTTGAGTAAATTGTGCTTCGAGATGGGATATATCAGCATTTTCTTCGTCGACCAAAATCCTTGGAACACCTTATAACATTGCAAAATTTCCAAACGATTACGACGTAAAAGGTAACCATCTGTCTCAATTACGACATGAATCATACATGAATAAGGAAACTAACAATACCGTGAAAGCATTCTCTTGCTTCGCCGGACATAAGCATGACATCGCCGCTTCTGAGAAACATTGCAAGTGGTGGATCTTCCCTTGATTTTCCTCCTAGTAGGAAGATAGCTTTGCAACCCAAGCTGATAAAAATAAGACATAGGATTATCGACTAACGAATAATGAAAAGATGAAACGTGTTAGCTTCTTACCTCATGCTCACGATGGGTTTACTCCAATCTTTCTCCATGTCATCGAGGTGTCCCCCGAGCATATCGCCTGAAACAAAATAAAAACACAGAAAAATGTTTAATCCTTCATAAGATAATGCCGCCGTATTTAGAGAATAATTTGCTACCTATTCCAAAATAATTCACTATTGCAGCTTCAGGTTTGAATTCTTCACCACAAGGCATAGCAGGTGCAGCCATTCTCTTTGCGAGCTGGCATAGCTCGTCGGGTATCTTCTTATGAGGTAGAGAAACATCGTAGCTCCGCTGCATGAAATTAAAGGATGATAATTTCAGCTACATGGATATAATAATAATTGGGAAATCGTAAGAAATGAAAACAAGCACGGATCTCCCGAGGACCCATCAGAGAAAATCATCAGTCGTGATCTAATAAGCTTTGAACATATATTCGGAGGCAAGAATCTCCCAATTCACAAGTGTGTAATGCAGGGATTTGACCAAAGAGTAAAAAGAGAAAGAAAGAACATCGAGAAAGGGATAACAATAAGACCTTGGACCAGTTAAATTGCAAGCCAAGAGTACTCCATCTCAACTTACGAAGCAAAACAGAAGCATCCACAGACTTGCTTTCAATGACATCAGATGCATCGACAAACTTCCACCGAGGAGAGCTCTCAATGCTTTGATCATCATTAGCATCATCTTGTGGCACTAACAGTTTCCCTTGTTTAGCTGAGACAAGCAAGTCCTGTATGGACCCGTAAATCGCATTGTGATTTGTTCGATTTGGTGGTTGAGGGAAGGTGTTTAAGCTCTCCTTGATCCAATGGCATTGCTCCTCCAAGCTTAATGCGCCAGGCATAAAATAAAAACCTAAATTTGTCATATGACCATGATTACGATCAGTATGATACGCAGCATGATCAATCAATCTTCATAAAAACATGAATGGGTCTGAAAAAAATTCCTTACCAGGTCGGTCCTCCAAGCAAAAGACGGGTCGATCAAAATCACATCCAAGCAACGAAACACCTTCCTCGAGTACACCATTACGATTATATTTCTGTAAAATCGACTTGAAATCCACGACCTCTGATAAGTCTACGGGTCTAACAATCTTTTTCCTGAATTAAAACCAAATGGACCACGCAATTCAAAAACAAATTGAAGATTAACAGAGTAAGGGGATAGATACCAAACAGAATATCCGTACTTCTTGGTGTTGACGTAATAGACTTTATAATTCTTCTCGGCCTTTCGAAAAGCTGTTTTTTCTGAACCGTCGTCATTCTCCGACCTGTACATTGTAAGATCCCGTCGGAAATGAGAAATCGACTTGGGCAATTGCTAGGGCTTTGTAAACCTAATTTTTTCAGGTGGGATTTGGAAATGGGCAGTGTTTCCCAAGACGTTAATATTCGTCGAAGCTGCAGACGTTTTTGCAACTTCACACTCAGAAACGAATATGTACAATAGCATAAAACCCCATGTGGTTTAAAGTTAATCACATAATCCCCTACGGTTTATAAATAGCATACAGATATGTTTTATTATGTTAATTTGCTCACTTTCAACTTCCGGTCAAATTAGGTCTAACGATCCGGATAAAAATTAAAATCCAGAAAATAATTCCCGCTTAATCAAACACAGTTCACTCATACCAACCTCAAACCCTAAAGTTCAGCTCAATTCCACTCGAATCCGCTCAACCTAGCTCAAACCCTTATGTTTCAGATATAATCTCCTTCGTTCCTGCAATTCCTCAAACAATTCGGACGTAGCCGTGAGTTCTTCAGGGTAAATCGCTCATTCGTACTGCAACTTGTATCTTTGGATCGACGGTAGGAGTGAATGAATTCCACGGATGAGATACTTTGGGGGAATGAAGGTAGTATTTAGGTTTGTCGATAAGGATACGCTTTTTTCTGGGTACATTGAACAATTTTTACAGGCGGACTTGATCGACACGCGGTGTACTAATGTAGAGTGCAGGTGCGACAAGTGATAAATAAAACGAATACGTAGTTACTATCACCGACGTGTGATAGACAGTAGACCTATCGTATAGTAAGGTGAGTAAACGAGTATCAAACACGAGGTATAAACTTGATTACTAGTAATAACCTATTGATTCGATATCTAGCCTAAATAAAGTGCGCACATTATTTTACGAACTAACCTAACAAACCAATCCTAAGGCAACGAAAGATTCAATTAACATAGCTAAAACTGGTAAGAGTGTTTTCAGATAATAAAGATGTACTCGGAATTCGAATCCCGCTAGGTCCGATCGGCTAAGACAATAAAATCGCTCCTACGTGATTAAGAATAAATCGCAGTAATTTCCTACCTACTCACGAATTTGTTGTCGCCCCAAACACTCGCGGGGATCTAAAGATCAATAACTACTAACGGCGAGGATCGAGTATTTGCTTTCGTCCTATACTCGAATCCTATCATCTATGAACGGTCTAATCGTTGTTTAGCTGTCGCCCTAAACGACTTCCACACATTCACTTTAACACATAGACATGCCACAGCGAATAAACACTTTCATAGATAGATAAATAGTCAAAACACACGAGTCACGATAAATATACGTCTTAACTACGAAATAACCTAGCGTTCATCTATTCTCAAACACACATGGAATTAGCTACTCATAATTGACGAGAAAACAACGAAAGAAATATAAAATAAGGGTTAAGAAGTCATGATCTTTTCTACTGGTGGATCTGTGATAGTCTCGTGGAAGGATCTTCGTTCTTCGTTCATTCGCGCGGAATTCATTCGTTGATCCGTCTCTTTCACTTCGGGACGTATTTCCCTATTCTTGACGGTTCTTTTTCATCTCTCTATGATTAGGGTTATGTTCTGATAGCTTCTCCCCCTTTTGAGCCGAAATTGGGCTCTTTTATTGACTTTCCCAAGCTTCACTGCCTGGGCATTGGGCCTTCATGGCCGTGACTATCGTCGCTTTGCTTTGAGACGCCTTCTACCATGTGTCACAACCAAGTGCATTAGGGTTCACGGCCGTGAATGACTTCGTACTAGCTCTCTGCTGCTGTTCACGGCCTCATGCACTTATCTTCACGGCCGTGACAATGTTATGCTTGGGATTCGTTGCTCACTGCCCGATGTCACGGCCTGGTGCATTAGGCTTCACGGTCGTGACTACTTCGAATTGCTTCTCTGACTGATGTCACGGCCTCGTGCATGAGGTGTCACGGCCGTGACACTTAGCTGATATCTTCATATTTTCTCCGTTTTGCCTCCTTTTCGCTCTTTTTGCCCAAAAGCCGTCCTAAGGCCTTTAATATCAAAATAGGTGTAAATAGAGCGCATACATGCATAAAATGATTACGAAAAATCTATTATAACTCAAATAAATACTGCAATAAACGTATTAAAATACGTTTATCAGCGCTGGTGGTAAATCACCGTGTGTCCAATTCTATTACTGCTTGCCTGGTGAGGAATTGGATACATGTCTGAGGGTGATAAACGAACATAGTAATCAGACAGTTGTTCACATTTTTGTAGAAGAATTGGGTACTTTTGTTGAAGCTACACACAATGAAGGTAGATTAATTCCTGACCCGAGCCAAGAAGTGCCCCTCGTTACTTACCCCTACCCGAGGGTCCGAGGGTCTTTCTGAGTTTCCTGCTGTAGAGCAGAATGCTTGCTCTGAAGAGGATGGGGCAAATGCAGATGAAGAGGATGGGGCAATGTCAGGGTTTGACTAGAATGAAGGGTCTGGGGCAAATCCACGTACATGATAATTTTTGGGATTCTGCGGACTATGTAAATGTAAAGGATAATGCGAATGCTTGTCCTGAGGCAGATGAGGCTGCTCATGAGGCAGACACAAATTGTTGTCTTGATGAGGCAGAAGGTGACTACGAGGAGGTAGAGGGTGAAACAGATGCTGATTCAGAGGCTTCTGATTCAGAAGATGAAGACTATGTATTTGATGAATGCTTAGAGAAGATCTGTGTGAAGATGATTATGACAATTTGGAGAAAGATGTGGCAGAATCAGGGGAACAAAATGCAGCAGCTGCTCCTGCTCATCCAGAGTGGGATGACTCAACTGATATGGTTCATAATGAGTTACTTGTGGGCTTAGATTTCCAAATAGAGTAACCTTTAAGGCAGTCTTAAAGGATTGGGCAGTTAAATAGGGGTTGGATTTGAAATTTGTGAAGAATGAGAAGATGAAAGTCACAGTTTTTTGCAGACATGATTGTTCTTGGAGGTTGCATGCTTCCCATGTTATGAGAGGCACTGAATGACAGATCAAATCATCGGGAACTCACAACTACTCTCAACAGACCAACAATTATGAGGCAGATCACAAATATCTTGGAAAGAGGATTTGAACTATGTGAAAGAAAACTCAAGTGAAGATCTACTGCTACTTCAGAGTCAGGAGGGATGTAAAGGTGGAGGTTAGTACATTCAAGTTTATAGAACGAAAAGGAATGCTATGGAGTTGCTTAAGGGAGATGTAAAAGTGTAGTATACCAGACTCTATGACTGTTGTGCCACAGTTGTCAAGTATAATCCTCTCAGTTCTTGCATTCTGCATGTGAACGGGGAGGAAAATCCACCTAGCCAAGATTTTATTATTGTTTGAGGCCAGTGATTAATGGCTTCAAAGCTGGTTGCAGGCATTTGATTGGGTTGGATGGTTGTTTCCTGATGGGGTGTTCAAAGGGCAATTGTTGAGTGCTTGCAATAGATGGGAACAACATCTATCATTTGGCTTGCGCTTTTGCTGAGATTGAGAAATGGGAAACATGGGAGTGGTTTAAACATCTGCTATTGAGGGATATTGGTGATCCAAGTGCAGCAAATCTGGCATTTATAAGTGATAGACAAAAGGGACTAGTTGATGCAATTTCAAAACTAGCTCCACATTTTGAGCACAGATTTTGTGTAAGACACATGTACAACAACTTCAAAGGGAAATTCAGGGGGTAGAGTTGAAAAAACTCTTCTGGAAAGCAGCTTCGACTCACAGTTTGGTTGAGCACCAAAGGGTAATGAAGCAGATCAGGAATGGGTATCCTAACGTAGGTGATGAAGAATCACCTTATGAACAATCAGAGTGAATGCTTCAACTAAGTCTGAACATTCACTTATGAACAGTCACTTATGAATGGCTAAGGGACATTCCTAAACAGCAGTGGGCTAGAAGTCATTTCCCATTGACAACTAAGTCTGATGTGTTAGTGAACAATCAGAGTGAATGCTTCAACAACTACATCACGCCTGCAAGGGAGCTGCTAGAGTGGATCAGAAAGAAGTGCATGGACAGAATCCAGAAAAGAGAATGGATGTTGAAGTTTGAGAAAGATTCCTACCCTAACATTAAAGCTTTAGCTGAAAAAGTGAAGAGTGCCAATTGTTTTCCTACTTGGGGAGGATGCATGGAGCTTGAAGCATTCACCATGAAAAGACTCATGTGGTGAAGTTGGATGAAAAGAAGTGTACATGTGGGAAGTGGCAAAAGGTTGGATACCCATGTTGCCACGCCAATGCATGTTGAGACCTTCACAAACTCGAGTATGAACCTTACATTGATAAGGTTTTCAGCAAGAAGGTGTACATGAAGGTATATGATCATCACATTTCACATGTTCCTGGGATGCATGACTCCAAAGCCTCTCCACTTGGTCCAGTGGCACCACAACATGTTAAAAAAAGAGCAGAAAGACCAAAGAAGAAGAGAAGGCCTGATGCAAATGACCACAATCCCCACTCAACATCGAGTAGAAAAGGTCTGACAGTCACTTGTGCAATTTGTTTGCAACAAAGGACACAACAGAAGGAAGTGCAAAAGCCAGCCTCATCCTAATTCAAAATTCAACAAGGTAACTAACTTCACATTAAATCATTTTAATGAATAATGTGATTCATGTGCTCCCTTTTGTAGGCTTCATGTGATCAAAATGTGCTCCAATGGATGCTACAGAATATGCGCAAATACCTACAATGCCTGATGCAGAATCTGCTCCAATTCCTCCCATGGCTGCTACAACTCATGTAGATGCAAACCCTGCTCCAATTCCGCTAGTGGCTGCACCAAATGTTGTAGATGAGGCTGCTCCAGACCAAGCAATTCCAACTCAGGTATTTTACTCTATCAAATTTAACATTCTGCAAATGGTTCTAGCATCTATCTGATCACTTTTCTAATTCTGCACAGGGTTCTAGCACCAATTGAAAAGCATCAAGGAAGCAAAAACACCAAATAGAAAGGAAGATGTGCATAAGGTAGTTCTAGAGCATTTAAGAGCTTGTGCAAGCCCAGCCTCAAGCTTGTCAAGATGTCCAATTCTCATGCAAGTCAAGGTCTGCAGCCCCAAGACCTCAAGAAAAGAAGGGAAATTAGCTAAATGTTATGTTTTGGAAGAAACTGCAGTAAAAAAACGTTTGCTAATGTTGGGTTTTGTGCTGTGTTGGTTTGGAAAGACCAATGTTTGTGTTGAGTTGTTTTGGTTTGAGACACTTGTTCTGTTTTGGAATTACCAAACGGACTGTTCTTTTTTGTGTTGTTCTGTTTCGTGGTATACTGTTTTGGTCTAAGATTACTACTAAAACCAAGTACAAAGATTACATTGATAAGTCATTCCATAATCCAGTACAGGCCAAAAGCATTGAAATAGTCGAAGATTACTACTAAAACCAAGCACAAAGATTGAAACATGCTACTTGAAGAGTGTCACTAAAACCAAGATTGTAATAATGCCAACGATGTACTTCAACATTCTTGCATTGTCTTCGAGCGCCCCAGTTCTTTTCTCGAAGTGGTCAAATGCATCAATGCGGTCCCCAATCTGCTCTGTGTTTATACCACAACTTCTTGATTGCACGTCTTCGGACGATGGCATTTCATCTTCACCTTTGCTCTCAAGCGGACGCAACCACAAGTCACAGTGGTAGTTCTAGCTATTGCAGAAGAGTTTTGTGGCCTTATTAGGACCAACAATTCGCACAACAGCCACTTCACCACATTTGCACCTGTGATTCTTGTACCTCAATTCCAATTTGATAACATTCTGTGACGTCGAAGACATGCTGCAGAATACGTTAACAAAAACACATGAATTATGGCAGAATATCTACAAAATAGAGAATTGAAAAAATCGAGGGGGAATCCTATAGTCAAGACCTAAATAACATAGGATTGAACCAACCCAACCTAGATATAGTAACAGTCGCGAGAAATAGTCATAATCACGACCTATAACGAGCCTAGATTGAAACCTAGATTTATTTTTTCACTTCAAAAATTGAAAGAGATAAGAGCGGAGACTCGCGTATTACAGTTTTGTCTTCTTCACGGAAGCTCAACCTTCAATGTCGTGCCTCAGTCGAGTTTTTTGCTTACTCAGCCCTAAATAGAAAGATTTATTCAAGTGGTGTGAAGAAGACGACTATGAGGTTATTTCGGTCATTTTACCATACAATATTACTTTTGTACCTATCATAAACGCAATAACAACGCGTGTACAACAATCTCGGGCAGTATAAGCTGCCCGAAGATTTCGTGCAGTGTTTTTGAAAGCATAAGGGACATGTATGTAGTAAAAAAATCATGAGGTCCATTGGTAGATGTAACTAGAGAAAAAGTGGCATTTGCCCTCTAAATTTCCTGTTGCTAATTATCGAGATTGACGATGTTTAGAAGATACTTCACTGCTAAATTCCAAGGACATGGGGAGATTGGATTGTAATGTACTTTTTGCATGAAAGCTTCTTCTTAACCTAACATTTTTTGACCAGTCGATTCGAGTCTTATCCTTTGACCATTTATGTCACAATTTAATTTTATTTTATTACACACTAGTGTAGCTTAATAATTTTTAAATTTCTAATAATGAAACATCCTTATCGTGTTTAAAGAATATTCCCACGCTCGATAATTGGATGTTTGCAAGCTGCTGCTTAAATGGAAAAGATGCTTACTACTATCATTTCATGATGTAATTAAATTAATGACCAATTCTTATATTTTTCT
>JAPQWV010000716.1:0-262000 GCA_027422505.1 Craterostigma plantagineum
GACGAGGAAGAACAGGAGATGAAGCGCATCTTGACTCAACTGATGTCCTGCCGTGCTCAAGGCGAATCTAGCAGGACCAGGCGCGACGATCAAGATGATGATCAAGATCGCCGCAAGGGGGAGAATAGGCAGCTGGGCTCACAATCCCAAGAATTCATGCAATCGACGCCGCCCTCCTCCTCTGGACCTGAAACGACGCCCGCACCAGAAACCTCACAACCCACTAGCCAAAAATCCCACCTTGTTCACCATGAGTCACTAGCCAAATCACCCTCACCACCACCCATTACCGTCTCCGAAACTCTAATCGTCACATCGACGTTAGAGACCACCTCAGCATCGTCTCCACCCACCACCTCAGAACCTCTAGCTGTCACATCGACGTTAGAGGCCACCACCACATCTACACCACCCGTCACCCAAATCATCCTTGCCAAAACCATCACCTCAACCGAACCACCAGAATCTCCACCACAACCATCCCCACAATCCACAAACTCCTCCGAAACAACACCCTCGCCACCACACAGCGACACTCCTCTCAACACCGACCCCAACGTAGCTCCCGAGGACGTCTACTGCGCACAGAACGAGATCGAAGCCTACATCTTCAACGATGAATGGCTGTACACACCCGTCGATGCAGTAGCAGCCAGGAAGCTGGTGGAAAACGCTCGACGTCTGCTGATGGAAGCCTCACTAACGCTGATCAACACAGCAGACAACGAGGACGGAGAGGAGTACGACGCTGAACCGGCCGAGCTTGAGGACATCCTGCAATTCCAAGCACAGCAAACTGAGGCCCCTCCTGCTCAAACGGATGCACCCACGGTGGATATACCGGAAGCACCGTGGGAAAACAAAAAGATCACCGCACCGTTTCAAGAAGAGATCAGGAAGAGGATCTGGCGACGCAAGGAGCAGATCATCACCACCTTCGACGAGTATGAGCTGATGAACATCCAAAGTTGGAGCGAGAGAAAGAAGCAACTCTATCGATGGAGCCTTCTGTGCCACAAATGCACAAATAGGACGCTATCCGATGAGGAAAACATCGCTCAGGAAATGAGTCGGGCCCCCATCTGCAAAGTCACTGACCTCCGCCAAGAATCCAAAGAACCTGTCCATTACCCAGTGTTCACGGTAATGAGGCAGGATGAGAGCTACTGTGAAGTCAGTCAGGCGGACTTCAAGTTTCTGCGCCTGGGCGACCTGTACAGCATGCTGGAATCCATGAAGCAGTTCAGACTCGTCCTCAGAAGTTCTGGACATCTCATACGTGCTGAACCGGTCACCATGGGATATGTGGCTATCAAACGCCACATGCTCCGACAGGTCAGATTCTTCGCCACCCATGATCTGCAGATGGCGGTGGAGCACAACCTAGAGAAGGTGAATCTGACTCGCCCATCTTTCAAGAACGCGGACGACTACCGAGAGGGCGATGTGATCGACGGAGACGATCCGGCGGTCGCCTACTCGAACTATAAGGGAAAGATGAGGATGCTGCGCTACTCTGAAGTGGCAAAGTTCTCGGATGGAACGCTCACCATCATTCAAGATAAATTAATGAAGATCTGCCACGTACTTTCAGAAGAAGATCCCCTCTGCCGATCCAAGTTCGCGAAGCTCATTGACGCTATAGCTGATAGCATGGTTCTTCGAAGGATCTCCGCGCCTTCGAGTTCAAGCTAGGGCTTCGCGAAACACTCACACGGTAATCCACCATCCCAACGCCCAAGATTCAAGACTCCCAACAATTGACACAAAGGGGGAGATTGTTAGGATACTTAATTGGTTGTGTCAATAGTTTAAGTCTTGGGATTAATTATGTAATTATCTTTAGCTTGGGCTTTGGACTAGATAGTAATTATTTTATTATTAGTGATTGGGCCTTAATATACCTAGGGTTAATGTGGTATATAAGGTTTTACCAACTCACTTTGAAAGCTAATCAAAGATCAAAAGGCTTACTCTTATTTTCACACACTACACACACTCAAAGGTGAGAAACTCTCCCTTCTTCATTCCATTTAGCCTCTTTGATTCCTTGTTTGGTGCATTTCGGGACCAACAACTTTAGACTTTGATTTAGGTATTTTATTATTGAATCAAGTACTCGACCGTAAACAAAAGTGAGGTGGCTAGAAAACTAATTTTGTGGTGTTTATGAGGATCGATGTTCTTATTATGTAGAATGCTTGATAAAACCAACCATTTCAGTCTTACATGTTCTCCCCCAATTCGCAGGTATTTTCTACATGAATACGAGTATTTATTTTCGGAAATTAGGTACTTTAGACCTTGATTTAGGTATTTTATTATTGAATTCAAGTACTCGACCGTAAAGGAAAGTGAGGTGGCTAGAATACTAATCTTGTGGTGTTGATGAGGATCAACGTTCTTATTATGAAGAATGCTTGATAAAACCAACCATGTCAGTCTTAGATGTTCTCCCCCACTTCGCAGGTATTTTCTACATGACTATGAGTATTTATTTCCCGAAATTAAGTACTTTAGACCTTGATTTAGGTATGTTATTAGTGAATTCAAGTACTCGACCGTAAACGAAAGTGAGGTAGCTAGAAAACTAATCTTGTGGTGTCGATGAGGATCAATGTTCTTATTATGTAGAATGCTTGATAAAGCCAACCATTTCAGTCTTAGATGTTCTACCCCAATTCGCAAGTATTTTCTACATGAATATGGGTATTTATTTTCTGAAATTAAGTACTTTAGACCATGCTTGAGGTATTTTATTATTGAATTCAAGTACTCGACCGTAAACGAAAGTGAGGTGGCTAGAAAACTAATCTTGTGGTATTGATGAGGATCAATGTTCTTATTATGTAGAATGCTTGATAAAACCAACCATTTCAGTCTTAGATGTTCTACCTCAATTTGCAGGTATTTTCTACATGAATACGAGTATTTATTTTCGGAAATTAGGTACTTTAGACCTTGATTTAGGTATTTTATAATTGAATTCAAGTACTCGACCGTAAATGAAAGTGAGGTGGCTAGAAAACTAATTTTGTGGTGTTGATGAGGATCAATGTTCTTATTATGTAGAATGCTTGATAAAACCAACCATTTCAGTCTTACATGTTCCCCCCAATTCGCAGGTATTTTCTACATGAATACGAGTATTTATTTTCGGAAATTAGGTACTTTAGACCTTGATTTAGGTATTTTATTATTGAATTCAAGTACTCGACCGTAAACGGAAGTGAGGTGGCTAGAAAACTAATCTTTTGGTGTTGATGAGGATCGATGTTCTTATTATGTAAAATTCTTGATAAAACCGACCATGTCAGTCTTAGATGTTCTCCCCAACTTCGAAGGTATTTTCTACATGACTATGAGTCTTTACTTCCTAAAATTAAGTACTTTAGACTTTGATTTAGGTATTTTATTATTGAATTCAAGTACTCGACCGTAAACAAAAGTGAGGTGGCTAGAAAACTAATTTTGTGGTGTTTATGAGGATCGATGTTCTTATTATGTAGAATGCTTGATAAAACCAACCATTTCAGTCTTAGATGTTCTACCTCAATTTGCAGGTATTTTCTACATGAATACGAGTATTTATTTTCGGAAATTAGGTACTTTAGACCTTGATTTAGGTATTTTATAATTGAATTCAAGTACTCGACCGTAAATGAAAGTGAGGTGGCTAGAAAACTAATTTTGTGGTGTTGATGAGGATCAATGTTCTTATTATGTAGAATGCTTGATAAAACCAACCATTTCAGTCTTACATGTTCTCCCCCAATTCGCAGGTATTTTCTACATGAATACGAGTATTTATTTTCGTAAATTAGGTACTTTAGACCTTGATTTAGGTATTTTATTATTAAATTCAAGTACTCGACCGTAAACGGAAGTGAGGTGGCTAGAAAACTAATCTTTTGGTGTTGATGAGGATCGATGTTCTTATTATGTAAAATTCTTGATAAAACCGACCATGTCAGTCTTAGATGTTCTCCCCAACTTCGAAGGTATTTTCTACATGACTATGAGTCTTTACTTCCTAAAATTAAGTACTTTAGACTTTGATTTAGGTATTTTATTATTGAATTCAAGTACTCGACCGTAAACAAAAGTGAGGTGGCTAGAAAACTAATTTTGTGGTGTTTATGAGGATCGATGTTCTTATTATGTAGAATGCTTGATAAAACCAACCATTTCAGTCGTAGATGTTCTCCCCCAATTCGCATGTATTTTCTACATGGATATGAGTAGTTATTTCCTGGAGTTAAGTACTTTAGACCTTGATTTAGGTATTTTACTATTGAATTCAAGTACTCGACCGTAAAGGAAAGTGAGGTGGCTAGAAAACTAATCTTGTGGTGTTGATGAGGATCAACGTTCTTATTATGAAGAATGCTTGATAAAACCAACCATGTCAGTCTTAGATGTTCTCCCCCACTTCGCAGGTATTTTATACATGACTATGAGTATTTATTTCCAGAAATTAAGTACTTTAGACCTTGATTTAGGTATTTTATTATTGAATTCAAGAACTCGACCGTAAACGAAAGTGAGGTGGCTAGAAAACTAATCTTGTGGTTTCGATGAGGTATCAATGTTCTTATTATGTAGAATGCTTGATAAAACCAACCATTTCAGTCTTAGATGTTCTACCCCAATTCGCAGGTATTTTCTACATGAATATGAGTATTTATTTTCTGAAATTAAGTACTTTAGACCATGATTGAGGTATTTTATTATTGAATTCAAGTACTCGACCGTAAACGAAAGTGAGGTGGCTAGAAAACTAATCTTGTGGTATTGATGAGGATCAATGTTCTTATTATGTAGAATGCTTGATAAAACCAACCATTTCAGTCTTAGATGTTCTCCCTCAATTTGCAGGTATTTTCTACATGAATACGAGTATTTATTTTCGGAAATTAGGTACTTTAGACCTTGATTTAGGTATTTTATTATTGAATTCAAGTACTCGACCGTAAATGAAAGTGAGGTGGCTAGAAAACTAATTTTGTGGTGTTGATGAGGATCAATGTTCTTATTATTTAGAATGCTTGATAAAACCAACCATTTCAGTCTTACATGTTCTCCCCCAATTCGCAGGTATTTTCTACATGAATACGAGTATTTATTTTCGGAAATTAGGTACTTTAGACCTTGATCTAGGTATTTTATTATTGAATGCAATTACTCGACCGTAAACAAAAGTGAGGTGGCTAGAAAACTAATTTTGTGGTGTTTATGAGGATCGATGTTCTTATTATGTAGAATGCTTGATAAAACCAACGACTTCAGTCTTAGATGTTCCCCCGCAATTCGCATGTATTTTCTACATGGATATGAGTAGTTATTTCCTGGAGTTAAGTACTTTAGACCTTGATTTAGGTATTTTATTATTGAATTCAAGTACTCGACCGTAAACGAAAGTGAGGTGGCTAGAAAACTAATTTTGTGGTGTTTATGAGGATCGATGTTCTTATTATGTAGAATACTTGATAAAACCAACCATTTCAGTCTTATGTGTTCTCCTCCAATTCACAGGTATTTTCTACATGAATACGAGTATTTATTTTCTGAAATTCAGTACTTTAGACCTTGATTTAGGTATGTTATTATTGAATTCAAGTACTCGACCATAAACGAAAGTGAGGTGGCTAGAAAACTAATCTTTTGGTGTTGATGAGGATCGATGTTCTTATTATGTAAAATTCTTGATAAAACCGACCATGTCAGTCTTAGATGTTCTCCCCAACTTCGAAGGTATTTTCTACATGACTATGAGTCTTTACTTCCTAAAATTAAGTACTTTAGACTTTGATTTAGGTATTTTATTATTGAATTCAAGTACTCGACCGTAACAAAAGTGAGGTGGCTAGAAAACTAATTTGTGGTGTTTATGAGGATCGATGTTCTTATTATGTAGAATGCTTGATAAAACCAACCATTTCAGTCTTAGATGTTCTCCCCCAATTCGCATGTATTTTCTACATGGATATGAGTAGTTATTTCCTTGAGTTAAGTACTTTAGACCTTGATTTAGGTATTTTATTATTGAATTCAAGTACTCGACCGTAAAGGAAAGTGAGGTGGCTAGAAAACTAATCTTGTGGTGTTGATGAGGATCAACGTTCTTATTATGAAGAATGCTTGATAAAACCAACCATGTCAGTCTTAGATGTTCTCCCCACTTCGCAGGTATTTTCTACATGACTATGAGTATTTATTTCCAGAAATTAAGTACTTTAGACCTTGATTTAGGTATTTTATTATTGAATTCAAGTACTCGACCGTAAACGAAAGTGAGGTGGCTAGAAAACTAATCTTGTGGTTTCGATGAGGTATCAATGTTCTTATTATGTAGAATGCTTGATAAAACCAACCATTTCAGTCTTAGATGTTCTACCCCAATTCGCAGGAATTTTCTACATGAATATGAGTATTTATTTTCTGAAATTAAGTACTTTAGACCATGATTGAGGTATTTTATTATTGAATTCAAGTACTCGACCGTAAACGAAAGTGAGGTGGCTAGAAAACTAATTTTGTGGTATTGATGAGGATCAATGTTCTTATTATGTAGAATGCTTGATAAAACCAACCATTTCAGTCTTAGATGTTCTCCCCCAATTCCCAGGTACTTTCTACATGTATACGAGTATTTATTTTCGGAAATTAGGTACTTTAGACCTTGATTTAGGTATTTTATTATTGAATTCAAGTACTCGACCGTAAATGAAAGTGAGGTGGCTAGAAAACTAATTTTGTGGTGTTGATGAGGATCAATGTTCTTATTATGTAGAATGCTTGATAAAACCAACCATTTCAGTCTTACATATTCTCCCCAATTCGCAGGTATTTTCTACATGAATACGAGTATTTATTTCGGAAATTAGGTACTTTAGACCTTGATTTAGGTATTTTATTATTGAATGCAATTACTCGACCGTAAACAAAAGTGAGGTGGCTAGAAAACTAATTTTGTGGTGTTTATGAGGATCGATGTTCTTATTATGTAGAATGCTTGATAAAACCAACGATTTCAGTCTTAGATGTTCCCCCGCAATTCGCATGTATTTTCTACATGGATATGAGTAGTTATTTCCTGGAGCTAAGTACTTTAGACCTTAATTTAGGTATTTTATTATTGAATTCAAATACTCGACCGTAAAGAAAAGTGGGGTGGCTAGAAAACTAATCTTGTGGTGTTGATGAGGATCAACGTTCTTATTATGTAGAATGCTTGATAAAACCAACCATGCCAGTCTTAGATGTTCTCCCCGACTTCGCAGGTATTTTCTACATGATTATGAGTATTTATTTCCCGAAATTAAGTACTTTAGACCTTGATTTAGGTATGTTATTATTGAATTCAAGTACTCGACCGTAAACGAAAGTGAGGTAGCTAGAAAACTAATCTTGTGGTGTCGATGAGGATCAACGTTCTTATTATGAAGAATGCTTGATAAAACCAACCATGTCAATCTTAGATGTTCTCCCCCACTTCGCAGGTATTTTCTACATGACTATGAGTATTTATTTCCCGAAATTAAGTACTTTAGACCTTGATTTAGGTATGTTATTATTGAATTCAAGTACTCGACCGTAAACGAAAGTGAGGTAGCTAGAAAACTAATCTTGTGGTGTCGATGAGGATCAATGTTCTTATTATGTAGAATGCTTGATAAAGCCAACCATTTCAGTCTTAGATGTTCTACCCCAATTCGCAAGTATTTTCTACATGAATATGGGTATTTATATTTCAGAAATTAAGTACTTTAGACCATGATTGAGGTATTTTATTATTGAATTCAAGTACTCGACCGTAAACGAAAGTGAGGTGGCTAGAAAACTAATCTTGTGGTATTGATGAGGATCAATGTTCTTATTATGTAGAATGCTTGATAAAACAAACCATTTCAGTCTTAGATGTTCTCCCTCAATTTGCAGGTATTTTCTACATGAATACGAGTATTTATTCTCGGAAATTAGGTACTTTAGACCTTGATTTAGGTATTTTATTATTGAATTCAAGTACTCGACCGTAAATGAAAGTGAGGTGGCTAGAAAACTAATTTTGTGGTGTTGATGAGGATCAATGTTCTTATTATGTAGAATGCTTGATAAAACCAACCATTTCAGTCTTACATGTTCTCCCCCAATTCGCAGGTATTTTCTACATGAATACGAGTATTTATTTTCGGAAATTAGGTACTTTAGACCTTGATTTAGGTATTTTATTATTGAATTCAAGTACTCGACCGTAAACGAAAGTGAGGTGGCTAGAAAACTAATCTTTTGGTGTTGATGAGGATCGATGTTCTTATTATGTAAAATTCTTGATAAAACCGACCATGTCAGTCTTAGATGTTCTCCCCAACTTCGAAGGTATTTTCTACATGACTATGAGTCTTTACTTCCTAAAATTAAGTACTTTAGACTTTGATTTAGGTATTTTATTATTGAATTCAAGTACTCGACCGTAAACAAAGTGAGGTGGCTAGAAAACTAATTTTGTGGTGTTTATGAGGATCGATGTTCTTATTATGTAGAATGCTTGATAAAACCAACCATTTCAGTCTTAGATGTTCTCCCCCAATTCGCATGTATTTTCTACATGGATATGAGTAGTTATTTCCTGGAGTTAAGTACTTTAGACCTTGATTTAGGTATTTTATTATTGAATTCAAGTACTCGACCGTAAAGGAAAGTGAGGTGGCTAGAAAACTAATCTTGTGGTATTGATGAGGATCAACGTTCTTATTATGAAGAATGCTTGATAAAACCAACCATGTCAGTCTTATATGTTCTCCCCCACTTCGCAGGTATTTTCTACATGACTATGAGTATTTATTTCCAGAAATTAAGTACTTTAGACCTTGATTTAGGTATTTTATTATTGAATTCAAGTACTCGACCGTAAACGAAAGTGAGGTGGCTAGAAAACTAATCTTGTGGTTTCGATGAGGTATCAATGGTCTTGTTATGTAGAATGCTTGATAAAACCAACCATTTCAGTCTTAGATGTTCTACCCCAATTCGCAGGTATTTTCTACATGAATATGAGTATTTATTTTCTGAAATTAAGTACTTTAGACCATGATTGAGGTATTTTATTATTGAATTCAAGTACTCGACCGTAAACGAAAGTGAGGTGGCTAGAAAACTAATTTTGTGGTATTGATGAGGATCAATGTTCTTATTATGTAGAATGCTTGATAAAACCAACCATTTCAGTCTTAGATGTTCTCCCCAATTCCCAGGTATTTTCTACATGTATACGAGTATTTATTTTCGGAAATTAGGTACTTTAGACCTTGATTTAGGTATTTTATTATTGAATTCAAGTACTCGACCGTAAACGAAAGTGAGGTGGCTAGAAAACTAATCTTTTGGTGTTGATGAGGATCGATGTTCTTATTATGTAAAATTCTTGATAAAACCGACCATGTCAGTCTTAGATGTTCTCCCCAACTTCGAAGGTATTTTCTACATGACTATGAGTCTTTACTTCCTAAAATTAAGTACTTTAGACTTTGATTTAGGTATTTTATATTGAATTCAAGTACTCGACCGTAAACAAAAGTGAGGTGGCTAGAAAACTAATTTTGTGGTGTTTATGAGGATCGATGTTCTTATTATGTAGAATGCTTGATAAAACCAACCATTTCAGTCTTAGATGTTCTCCCCCAATTCGCATGTATTTTCTACATGGATATGAGTAGTTATTTCCTGGAGTTAAGTACTTTAGACCCTGATTTAGGTATTTTATTATTGAATTCAAGTACTCGACCGTAAAGGAAAGTGAGGTGGCTAGAAAACTAATCTTGTGGTGTTGATGAGGATCAACGTTCTTATTATGAGAATGCTTGGTAAAACCAATAATGTCAGTCTTAGATGTTCTCCCCCACTTCGCAGGTATTTTCTACATGACTATGAGTATTTATTTCCAGAAATTAAGTACTTTAGACCTTGATTTAGGTATTTTATTATTGAATTCAAGTACTCGACTGTAAACGAAAGTGAGGTGGCTAGAAAACTAATCTTGTGGTTTCGATGAGGTATCAATGTTCTTATTATGTAGAATGCTTGATAAAACCAACCATTTCAGTCTTAGATGTTCTACCCCAATTCGCAGGTATTTTCTACATGAATATGAGTATTTATTTTCTGAAATTAAGTACTTTAGACCATGATTGAGGTATTTTATTATTGAATTCAAGTACTCGACCGTAAACGAAAGTGAGGTGGCTAGAAAACTAATTTTGTGGTATTGATGAGGATCAATGTTCTTATTATGTAGAATGCTTGATAAAACCAACCATTTCAGTCTTAGATGTTCTCCCCAATTCCCAGGTATTTTCTACATGTATACGAGTATTTATTTTCGGAAATTAGGTACTTTAGACCTTGATTTAGGTATTTTATTATTGAATTCAAGTACTCGACCGTAAACGAAAGTGAGGTGGCTAGAAAACTAATCTTTGGTGTTGATGAGGATCGATGTTCTTATTATGTAAAATTCTTGATAAAACCGACCATTGTCAGTCTTAGATGTTCTCCCCAACTTCGAAGGTATTTTCTACATGACTATGAGTCTTTACTTCCTAAAATTAAGTACTTTAGACTTTGATTTAGGTATTTTATTATTGAATTCAAGTACTCGACCGTAAACAAAAGTGAGGTGGCTAGAAAACTAATTTTGTGGTGTTTATGAGGATCGATGTTCTTATTATGTAGAATACTTGATAAAACCAACCATTTCAGTCTTAGATGTTCTCCCCCAATTCGCATGTATTTTCTACATGGATATGAGTAGTTATCTCCTGGAGTTAAGTACTTTAGACCCTGATTTAGGTATTTTATTATTGAATTCAAGTACTCGACCGTAAAGGAAAGTGAGGTGGCTAGAAAACTAATCTTGTGGTGTTGAAGAGGATCAACGTTCTTATTATGAAGAATGCTTGATAAAACCAGTCAGTCTTAGATGTTCTCCCCATTCGCAGGTATTTTCTACATGATATGAGTATTTATTTCCAGAAATTAAGTACTTTAGACCTTATTTAGGTATTTTATTATTGAATTCAAGTACTCGACCGAAAACGAAAGTGAGGTGGCTAGAAAAACTAATCTTGTGGTGTTGATGAGGATCAATATTCTTATTATGTAGAATGCTTGATAAAACCAACCATTTCAGTCTTAGATGTTTCTCCCCAATTTGCAGGTATTTTCTACATACGAGTATATTTATTTTCGGAAGTTAGGTACTTTAGACATTGATTTAGGTATTTTATTATTGAATTCAAGTACTCGACCGAAAACGAAAGTGAGGTGGCTAGAAAACTAATTTTGTGGTATTGATGAGGATCAATGTTCCTATTATGTAGAATGCTTGATAAAACCAACCATTTCAGTCTTAGATGTTCTCCCCAATTCGCAGGTATTTTCTACATGGATATGAGTAGTTATGTCCTGGAGTTAAGTACTTTAGACCTTGATTTAGGTATTTTATTATTGAATTCAAGTACACGACCGCAAACGAAAGTGAGGTGGCTAGAAAACTAATTTTGTGGTATTTATGAGGATCGATGTTCTTATTATGTAGAATACATGATAAAACCAACCATTTCACTCTTAGGTGTTCTCCTCCAATTCACAGGTATTTTCTACATGAATACGAGTATTTATTTTCTGAAATGCAGTACTTTAGACATTGATTTAGGTATTTTATTACTGAATTCAAGTACTCGACCGTAAACGAAAGTGAGGTGGCTAGAAAACTAATCTTGTGGTGTTGATGAGGATCAATGTTCTTATTATGTAGAATGCTTGATAAAACCAACCATTTCAGTCGTACATGTTCTCCCCCAATTCGCAGGTATTTTCTACATGAATACGAGTATTTATTTTCGGAAATTAGGTACTTTAGACCTTGATTTAGGTATTTTATTATTGAATTCAAGTACTCGCCCGTAAACGAAAGTGAGGTGGCTAGAAAACTAATTTTTTGGTGTTGATGACGATCGATGTTCTTATTATGTAAAATGCTTGATAAAACCAACCATGTCAGTCTTAGATGTTCTCCCCAACTTCGAAGGTATTTTCTACATGACTATGAGTATTATTTCCTGAAATTAAGTACTTTAGACTTTGATTTAGGTATTTTATTATTGAATTCAAGTGCTCGACCGTAAACAAAAGTGAGGTGGCTAGAAAACTAATTTTGTGGTGTTTATGAGGATCGATGTTCTTATTATGCAGAATGCTTGATAAAACCAACCATTTCAGTTTAGATGTTCTCCCCAATTCGCATGTATTTTCTACATGGATATGAGTAGTTATTTCCTGAAGTTAAGTACTTTAGACCTTGATTTAGGTATTTTATTATTGAATTCAAGTACCCGACCGTAAACGAAAGTGAGGTGGCTAGAAAACTAATCTTGTGGTGTTGATGAGGATCAATGTTCTTATTATGTAGAATGCTTGATAAAACCAAGCATTTCAGTCTTAGATGTTCTCCCCAATTCACAGGTATTTTCTAGAAGAATATGTAGTACTTATTTCCCGGGTTAAGTAATTTAGACCTTAATTAAGGTATTTTATTATTGAATTCAAGTACTCGAGACCATAAACGAAAAGTGATGTGGCTAGAAAACTAATTTTCTGGTGTTGATAAGCATCAATGTTATTATGTAGAATGCTTGATAAAACCAACCATTTCAGTCTTAGATGTTCACCCCAAATTCGTAGGTATTTTCTACATAGATGAGTATTTATTTCCTGCTATTAAGTACTTTAACATTGATTTAGGTATTTTATTATTGACTTCAAGTACTCCACCGTAAACGAAAGTGAGGTGGCCAGAAAACTAATTTTCTGGTGTTTATGAGGATCAATGTACTATTATGTAGAATGCTCTATAAAACGAACCTTTTCAGTCTTAGATGTTCTCCCCAATTCGCAGGTATTTTCTACATGGATATGAGTAGTAATTTCCTGGAGTTAAGTACTTTAGACCTTGATTTAGGTATTTTATTATTGAATTCAAGTACTCGACCGTAAACGAAAATGAGGAGGCTAGAAAACTAATTTTGTGGTGTTGATGAGGATCGATGTTCTTATTATGTAGAATGCTTGATAAAACCAACCATTTCAGTCTTAGATGTTCTCCTAAAATTCGCAGGTGTTTTCTACATGAATATGAGTATTTATTTCAGAAATTAAGTAGTTTAGACCTTGAGAATATGTATTTATTATTGAATTCAAGTACTCGACCGTAATGGAAAGTGAGGTGGCTAGAAAACTAATCTTGTGGTGTTGATGAGGATCAATGTTCTTATTATGTAGAATGCTTGAAACCAACCATGTTAGTCTTAGATTTTCTTCCCCACTACGAAGGTATTTTCTACATGACTATGAGTATCTATTTCCTGAAATTAAGTACTTTAGACCTTGATTTAGGTATTTTATTATTGAATTCAAGTACTCGACCGTAAACGAAAGTGAGGTGGCTAGAAAACTAATCTTGTGGTGTTGATGAGCATCAATATTCTTATTATGTAGAATGCTTGACAAAACCAACCATTTCAGTCAGAGATGTTCTCCCCCAATTTGCAGGTATTTTCTACATGAATACGAGTATTTATTTTCGGAAATTAGATACTTTAGACCTTGATTTTGGTATTTTATCATTGAATTCAAGTACTCGACCGTAAAGGAAAGTGGGGTGGCTAGAAGACTAATTTTCTGGTGTTGATGAGGATCAGCGCTCCTATTATGTAGAATGCTTGATAAAACCAACCATGTCAGTCTTAGATGTTCTCCCCCACTTCGCATGTGTTTTCTACATGAATATGAGTATTTATTTATTTCTGAAATTAAGTACTTTAGACCTTGATTTAGGTATTTTATTATAGAATTCAAGTACTCGACCGTAAACGAATGTGAGGTGGCCAGAAAACTAATTTTCTGGAGTTGATGAGGATCAATGTTCCTATTATGTAGAGTGCTTAAAACCAACCACTTCAGTCTTAGAAGTTCTCCCCCAATTCGCAGGTATTTTCTACATGGATATGAGTAGTTATTTCCTGGAGTTAAGTACTTTAGACCTGATTTAGGTATTATTCAAGTACTCGACCGTAAACGAAAGTGAGGTGGCTAGAAAACTAATTTTGTGGTGTTGATGAGGATCGATGTTTTATTATGTAGAATGCTTGATAAAACCAACCATTTCAGTCTTAGATGTTCTCCTCCAATCGCAGGTGTTTTCTTACATGAATATGAGTAGTGACTTTCGGAAATTAAGTACTTTAGACCTTGATTTAGATATTTATTATTGAATTCAAGTACTCGTAAAGAAAGTGAGGTGGCTAGAAAACTAATCTTGTGGGTTGATGAGGATCAATGTTCTTATTATGTAGAATGCTTGATAAAACCAACCATTTCAGCCTTAGATGTTCTCCCCCACTTCGAAGGTATTTCTACATGATAAGAGTATTTATTTCCTGAAATTAAATACTTTAGACCTTGATTTAGGTATTTTATTATTGAATTCAAGCACTCAACCGTAAATGAAAGTGAGGTGGCTAGAAAACTAATTTTGTGGTGTTTATGAGGATCGATGTTCTTATTATGTAGAATGCTTGATAAAACCAACCATGTCAGTCTTAGATGTTCTCCCCAATTCGAAGGTATTTTCGACATGATATGAGTATTTATTTCCTGAAATTAAATACTTTAAACCTTGATTTAGGTATTTTATTATTGAATTCAAGTACTCGATCGTACACGAAAGTGAGGTGGCTAGAAAACTAATTTTGTGGTGTTTATGAGGATCGATGTTCTTATTATGTAGAATGCTTGATAAAACCAACGATTTCAGTCTTAGATGTTCCCCCGCAATTCGCATGTATTTTCTACATGGATATGAGTAGTTATTTCTGGAGCTAAGTACTTTAGACCTTAATTTAGGTATTTTATTATTGAATTCAAATACTCGACCGTAAAGAAAGTGGGGGTAGAAAACTAATCTTGTGGTGTTGATGAGGATCAACGTCTTATTATGTAGAATGCTTGATAAAACCAACCATGCCAGTCTTAGATGTTCTCCCCGACTTCGCAGGTATTTTCTACATGATTATGAGTATTATTTCCCGAAATTAAGTACTTTAGACCTTGATTTAGGTATGTTTATTATTGAATTCAAGTACTCGACCGTAAACGAAGTGAGGTGAGCGGTAGCTAGAAAACTAATCTTGTGGTGTCGATGAGGATCAACGTTCTTATTATGAAGAATGCTTGATAAAACCAACCATGTCAATCTAGATGTTCTCCCCACTTCGCAGGTATTTTCTACATGACTATGAGTATTTATTTCCCGAAATTAAGTACTTTAGACCTTGATTTAGGTATTTTTTATTGAATTCAAGTACTCGACCGTAAACGAAAGTGAGGTAGCTAGAAAACTAATCTTGTGGTGCGATGAGGATCAATGTTCTTATTATGTAGAATGCTTGATAAAGCCAAACCATTTCAGTCTTAGATGTTCTACCCCAATTCGCAGTATTTTCTACATGGAATATGGGTATTTATATTCAGAAAATTAAGTACTTTGACCATTATTGAGGTATTTTATTATTGAATTCAAGTACTCGACCGTAAACGAAAGTGAGGTGGCTAGAAAACTAATCTTGTGGTATTGATGAGGATCAATGTCTATTATGTAGAATGCTTGATAAAACCAAACCATTTCAGTCTTAGATGTTCTCCCTCATTTGCAGGTATTTTCTACATGAATACGAGTATTTTTATTTCGGAAATTAGGTACTTTAGACCTTGATTTAGGTATTTATTATTGAATTCAAGTACTCGACCGTAAATGAAAGTGAGGTGGCTAGAAAACTAATTTTGTGGTGTTGATGAGGATCAATGTTCTTATTATGTAGAATGCTTGATCAAACCAACCATTCAGTCTTACATGTTCTCCCCAATTCGCAGGTATTTTCTACATGAATACGAGTATTTATTTCGGAAATTAGGTACTTTAGACCTTGATTTAGGTATTTATTATTGAATTCAAGTACTCGACCGTAAACGAAAGTGAGGTGGCTAGAAACTAATCTTTTGGTGTTGATGAGGATCGATGTTTCTTATTTATTATGTAAAATTCTTGATAAAACCGACCATGTCAGTCTTAGATGTTCTCCCAACTTCGAAGGTATTTTCTACATGACTATGAGTCTTTACTTCCTAAAATTAAGTACTTTAGACTTTGATTTAGGTATTTTATTATTGAATTCAAGTACTCGACCGTAAACAAAAGTGAGGTGGCTAGAAAACTAATTTGTGGTGTTTATGAGGATCGATGTTCTTATTATGTAGAATGCTTGATAAAACCAACCATTTCAGTCTTAGATGTTCTCCCCCAATTCGCATGTATTTTCTACATGGATATGAGTAGTTATTTCCTGGAAGTTAAGTACTTTAGACCTTGATTTAGGTATTTTATTATTGAATTCAAGTACTCGACCGTAAAGGAAAGTGAGGTGGCTAGAAAACTAATCTTGTGGTATTGATGAGGATCATTTCTTATTATGTAGAATGCTTGATAAAACCAACCATTTCAGTCTTAGATGTTCTCCCCCAATTCGCAGTATTTTCTACATGACTATGAGTATTTATTTCCAGAAATAAGTACTTTAGACCTTGATTTAGGTATTTTATTATTGAATTCAAGTACTCGACCGTAAACGAAAGTGAGGTGGCTAGAAAAACTAATCTTGTGGTTTGATGAGGTAATGGTCTTGTTATGTAGAATGCTTGATAAAACCAACCATTTCAGTCTTAGATGTTCTACCCCAATTCGCAGGTATTTTCTACATGAATATGAGTATTATTTTCTGAAATTAAGTACTTTAGACCATGATTGAGGTATTTTTATTGAATTCAAGTACTCGACCGTAAACGAAAGTGAGGTGCTAGAAAACTAATTTTGTGGTATTGATGAGGATCAATGTTCTTATTATGTAGAATGCTTGATAAAACCAACCATTTCAGTCTTAGATGTCTCCCCCAATTCGCAGGTATTTTCTACATGGTATACGAGTATTTATTTCGGAAATTAGGTACTTTAGACCTTGATTTAGGTATTTTATTATTGAATTCAAGTACTCGACCGTAAACGAAAGTGAGGTGGCTAGAAAACTAATTTTTTGGTGTTGATGAGGATCGATGTTCTTATTATGTAAAATGCTTGATAAAACCGACCATGTCAGTCTTAGATGTTCTCCCCAATTCGAAGGTATTTCTACATGACTATGAGTCTTTACTTCCTAAAATTAAGTACTTTAGACTTGATTTAGGTATTTTATAATTGAATTCAAGTACTCGACCGTAAACAAAAGTGAGGTGGCTAGAAACTAATTTTGTGGTGTTTATGAGGATCGATGTTCTATTATGTAGAATGCTTGATAAAACCAACCATTTCAGTCTTAGATGTTCTCCCCCAATTCGCATGTATTTTCTACATGGATATGAGTAGTTATTTCCTGGAGTTAAGTACTTTAGACCTTGATTTAGGTATTTTATTATTGAATTCAAGTACTCGACCGTAAAGGAAAGTGAGGTGGCTAGAAAACTAATCTTGTGGTGTTGATGAGGATCAATGTTCTTATTATGAGAATGCTTGTAAAACCAATAATGTCAGTCTTAGATGTTCTCCCCCACTTCGCAGGTATTTTCTACATGACTATGAGTATTATTTCCAGAAATTAAGTACTTAGACCTGATTTAGGTATTTTATTATTGAATTCAAGTACTCGACGTAAACGAAAGTGAGGTGGCTAGAAAACTAATCTTGTGGTTTCGATGAGGATCAATGTTCTTATTATGTAGAATGCTTGATAAAACCAACCATTTCAGTCTTAGATGTTCTACCCCAATTCGCAGGTATTTTCTACATGAATATGAGTATTTATTTCTGAAATTAAGTACTTTAGACCATGATTGAGGTATTTATTATTGAATTCAAGTACTCGACCGTAAACGAAAGTGAGGTGGCTAGAAAACTAATTTTGTGGTATTGATGAGGATCAATGTTTTATTATGTAGAATGCTTGATAAAAACCAACCATTTCAGTCTTAGATGTTCTCCCCCAATTCCCAGGTATTTTTCTACATGTATACGAGTATTTATTTTCGGAAATTAGGTACTTTAGACCTTGATTTAGGTATTTTATTATTGAATTCAAGTACTCGACCGTAAACGAAAGTGAGGTGGCTAGAAAACTAATTGACTATGAGTATTTATTTCCCGAAATTAAGTACTTTAGACCTTGATTTAGGTATGTTATTATTGAATTCAAGTACTCGACCGTAAACGAAAGTGAGGTAGCTAGAAAACTAATCTTGTTGTGTCGATGAAGATCAATGTTCTTATTATGTAGAATGCTTGATAAAGCCAACCATTTCAGTCTTAGATGTTCTACCCCAATTCGCAAGTATTTTCTACATGAATATGGGTATTTATATTTTCAGAAATTAAGTACTTTAGACCATGATTGAGGTATTTTATTATTGAATTCAAGTACTCGACCGTAAACGAAAGTGAGGTGGCTATGAAAACTAATCTTGTGGTATTGATGAGGATCAATGTTCTTATTATGTAGAATGCTTGATAAAACCAACCATTCAGTCTTAGATGTTCTCCCTCAATTTGCAGGTATTTTCTACATGAATACGAGTATTTATTTCGGAATTAGGTTACTTTAGACCTTGATTTAGGTTTTTATTATTGAATTCAAGTACTCGACCGTAAACGAAAGGGAGGTGGTTAGAAAACTAATCTTTTGGTGTTGATGAGGATCGATGTTCTTATTAGGTAAAATTCTTGATAAAACCGACCATGTCAGCTTAGATGTTCTCCCACTTCGAGGTATTTTCTACATGACTATGAGTCTTTACTTCCTAAAATTAAGTACTTTAGACTTGATTTTAGGTATTTTATTATTGAATTCAAGTATCGACCGTAAACAAAAGTGAGGTGGCTAGAAAACTAATTTTGTGGTGTTTATGAGGATCGATGTTCTTATTATGTAGATGCTTGATAAAACCAACCATTTTCAGTCTTAGATGTTCTCCCCCAATTCGCATGTATTTTCTACATGGATATGAGTAGTTATTTCCTAAGTTAAGTACTTTAGACCTTGATTTAGGTATTTTATTATTGAATTCAAGTACTCGACCGTAAGGAAAGTGAGGTGGCTAGAAAACTAATCTTGTGGTTTGATGAGGATCAACGTTCTTATTATGAAGAATGCTTGATAAAAACCAACCATGTCAGTCTTAGATGTTCTCACCTCCACTTCGCAGGTATTTTCTACATGAATATGAGTATTTTATTTCCAGACACTTTAGACCTTGATTTAGGTATTTTATTATTGAATTCAAGTACTCGACCGTAAACGAAAGTGAGGTGGCTAGAAAACTAATATTGTGGTATTGATGAGGATCAATGTTCTTATGATGTAGAATGCTTGATAAAACCAACCATTTCAGTCTTAGATGTTCTCCCCCAATTCCAGGTATTTTCTACATGTATACGAGTATTTATTTTCGGAAATTAGGTACTTTAGACCTTGATTTAGGTATTTTATTATTGAATTCAAGTACTCGACCGTAAATGAAAGTGAGGTGGCTAGAAAACTAATTTTGTGGTGAGGATCAATGTTCTTATTATGTAGAATGCTTGATAAAACCAACCATTTCAGTCTTACATGTTCTCCCCCAATTCGCATGTATTTTCTACATGAATACGAGTATTTATTTTCGGAAATTAGGTACTTTAGACCTTGATTTAGGTATTTTATTATTTAATGCAATTACTCGACCGTAAACAAAAGTGAGGTGGCTAGAAAACTAATTTTGTGGTGTTTATGAGGATCGATGTTCTTATTATGTAGAATGCTTGATAAAACCAACGATTTCAGTCTTAGATGTTCCCCCGTAATTCGCATGTATTTTCTACATGGATATGAGTAGTTATTTCCTGGAGTTAAGTACTTTAGACCTTGATTTAGGTATTTTATTATTGAATTCAAATACTCGACCGTAAAGAAAAGTGGGGTGGCTAGAAAGCTAATCTTGTGGTGTTGATGAGGATCAACGTTCTTATTATGTAGAATGCTTGATAAAACCAACCATGCCAGTCTTAGATGTTCTCCCCGACTTCGCAGGTATTTTCTACCTGACTATGAGTATTTATTTCCCGAAATTAAGTACTTTAGACCTTGATTTAGGTATGTTATTATTGAATTCAAGTACTCGACCGTAAACGAAAGTGAGGTAGCTAGAAAACTAATCTTGTGGTGTCGATGAGGATCAACGTTCTTATTATGAAGAATGCTTGATAAAACCAACCATGTCAGTCTTAGATGTTCTCTCCCACTTCGCAGGTATTTTCTACATGACTATGAGTATTTATTTCCCGAAATTAAGTACTTTAGACCTTGATTTGGGTATGTATTATTGAATTCAAGTACTCGACCGTAAACGAAAGTGAGGTAGCTAGAAAACTAATCTTGTGGTGTCGATGAAGATCAATGTTCTTATTATGTAGAATGCTTGATAAAGCCAACCATTTCAGTCTTAGATGTTCTACCCCAATTCGCAAGTATTTTCTACATGAATATGGGTATTTATATTTCAGAAATTAAGTACTTTAGACCATGATTGAGGTATTTTATTATTGAATTCAAGTACTCGACCGTAAACGAAAGTGAGGTGGCTAGAAAACTATCTTGTGTATTGATGAGGATCAATGTTCTTATTATGTAGAATGCTTGATAAAACCAACCATTTCAGTCTTAGATGTTCTCCTCAATTTGCAGGTATTTTCTACATGAATACGAGTATTTATTTTCGGAAATTAGGTACTTTAGACCTTGATTTAGGTATTTTATTATTGAATTCAAGTACTCGACCGTAAACGAAAGTGAGGTGGCTAGAAAACTAATCTTTTGGTGTTGATGAGGATCGATGTTCTTATTAGGTAAAATTCTTGATAAAAACCGACCATGTCAGTCTTAGATGTTCTCCCCCACTTCGAAGGTATTTTCTACATGACTATGAGTCTTTACTTCCTAAAATTAAGTACTTTAGACTTTGATTTAGGTATTTTATTATTGAATTCAAGTACTCGACCGTAAACAAAAGTGAGGTGGCTAGAAAACTAATTTTGTGGTGTTTATGAGGATCGATGTTCTTATTATGTAGAATGCTTGATAAAACCAACCATTTCAGTCTTAGATGTTCTCCCCCAATTCGCATGTATTTTCTACATGGATATGAGTAGTTATTTCCTGGAGTTAAGTACTTTAGACCTTGATTTAGGTATTTTATTATTGAATTCAAGTACTCGACCGTAAAGGAAAGTGAGGTGGCTAGAAAACTAATCTTGTGGTGTTGATGAGGATCAACGTTCTTATTATGAAGAATGCTTGATAAAACCAACCATGTCAGTCTTAGATGTTCTCCCCCACTTCGCAGGTATTTTCTACATGACTATGAGTATTTATTTCCAGACACTTTAGACCTTGATTTAGGTATTTTATTATTGAATTCAAGTACTCGACCGTAAACGAAAGTGAGGTGGCTAGAAAACTAATATTGTGGTATTGATGAGGATCAATGTTCTTATGATGTAGAATGCTTGATAAAACCAACCATTTCAGTCTTAGATGTTCTCCCCCAATTCCCAGGTATTTTCTACATGTATACGAGTATTTATTTTCGGAAATTAGGTACTTTAGACCTTGATTTAGGTATTTTATTATTGAATTCAAGTACTCGACCGTAAATGAAAGTGAGGTGGCTAGAAAACTAATTTTGTGGTGAGGATCAATGTTCTTATTATGTAGAATGCTTGATAAAACCAACCATTTCAGTCTTACATGTTCTCCCCCAATTCGCAGGTATTTTCTACATGAATACGAGTATTTATTTTCGGAAATTAGGTACTTTAGACCTTGATTTAGTATTTTATTATTTAATGCATTACTCGACCGTAAACAAAAGTGAGGTGGCTAGAAAACTAATTTTGTGGTGTTTATGAGGATCGATGTTCTTATTATGTAGAATGCTTGATAAAACCAACGATTTCAGTCTTAGATGTTCCCCCGTAATTCGCATGTATTTTCTACATGATATGAGTAGTTATTTCCTGGAGTTAAGTACTTTAGACCTTGATTTAGGTATTTTATTATTGAATTCAAATACTCGACCGTAAAGAAAGTGGGGTGGCTAGAAAGCTAATCTTGTGGTGTTGATGAGGATCAACGTTCTTATTATGTAGAATGCTTGATAAACCAACCATGCCAGTCTTAGATGTTCTCCCCGACTTCGCAGGTATTTTCTACATGACTATGAGTATTTATTTCCCGAAATTAAGTACTTTAGACCTTGATTTAGGTATGTTATTATTGAATTCAAGTACTCGACCGTAAACGAAAGTGAGGTAGCTAGAAAACTAATCTTGTGGTGTCGATGAGGATCAACGTTCTTATTATGAAGAATGCTTGATAAAACCAACCATGTCAGTCTTAGATGTTCTCTCCCACTTCGCAGGTATTTTCTACATGACTATGAGTATTTATTTCCCGAAATTAAGTACTTTAGACCTTGATTTGGGTATGTTATTATTGAATTCAAGTACTCGACCGTAAACGAAAGTGAGGTAGCTAGAAAACTAATCTTGTGGTGTCGATGAAGATCAATGTTCTTATTATGTAGAATGCTTGATAAAGCCAACCATTTCAGTCTTAGATGTTCTACCCCAATTCGCAAGTATTTTCTACATGAATATGGGTATTTATATTTCAGAAATTAAGTACTTTAGACCATGATTGAGGTATTTTATTATTGAATTCAAGTACTCGACCGTAAACGAAAGTGAGGTGGCTAGAAAACTAATCTTGTGGTATTGATGAGGATCAATGTTCTTATTATGTAGAATGCTTGATAAAACCAACCATTTCAGTCTTAGATGTTCTCCCTCAATTTGCAGGTATTTTCTACATGAATACGAGTATTTATTTTCGGAAATTAGGTACTTTAGACCTTGATTTAGGTATTTTATTATTGAATTCAAGTACTCGACCGTAAACGAAAGTGAGGTGGCTAGAAAACTAATCTTTTGGTGTTGATGAGGATCGATGTTCTTATTAGGTAAAATTCTTGATAAAACCGACCATGTCAGTCTTAGATGTTCTCCCCAACTTCGAAGGTATTTTCTACATGACTATGAGTCTTTACTTCCTAAAATTAAGTACTTTAGACTTTGATTTAGGTATTTTATTATTGAATTCAAGTACTCGACCGTAAACAAAAGTGAGGTGGCTAGAAAACTAATTTTGTGGTGTTTATGAGGATCGATGTTCTTATTATGTAGAATGCTTGATAAAACCAACCATTTCAGTCTTAGATGTTCTCCCCCAATTCGCATGTATTTTCTACATGGATATGAGTAGTTATTTCCTGGAGTTAAGTACTTTAGAACCTTGATTTAGGTATTTTATTATTGAATTCAAGTACTCGACCGTAAAGGAAAGTGAGGTGGCTAGAAAACTAATCTTGTGGTGTTGATGAGGATCAACGTTCTTATTATGAAGAATGCTTGATAAAACCAACCATGTCAGTCTTAGATGTTCTCCCCCACTTCGCAGGTATTTTCTACATGACTATGAGTATTTATTTCCAGACACTTTAGACCTTGATTTAGGTATTTTATTATTGAATTCAAGTACTCGACCGTAAACGAAAGTGAGGTGGCTAGAAAACTAATCTTGTGGTTTCGATGAGGTATCAATGTTCTTATTATGTAGAATGCTTGATAAAACCAACCATTTCAGTCTTAGATGTTCTACCCCAATTCGCAGGTATTTTCTACATGAATATGAGTATTTATTTTCTGAAATTAAGTACTTTAGACCATGATTGAGGTATTTTATTATTGAATTCAAGTACTCGACCGTAAACGAAAGTGAGGTGGCTAGAAAACTAATTTTGTGGTATTGATGAGGATCAATGTTCTTATTATGTAGAATGCTTGATAAAACCAACCATTTCAGTCTTAGATGTTCTCCCCCATTCCCAGTATTTTCTACATGTATACGAGTATTTATTTTCGGAAATTAGGTACTTTAGACCTTGATTTAGGTATTTTATTATTGAATTAAAGTACTCGACCGTAAACGAAAGTGGGGTGGCTAGAAAACTAATCTTTTGGTGTTGATGAGGATCGATGTTCTTATTATGTAAAATTCTTGATAAAACCGACCATGTCAGTCTTAGATGTTCTCCCCAACTTCGAAGGTATTTTCTACATGACTATGAGTCTTTACTTCCTAAAATTAAGTACTTTAGACTTTGATTTAGGTATTTTATTATTGAATTCAAGTACTCGACCGTAAACAAAAGTGAGGTGGCTAGAAAACTAATTTTGTGGTGTTTATGAGGATCGATGTTCTTATTATGTAGAATGCTTGATAAACCAACCATTTCAGTCTTAGATGTTCTCCCCCAATTCGCATGTATTTTCTACATGGATATGAGTAGTTATTTCCTGGAGTAAAGTACTTTAGACCTTGATTTAGGTATTTTATTATTGAATTCAAGTACTCGACCGTAAAGGAAAGTGAGGTGGCTAAAAAACTAATCTTGTGGTGTTGATGAGGATCAACGTTCTTATTATGAATAATGCTTGATAAAACCAACCATGTCAGTCTTAGATGTTCTCCCCCACTTCGCAGGTATTTTCTACATGACTATGAGTATTTATTTCCAGAAATTAAGTACTTTAGACCTTGATTTAGGTATTTTATTATTGAATTCAAGTACTCGACTGTAAACGAAAGTGAGGTGGCTAGAAAACTAATCTTGTGGTTTCGATGAGGTATCAATGTTCTTATTATGTAGAATGCTTGATAAACCAACCATTTCAGTCTTAGATGTTCTACCCAATTCGCAGGTATTTTCTACATGAATATGAGTATTTTATTTTCTGAAATTAAGTACTTTAGACCATGATTGAGGTATTTTATTATTGAATTCAAGTACTCGACCGTAAACGAAAGTGAGGTGGCTAGAAAACTAATTTTGTGGTATTGATGAGGATCAATGTTCTTATTATGTAGAATGCTTGATAAACCAACCATTTCAGTCTTAGATGTTCTCCCCCAATTCCCAGGTATTTTCTACATGTATACGAGTATTTATTTTCGGAAATTAGGTACTTTAGACCTTGATTTAGTTATTTTATTATTGAATTCAAGTACTCGACCGTAAACGAAAGTGAGGTGGCTAGAAAACTAATCTTTTGGTGTTGATGAGGATCGATGTTCTTATTATGTAAAATTCTTGATAAAACCGACCATGTCAGTCTTAGATGTTCTCCCCAACTTCGAAGGTATTTTCTACATGACTATGAGTCTTTACTTCCTAAAATTAAGTACTTTAGACTTTGATTTAGGTATTTTATTATTGAATTCAAGTACTCGACCGTAAACAAAAGTGAGGTGGCTAGAAAACTAATTTTGTGGTGTTTATGAGGATCGATGTTCTTATTATGTAGAATGCTTGATAAAACCAACCATGTCAGTCTTAGATGTTCTCCCCCACTTCGCAGGTATTTTCTACATGACTATGAGTATTTATTTCCAGAAATTAAGTACTTTAGACCTTGATTTAGGTATTTTATTATTGAATTCAAGTACTCGACCGTAAACGAAAGTGAGGTGGCTAGAAAACTAATCTTGTGGTGTTGATGAGGATCAATGTTCTTATTATGTAGAATGCCTGATAAAACCAACCATTTCAGTCTTAGATGTTCTCCCCCAATTTGCAGGTATTTTCTACATGTATACGAGTATTTATTTTCGGAAGTTAGGTACTTTAGACCTCGATTTAGGTATTTTATTATTCAATTCAAGTACTCGACCGTAAACGAAAGTGAGGTGGCTAGAAAACTAATTTTGTGGTATTGATGAGGATCAATGTTCCTATTATGTAGAATGCTTGATAAAACCAACCATTTCAGTCTTAGATGTTCTCCCCCAATTTGCAGGTATTTTCTACATGGATATGAGTAGTTATTCCTGGAGTTAGTACTTTAGACCTTGATTTAGGTATTTTATTATTGAATTCAAGTACACGACCGCAAACGAAAGTGAGGTGGCTAGAAAACTAATTTTGTGGTGTTTATGATGATCGATGTTCTTATTATGTAGAATACATGATAAAACCAACCATTTCAGTCTTAGGTGTTCTCCTCCAATTCACAGGTATTTTCTACATGAATACGAGTATTTATTTTCTGAAATGCAGTACTTGAGACATTGATTTAGGTATTTTATTACTGAATTCAAGTACTCGACCGTAAACGAAAGTGAGGTGGCTAGAAAACTACTCTTGTGGTGTTGATGAGGATCAATGTTCTTATTATGTAGAATGCTTGATAAAACCAACCATTTCAGTCGTACATGTTCTCCCCCAATTCGCATGTATTTTCTACATGAATACGAGTATTTATTTTCGGAAATTAGGTACTTTAGACCTTGATTTAGGTATTTTATTATTGAATTCAAGTACTCGCCCGTAAACGAAAGTGAGGTGGCTAGAAAACTAATTTTTTGGTGTTGATGACGATCGATGTTCTTATTATGTAAAATGCTTGATAAAACCAACCATGTCAGTCTTAGATGTTCTCCCCAACTTCGAAGGTATTTTCTACATGACTATGAGTATTTATTTCCTGAAATTAAGTACTTAAGACTTTGATTTAGGTATTTTATTATTGAATTCAAGTGCTCGACCGTAAACAAAAGTGAGGTGGCCAGAAAACTAATTTTGTGGTGTTTATGAGGATCGATGTTCTTATTATGCAGAATGCTTGATAAAACCAACCATTTCAGTCTTAGATGTTCTCCCCCAATTCGCATGTATTTTCTACATGGATATGAGTAGTAATTTCCTGGAGTTAAGTACTTTAGACCTTGATTTAGGTATTTTATTATTGAATTCAAGTACTCGACCGTAAACGAAAGTGAGGTGGCTAGAAAACTAATTTTGTGGTGTTGATGAGGATCGATGTTCTTATTATGTAGAATGCTTGATAAAACCAACCATTTCAGTCTTAGATGTTCTCCTAAAATTCGCAGGTGTTTTCTACATGAATATGAGTATTTATTTTCAGAAATTAAGTAGTTTAGACCTTGAGATAGGTATTTATTATTGAATTCAAGTACTCGACCGTAATGGAAAGTGAGGTGGCTAGAAAACTAATCTTGTGGTGTTGATGAGCATCAATATTCTTATTATGTAGAATGCTTGACAAAACCAACCACTTCAGTCAGAGATGTTCTCCCCCAATTTGCAGGTATTTTCTACATGAAAACGTGTATTTATTTTCGGAAATTACGTACTTTAGACCTTGATTTTGGTATTTTATCATTGAATTCAAGTACTCGACCGTAAAGGAAAGTGGGGTGGCTAGAAGACTAATTTTCTGGTGTTGATGAGGATCAGCGCTCCTATTATGTAGAATGCTTGATAAAACCAACCATGTCAGTCTTAGATGTTCTCCCCCACTTCGCATGTGTTTTCTACATGAATATGAGTATTTATTTATTTTCTGAAATTAAGTACTTTAGACCTTGATTTAGGTATTTTATTATAGAATTCAAGTACTCGACCATAAACGAATGTGAGGTGGCCAGAAAACTAATTTTCTGGAGTTGATGAGGATCGATGTTCTTATTATGTAGAATGCTTGATAAAACCAACCATTTCAGTCTTAGATGTTCTCCTCCAATTCGCAGGTGTTTTCTACATGAATATGAGTAGTGATTTTCGGAAATTAAGTACTTTAGACCTTGATTTAGATATTTTATTATTGAATTCAAGTACTCGTAAAGGAAAGTGAGGTGGCTAGAAAACTAATCTTGTGGTGTTGATGAGGATCAATGTTCTTATTATGTAGAATGCTTGATAAAACCAACCATTTCAGCCTTAGATGTTCTCCCCCACTTCGAAGGTATTTTCTACATGACTAAGAGTATTTATTTCCTGAAATTAAATACTTTAGACCTTGATTTAGGTATTTTATTATTGAATTCAAGTACTCAACCGTAAATGAAATTGAGGTGGCTAGAAAACTAATTTTGTGGTGTTTATGAGGATCGATGTTCTTATTATGTAGAATGCTTGATAAAACCAACCATGTCAGTCTTAGATGTTCTCCCCCACTTCGAAGGTATTTTCGACATGACTATGAGTATTTATTTCCTGAAATTAAATACTTTAAACCTTGATTTAGGTATTTTATTATTGAATTCAAGTACTCGATCGTACACGAAAGTGAGGTGGCTAGAAAACTAATTTTGTGGTGTTTATGAGGATCGATGTTATTATTATGTAAAATGCTTGATAAAACCAACCATTTCAGTGTTAGATGTTCTCCTCCAATTCGCAAGTATTTTCTACATGAATACGAGTATTTATTTTCTGAAATTAGGTACTTTAGACCATGATTTAGGTATTTTATTATTGAATTCAAGTACTCGACCGTAAACGAAAGTGAGGAGGTTAGAAAACTAGTCTTGTGGTGTTGATGAGGATCAATGTTCTTATTATGTAGAATGCTTGATAAAACCAACCATTTTAGTCTTAGATGTTCTCCCCCAATTCGCAGATATTTTCTACATGAATACGAGTATTTATTTTCGGAAATTAGGTACTTTAGACCTTGATTTAGGTATTTTATCATTGAATTCAAGTACTCGATCGTAAAGGAAAGTGAGGTGGCTAGAAAACTAATTTTCTGGTGTTGATGAGGATCAGTGTTCCTATTATGTAGAATGCTTGATAAAACCAACCATTTCATTCTTAGATGTTCTCCCCGAATTCGCAGGTATTTTCTACATGGATATGAGTAGTTATTTCCTGGAGTTAAGTACTTTAGACCTTGATTTAGGTATTTTATTATTTAATTCAAGTATTCGACCGTAAGTGATGTAGATGAGGATCGATGTTCTTATTATGTAGAATGCTTGATAAAACCAACCATTTCAGTCTTAGATGTTCTCCTCCAATTCGCAGGTGTTTTCTACATGGATATGAGTATTTATTTTCTGAAATTAAGTACATTAGACCTTGATTTAGGTATTATATTATTGAATTCAAGTACTCGACCGTAAAGGAAAGTGAGGTGGCTAGAAAACTAATCTTTTGGTGTTGATGAGGATCAATGTTCTTATTATGTCGAATGCTTGATAAAACCAACCACGTCAGTCTTAGATGTTCTCCCCCAGTTCGCAGGTATTTTCTACATGACTATGAGTATTTATTTCCTGAAATTAAGTACTTTAGACCTTGATTTAGGTATTTTATTATTGAATTCAAGTACTCGACTGTAAACGAAAGTGATGTGGCTAGAAAACTAATCTCGTGGTGTCGATGAGGATTAATGTTCTTATTATGAAGAATGCTTGATAAACCAACCATTTCAGTCTTAGATGTTCTACCACAATTTGCAGGTATTTTCTACATGAATATGAGTATTTATTTTCTGAAATTAAGTACTTTAGACCATGATTTAGGTATTTTATTATTGAATTCGAGTACTCGTCCTTGAAGGAAAGTGAGGTGGCTAGAAAACTAATCTTGTGGTGTTGATGAGGATCAATGTTCTTATTATGTAGAATGCTTGATAAAACCAACCATTTCAGTCTTAGATGTTCTCCCCCAATTCGCAGGTACTTTCTACATGAATATGAGTATTTATTTTCTGAAATTAAGTACTTTAGATCTTGATTTAGGTATTTTATTATTGAATTCAAGTACTCGACCATAAACGAAAGTGAGGTGGCTAGAAAACTAATTTTGTGGTGTTTATGAGGATCGATGTTCTTATTATGTAGAATGCTTGATAAAACCAACCATTTCAGTCTTAGATGTTCTCCTCCAATTCGCAGGTGTTTTCTACATGGATATGAGTATTTATTTTCTGAAATTTTAGTACTTTAGACCTTGATTTAGGTATTATATTATTGTATTCAAGTACTCGACCGTAAAGGAAAGTGACGTGGCTAGAAAACTAATCTTGTGGTGTTGATGAGGATCAATGTTGCTTGATAAAACCAACCATGTCAGTCTTCGATGTTCTCCCCCACTTCGCAGGTATTTTCTACATGACTATGAGTATTTATTTCCTGAAATTAAGTACTTTAGACCTTGATTTAGGTATTTTATTATTGAATTCAACTACTCGACCGTAAACGAAAGTGAGGTGGCCAGAAAACTAATTTTCTGGTGTTGATGAGGATCAATGTTCCTATTATGTAGAATGCTTGATAAAACCAACCATTTCAGTCTAAGATGTTCTCCCCGAATTCGCAGGTATTTTCTACATGGATATGAGTAGTTATTTCCTGGAGTTAAGTACTTAAGACCTTGATTTAGGTATTTTATTATTGAATTCAAGTACTCGACCGTAAACGAAAGTGAGGTAGCTAGAAAACTAATTTTGTGGTGTTGATGAGGATCGATGTTCTTATTACGTAAAATGCTTGATAAAACCAACCATTTCAGTCTTAGATGTTCTCCTCCAATTCGCAGGTGTTTTCTACATGGATATGAGTATTTATTTTCCGAAATTAAGTACTTTAGACCTTGATTTAGGTATTATATTATTGAATTCATGTACTCGACCGTAAAGGAAAGTGAGGTGGCTAGAAAACTAATCTTGTGGTGTTGATGAGGATTAATGTTCTTATTATGTTGAATGCTTGATAAAACCAACCACGTCAGTCTTAGATGTTCTCCCCCCAGTTCGCAGGTATTTTCTACATGACTATGAGTATTTATTTCCTGAAATTAAGTACTTTAGACCTTGATTTAGGTATTTTATTATTGAATTCAAGTACTCGACTGTAAACGAAAGTGAGGTGGCTAGAAAACTAATCTCGTGGTGTCGATGAGGATCGATGTTCTTATTATGTAAAATGCTTGATAAAACCAACCATTTCAGTCTTAGAAGTTCCACCACAATTCGCAGGTATTTTCTACATGAATAAGAGTATTTGTTTTCTGAAATTAAGTACTTTAGACCATGATTTAGGTATTTTATTATTGAATTCGAGTACTCGTACGTGAAGGAAAGTGAGGTGGCTAGAAAACTAATCTTGTGGTGTTGATGAGGATCAATGTTCTTATTATGTAGAATGCTTGATAAAACCAACCATTTCAGTCTTAGATGTTCTCCCCCAATTCGCATGTATTTTCTACATGGATATGAGTAGTTATTTCCTGGAGTTAAGTACTTTAGACCTTGATTTAGGTATTTTATTATTGAATTCAAGTACTCGACCGTAAAGGAAAGTGAGGTGGCTAGAAAACTAATCTTGTGGTGTTGATGAGGATCAACGTTCTTATTATGAAGAATACTTGATAAAACCAACCATGTCAGTCTTAGATGTTCTCCCCCACTTCGCAGGTATTTTCTACATGACTATGAGTATTTATTTTCAGAAATTAAGTACTTTAGACCTTGATTTAGGTATTTTATTATTGAATTCAAGTACTCGACCGTAAACGAAAGTGAGGTGGCTAGAAAACTAATTTTGTGGTGTTTATGAGGATCGATGTTCTTATTATGTAGAATGCTTGATAAAACCAACCATTTCAGTCTTAGATGTTCTCCTCCAATTCGCAGGTATTTTCTACATGAATACGAGTACTTATTTTCTGAAATTAAGTACTTTAGACTATGATTTAGGTATTTTATTATTGAATTCAAGTACTCGACCGTAAACGAAAGTGAGGTGGCTAGAAAACTAATCTTGTGGTGTTGATGAGGATCAATGTTCTTATTATGTAGAATGCTTGATAAAACCAACCATTTCAGTCTTAGGTGTTCTCCCCCAATTCGCAGGTATTTTCTACATGAATACGAGTTTTTTTTCAGAAATTAAGTACTTTGGACGTTGGTTTAGGTATGTTGGTCCCGAATGCACCAAACAAGGAATCAAAGAGGCTTTGATGGAATGAAAAAGGGAGAGGTTCTCACCTTCAAGTGTGTGTATTGTGTGAAAAATGGGTTTAGCCTTTTGATCTTTGATTACCTTTCAAACTGTGTTGGTGAAACCTTATATACCACATTAACCCTAGGTATATTAAGGCCCAAACACTAAATATAAAATAATTACATTCTAGTTCAAAGCCCAAGCTAAAAGGATAATTACAATATTAATCCTAAGACTTAAACTATTGACACAATCTATAAATATCCTAACAATCTCCCCCTTTGTGTCAATTGTTGGGAGTCTTGGATCTTGGGCGCGTGATGGTGGATAGCGTGTTAGTGTTTCGCGAAGTCCTAGTTTGAACTCGAAGGCGCGGAGATTCCTTCGAAGAACCATTCGATCAGCAATAGCGTCAATGAACTTCGCGAACTTGGATCGGCAGAGTGGATCTTCTTCTGAAAGGATGCGGCAAATCCTCATGAGTTTGTCTTGGATGATGGTCAGCGTGCCATCAGAGAATTTTGCCACTTCGGAGCAGCGCAGCACCCTCATCTTTCCCTTGTAGTCCGAGTAGGCGACCGCCGGATCGTCTCCGTCGATCACATCGCCTTCTCGGTAGTCGTCCGCGTTCTTGAAAGATGGGTGAGTTAGGTTCACCTTCTTCATGTTGTGCTCCACCGCCATCTGCAGATCGTGGTGGCGAAGAATCTGACCTATCGGAGCATGTGGCGCTTGAGAGCCACATATCCCATGGGGACCGGTTCAGCTCGTACGAGATGTCCAGAACTTCTGAGGACGAGTCTGAACTGTTTCATGGATTCCAGCATGCTGTATAGGTCACCCAGGGGCAGAAACTTGAAGTCCGCCTCACTGACTTCACTGTAGCTCTAATCATGCCTCATTACTGTGAACACTGGATAGTGGACACGTCCTTTCGACTCTTGGCGGAGGTCAGTGACTTTGCAGATGGGGGCCCGATTCATTTCCAGAGCGATGTTTTCCTCATCGGACAGCGTCCTCTTTGTGCACTTGTGCAAAGAAGGCTCCATCGATAGAGCTGCTTCTTTCCTCGCTCCAATTTTGGATGTTCATCAGCTCATATTCGTCGAAGGTTGTGATGATCTGCTCCTTGCGCCGCAAATCCTCTTCCTGATCTCTTCTTGGAATGGCGGAGTGATCTTTTTGTTTTCCCACGGTGCTTCCGGTATATCTGCCGTGGGCACATCCGGTTGAGCAGTAGGAGTCTCAGCTTGCTGCGCTTGAAATTGTAGAATGTCCTCGAGCTGGGCGGGTTCGGCGTCATACTCCTCTCCGTTCTCGTCGTCTGCAGTGTTGATCAGCGTAAGTGAACCTTCTTTTAGCAGACGTCGAGCATTTTCCACCAACTTCCTGGCTGCTACTGCATCGGCGGGTGTGTACAGCCATTCATCGTTAAAGATGTAGGCCTCGATCTCATTCTGTGCGCAGTAGATGTCCTCGGAAGCCACGTTGGAATCGGTATTGTGAGGGGTATGGCTGTGTGGTGGCGAGGGTGTTGCGTCGGAGGAGTTTGTGGATTGCGGGGATGGTTGTGGTGGAGATTCTGGTGGTTCGGTTGAGGTGATGGTTTTGGCGAGGATGATTTGGGTAACGGGTGGTGTAGATGTGGTGGTGGCCTCTAACGTCGATGTGACAGTTAGAGGTTCTGAGATGGTGGGTGGAGAAGGTGTGGTGGTGGTCTCTAACGCCGATGTGACAGTTAGAGGTTCGGAGCCGGTTGTAGGTGGTGGTGAGGGTTGGCTAGTGACTCGGGTTAATAGGGTGGGTTAATAGGCAGGCGGCGTCGATTGTATGGGTCCTTGAGTTTGTTAGGCTTGCTGCCTATTCTCCCCCTCGCGGCGATCTTGATCGTCGCGCCTGATCTCGCTAGACTCGCCTTGAGTGCGGCAAGACATGGGTTGAGTCATTATTTTCTTCATCTGCTGTTCCTCCTCGTCGAGTTCCGTCATTGACTCGAATCTTGCTCGTATGAGGTAGAAGAGCTCCTACGCGGAAATGGAGGAGAGAACAGCTTCAACGTCCACATTTTGAGTTGGTGGTGGCGTCTCCGGTGCCAACCTTTGTCTTTGTCGATTGTGGACGCATCGAGACGCGCATAGACTTGATCGAGGATGGACGCCTCAAGAGTCTTTGCAAACTCTTGAAGACGAGTCTCTAGTGCGGTCTCGGTGACGAAGTGGGGTAAGTTTAACAAGTTGGAATCACGAAGAACCCAACTGTCACCGAATCGGAAAAGATAGCCGATCGGCCGCCCGTTTGCACAGGACGGGAAAAGACGGGGTCACTAAGACTTCCCGTTGGCATCATCGATGAGACAGACTCAAACGAATGATGGCCTAGGCTCACGGTTTGGCCGTGCTAGGTCTTCCGCTCTCAATCACAGAGATATCATCGAGCATTCTGACAGAATCACGGAGACTCTGTAGTGCAGTAATAGGTATATGTGTCCTAGAAACGTGTGAAATTATGGGGAGTGAGGGCACTAGACTCAATGTGATTGAAGAGGATGCAGTCTGAGGCGAGTGACTGCTTGTTTCAACATCGACTATCTCCAAGTGGGATGTCGATGGTATACGTGGCTCCTCGTGGAATGAAATATCTTCCTGTAGAGAGGAAGATAAGTGGATTGGTGGGGTCATTTGCGTGGTTGAGCCAAATGCCACGTCTTCTACTCGGGAGGTGAACACATCACCTCCTGTACCTACGGGTTGGGCTCGCTTGCATGTGACTGAGGAGGTCGATCGTGTTTTTGTTTCGATCGACGCTCCGTGGGGAGGCTTACGTCATCCTCACGAGATCGTTTTTTTCGGTACGCGGGTGGAAGAAGATGCGGCGCGACTCGACTTTTTAGTAGTGGGGGTGGGGTTTTGGCTAGTCCCGGGGTTAGGAGCAGTGGGTTAATCTGCTCCGTAGGGACGATGGATAGTGGATGGGGGCTTTCACGAAATGAGGCTGTGGAGGCACGATATTCTCGGACGTGCGGATTTGTCGGGTCTGCATAGGCGAGAACGTCGTCCGGGATTATCATTGCGTGTCGAGCTTTTGCCGGAGTGTTTTTTTTGGCAAACTTCTCGACAGTGGGATTATGAAGTGGTCGGTTGCCGGGCGGGTGCGGATGTTGGTGGAGAACAGGCGGAAGTGTCTGATGAACGCTGGGAGCCACCGCATGTAGGGTACGAAGCGGTTCGTGACTCCCTTGGCGATTTCACGTCACGACGTTGAATCATGGAGACGAGATCCATCCATATGACGTCGGCGTAGTTGTACTTGCGGTTGTGGGTGACGCCGGTTAGGATGGTGAGGATTTGGTGGTTCCCACGGTCCTGGCCGGCATGCTTCCCTGACATGCACTTGTTCAGTAGGAGATATAATGTTCGCCAGGGTTGAGGTAGGTTGCGTGTGTTGACTTCACCAAGCACGAGTGGGCCCTTCTTTTTCTTGTTTTCTGGTTGATAGCCCAGTCTGTCGATGTCCTCGATGAGTTGTTCATGGGATGGTAGTGGGTCATATGGTGAGTAAACAGGGAGTTGAAGCACTTCTTGGACAATCTTGCGAGTGAGGACCACTGTTTTTTGATCGATTTTGGCGGACAGTGTTTTAGCAAGGTGGATCGGTCCAACTATCTGCAAAGTGTGCCAGAACTGTTGGAGATAGACTTGAGCTTCTGGCTGGCCATGAGAGAGAGCGTGTCGGAGGGGATGTCCTTTGAGGATCTCTATGATAATGGGGGCATCGCACCGAAAGCTGTCCAAGTCCACCATGTAATTGTTGGGAATCAAGGCAGCTCTTGACTTGTTGGGAAGACCTGCTCGATCGGTGGGACATAGGTAAGCGTGTTGAGCTCGATGCGAGCGATGTCTCTTTGGATTGCAGCCGCCTCAAGTGCTTCAATTGTATCTTGATTTTTGTTGGTCATATCTGTGCTTGACAGTAATTATAACAAGATTAGTATGGATTAAATTGTGAGAACATGGATATAAGTGAGTCATGGGTGAAACAATAAAAGGAGACATAAAAGTGCCCAAAATGGTTAACGAAGAAAATAAAGCTAACTTAGAGTCCTTTTTCCAACACTTAGAAAATATTTGGATTGAAAGTATCCATGTGATGTGAGACAATTTTGGTACATGAAAAAAAATTTCGCGTTTGGTGTAGAATTTCGCATACGGAAAAAGAATTTTCGCACGTTAAGAAATCTCGCAAGTTGTTCACAATTTCGCATGCAATGGGAAAATTCACTGATTATCACACATAGCCATGTTGAGAGAAACTTCACTTTTAGAGTAAAATGTCGCATGTATCAGTCTTAGATGTTCTCCCCAATTCGCAGGCACTTTCTACATGAATATGAGTATTTATTTTCTGAAATTAAGTACTTTAGACCTTGATTTAGGTATTTTATTATTGAATTCAAGTACTCGACCGTAAACGAAAGTGGGGTGGCTGGAAAACTAATTTTCTGGTGTTGATGAGGGTCAATGTTCCTATTATGTAGAATGCTTGATAAAACCAACCATGTCAGTCTTAGATGTTCTCCCCCACTTCGCAGGTATTTTCTACATGAATATGAGTATTTATTTCCTGAAATTAAGTACTTTACACCTTAATTTAGGTATTTTATTATTGAATTCAACTACTCGACCGTAAACGAAAGTTAGGTAGCTAGAAAAATGATTTTGTGGTGTTGATGAGGATCAATGTTCTTATTATGTAGAATGCTTGATAAAACCAACCATTTCACTCTTAGATGTTCTCCCCCAATTCGCATGCATTTTCTACATGGATATGAGTATTTATTTCCTGGTGTTAAGTACTTTAGACCTTGACTTAGGTATTTTATTATTGATAAGTACTCGACCGTAAAGGAAAGTGAGGTGGCTAGAAAACTAATTTTCTGGTGTTGATGAGGATCAATGTTCTTATTATGTAGAATGCTTGATAAATAAACAATTTCAGTCTTAGATGTTCTCCTCCAATTCCAGGTATTTTCTACATGAATATAGAGTATTTATTTTCTGAAATTAAGTACTTTAGACCCCGATTTAGGTATTTTGTTACGACCGTAAAGGAAAGTGAGGTGGCTAGAAAACTAGTCTTGTGGTGTTGATGAGGATCAATGTTCTTATTATGTAGAATGCCTGATAAAACCAACCATTTCAGTCTTAGATGTTCTCCCCGAATTCGCAGGCACTTTCTACATGCACTTTCTACATGAATATGAGTATTTATTTTATGAAATTAAGTACTTTAGACCTTGATTTAGGTATTTTATTATTGAATTCAAGTACTCGACCGTAAGCGAAAGTGAGGAGGCAAGAAAACTAATTTTCTGGTGTTGATGAGGATCAATGTTCCTATTATGTAGAATGGTTGATAAAACCAACCATGTCAGTCTTAGATGTTCTCCCCCACTTCGCAGGTATTTTCTACATGAATATGAGTATTTATCTCCTGAACTTAAGTACTTTACACCTTAATTTAGGTATTTTATTATTGAATTCAAGTACTCGACCGTAAACGAAAGTTAGGTAGCTAGAAAAATGATTTTGTGGTGTTGATGAGGATCAATGTTCTTATTATGTAGAATGCTTGATAAAACAAACAATTTCAGTCTTAGATGTTCTCCTCCAATTCCAGGTTTCTACATGAATATAGAGTATTTATTTTCTAAAATTAAGTACTTTAGACCCCGATTTAGGTATTTTGTTACGACCGTAAAGGAAAGTGAGGTGGCTAGAAAACTAGTCTTGTGGTGTTGATGAGGATCAATGTTCTTATTATGTAGAATGCTTGATAAAACCAACCATTTCACTCTTAGATGTTCTCCCCCAATTCGCATGTATTTTCTACATGGATATGAGTATTTATTTCCTGGTGTTAAGTACTTTAGACCTTGACTTAGGTATTTTATTATTGATTCAAGTACTCGACCGTAAAGGAAAGTGAGGTGGCTAGAAAACTAATTTTGTGGTGTTGATGAGGATCGATGTTCTTATTATGTAGAATGCTTGATAAAACCAACCATGTCAGTCTTAGATGTTCTCCTCCACTTCGCAGGTATTTTCTACATGGATATGAGTATTTATTTCCTGAAATTAAGTACTCTAAACCTTGATTTAGGTATTTTATTACTAAATTCAAGTACTCGATCGCAAACAAAAGTGAGGTGGCTAGAAAACTAATCTTGTGGTGTTGATGAGGATCAATGTTCTTATTATGTAGAATGCTTGATGAAACCAACCATTTCACTCTTAGATGTTCTCCCCCAATTCGCATGTATTTTCTACATTGATATGAGTACTTATTTCTCGGAATTAAGTACTTTAGACTTTGATTTAGGTATTTTATTATTGAATTCAAGTACTCAACCGTAAACGAAAGTGAGGTGGCTGGAAAACTAATTTTCTGGTGTTGATGGGGATCAATGTTCCTATTATGTAGAATGGTTGATAAAACCAACCATGTCAGTCTTAGATGTTCTCCCCCACTTCGCAGGTATTTTCCACATGAATATGAGTATTTATCTCCTGAAATTAAGTACTTTACACCTTAATTTAGGTATTTTATTATTGAATTCAAGTACTCGACCGTAAACGAAAGTTAGGTAGCTAGAAAAATGATTTTGTGGTGTTGATGAGGATCAATGTTCTTATTATGTAGAATGATTGATAAAACCAACCATTTCACTCTTAGATGTTCTCCCCCAATTCGCATGTATTTTCTACATTGATATGAGTATTTATTTCATGGTGTTAAGTACGTTAGACCTTGATTTAGGTATTTTATTATTAAATTCAAGTATTCGACCGTAAGCGAAAGTGAGGAGGCAAGAAAACAAATTTTCTGGTGTTGATGAGGATCAACGTTCCTATTATGTAAAATGGTTGATAAAACCAACCATGTCAGTCTTATATGTTCTCCCCCACTTCGCATGTATTTTCTACATGAATATGAGTATTTATTTCCTGAAATTAAGTACTTCACACCTTAATTTAGGTATTTTATTTTTGAATTCAAGTACTCGACCGTAAACGAAAGTTAGGTAGCTAGAAAAATGATTTTGTGGTGTTGATGAGGATCAATGTTCTTATTATGTAGAATGCTTGATAAAACCAATCATTTCACTCTTAGATGTTTTCCCCCAATTCGAAGGTATTTTCTACATGAATATGAGTACTTATTTCTCGAAATTAAGTACTTTAGACCTTGACTTAGGTATTTTATTATTGTATTCAAGTACTCGACGTAAACGAAAGTGAGGTGGCTAGAAAATAATTTTGTGGAGTTGATGAGGATCAATGTTCTTATTATGTAGAATGCTTGATAAAACCAACCATGTCAGTCTTAGATGTTCTCCTCCACTTCGCAGGTATTTTCTACATGGATATGAGTATTTATTTCCTGAAATTAAGTACTCTAAACCTTGATTTAGGTATTTTATTACTAATTCAAGTACTCGATCGTAAACGAAAGTGAGGTGGCTAGAAAACTAATCATGTGGTGTTGATGAGGATCAATGTTCTTATTATGTAGAATGCTTGATAAAACCAACCATTTCACTCTTAGATGTTCTCCCCCAATTCGAAGGTATTTTCTACATGAATATGAGTACTTATTTCCCGGAATTAAGTACTTTAGACCTTGATTTAGGTATTTTATTATTGAATTCAAGTACTCAACCGTAAACGAAAGTGAGGTGGCTGGAAAACTAATTTCTGGTGTTGATGAGGATCAATGTTCCTATTATGTAGAATGCTTGATAAAACCAACCATGTGAGTCTTAGATGTTCTCCCCTACTTCGCAGGTATTTTCTACATGAATATGAGTATTTATTTCCTGAATTTAAGTACTTTACACCTTAATTTAGGTATTTTATTATTGAATTCAACTACTCGACCGTAAACGAAGTTAGGTAGCTAGAAAAATGATTTTGTGGTGTTGATGAGGATCAAAGTTCTTATTATGTAGAATGGTTGATAAAACCAACCATTTCACTCTTAGATGTTCTCCCCCAATTCGCATGTATTTTCTACATGGATATGAGTATTTATTTCCTGGTGTTAAGTACTTTAGACCTTGACTTAGGTATTTTATTATTGATTCAAGTACTCGACCGTAAGCGAAAGTGAGGAGGCAAGAAAACAAATTTTCTGGTGTTGATGAGGATCAACGTTCCTATTATGTAGAATGGTTGATAAAACCAACCATGTCAGTCTTATATGTTCTCCCCCACTTCGCATGTATTTTCTACTTGAATATGAGTATTTATTTCCTGAAATTAAGTACTTTACACCTTAATTTATGTATTTTATTTTGAATTCAAGTACTCGACCGTAAACGAAAGTTAGGTAGCTAGAAAATGATTTTGTGGTGTTTGATGAGGATCAATGTTCTTATTATGTAGAATGCTTGACAAAACCAATCATTTCACTCTTAGATGTTTTCCCCCAATTCGAAGGTATTTTCTACATGAATATGAGTACTTATTTCCCGTAATTAAGTACTTTAGACCTTGACTTAGGTATTTTATTATTGTATTCAAGTACTCGACCGTAAACGAAAGTGAGGTGGCTAGAAAATAATTTTGTGGAGTTGATGAGGATCAATGTTCTTATTATGTAGAATGCTTGATAAAACCAACCATGTCAGTCTTAGATGTTCTCCTCCACTTCGCAGGTATTTTCTACATGGATATGAGTATTTATTTCCTGAAATTAAATACTCCAAACCTTGATTTAGGTATTTATTACAGAATTCAAGTACTCGATCGTAAACGAAAGTGAGGTGGCTAGAAAACTAATCTTGTGGTGTTGATGAGGATCAATGTTCCTATTATGTAGTATGCTTGATAAAACCAACCATTTCACTCTTAGATGTTCTCCCCAATTCAAAGGTATTTTCTACATGAATATGAGTACTTATTTCCCGAAATTAAGTAGACCTTGATTTAGGTATTTTATTATTGAATTCAAGTACTCAACCGTAAACGAAAGTGAGGTGGCTAGAAAACTAATTTTGTGGTGTTGATGAGGATCGATGTTCTTATTATGTAAAATGCTTGATAAACCTAACCATTTCAGGCTTAGATGTTCTCCTCCAATTCGCAGGTATTTTCTACATGGATATGAGTAGTTATTTCCTGGAGTTAACTACTTTAGACCTTGATTTAGGTATTTCTTGTCATCGAAGAGCGGGTTCTCCTTTATTTCATACGAACTCCCTTCCAGAGACGTCGAACTCACATTCCCTATATGCATAAGAATACGCGAGTTAGTGTTAGAACATGTGTCAGCTTCGGGAGTCATCTTCGCCGTCCTCTTACATTTACATGTTTGAGAATCGGGTACTTGACTCGACGTAGAAGGTTTGTTCGTATTGTGAAATTGCTCTAGGGTAAAGATTTTGTTAAGTAGATCTTCTCGCTCTTTAGGAAAGGCTTTCCGCTCTACTTCTATGGTTCGTTCTAGTTCTGCTATGATCAGAAGTTTCTCTGGGACATAGATGCGAGAAAGCGCTTCTCGAAAAGCAATTTCCTGTTCTTCGGTTGGGAACTGAGATTTGATGTCCTCAGTGAGTGAAGGCTTTTTAGTCTTGTAGCTAGTGTTCAATTCTGCGTAGTCGTATGCGATTTCTGCCCAGAGAATGTTCTGCTCCCTCTTTTCTTCCGAAAGGACAACGGAGGAGGATCTTACAAACGGCATGAGCTGTGAGGGAGTACCCTTCCTCGTCTGTAGGAATGATGTACTGTACATGTTATACCTTTTAACAATTAGCGGCGTTGGATCGCAGTTGCTGGCCAGCCGATTCCCATCCGGGCGTCGTAGAATTCTGTTTCAACTGGTTGGTTCAATAGGCATAAGATGTGTGCGGCCTTTTTTCTAAGGTGAAGTTGCTCTTCAAGTTCTTTCACCTTTTGGTATAGCCTAACTCTTTCCTTTGTAAGCAGTTCATATTGGGAGGCCGTTAGGAGGCGAGAAGTTTCACATGAACTGATGGCTAGTGTAGTTTCCTTAACCTTAGTCTCACTTTGTTTGTTCTTGCTTTGCAGACGTTTGACCAACGCTTCAGAGGCCATAAGACGTTCGTTTGCACAAGCGAGGAAAACTAATTTTCTGGTGTTGATGAGGGTCAATGTTCCTATTATGTAGAATGCTTGACAAAACCAACCATGTCAGTCTTAGATGTTCTCCCCCACTTCGCAGGTATTTTCTACACGAATATGAGTATTTATTTCCTGAAATTAAGTACTTTACACCTTAATTTAGGTATTTTATTATTGAATTCAAGTACTCCACCGTAAACGAAAGTTAGGTAGCTAGAAAAATGATTTTGTGGTGTTGATGAGGATCAATGTTCTTATTATGTAGAATGCTTGATAAAACCACCATTTCACTCTTAGATGTTTTCCCCCAATTCGAAGGTATTTTCTACATGAATACGAGTACTTATTTCCTGTAATTAAGTACTTTAGACCTTGATTAGGTATTTTATTATTGTATTCAAGTACCCGACCGTAAACGAAAGTGAGGTGGCTAGAAAATAATTTTGTGGTGTTGATGAGGATCAATGTTCTTATTATGTAGAATGCTTGATAAAACCAACCATGTCAGTCTTAGATGTTCTCCTCCACTTCCCAGGTATTTCTACATGGATATGAGTTTTTATTTCCTTAAATTAAGTACTCTAAACCTTGATTAGGTATTTTATTACTCGATCGTAAATGAAAGTGAGGTGGCTAGAAAACTAATCTTGTGGTGTTGATGAGGATTGTTATGATATTTAGTGATTGTGTCAATAGTTTATGTCTTGGGATTAATATTGTAATTATCTTTTTAGCTTGGGCTTTGGACTAGAATGTATTTAGTTAATCTTTAGTGTTTGGGCCTTAATATACCTAGGGTTAATGTGGTATATAAGGTTTTACCAACACCATTTGAAAGGTAATCAAAGATCAAAAGGCTAACCCTAGTTTTCACACAATACACACACTTGAAGGTGAGATATTCTCCCTTTTTCATTCCATCAAAGCCTCTTTGATTCCTTGTTTGGTGCATTCGGGACCAACAAGTGGTATCAGAGCAAACGTGGATCGATCTGCATTGATTTGAATCCAGTTTCGTTCGATTCCGAGAAAGATCAAAGGTGTTTTGGGCAAAAACCACTTTCGGGCATTTTGAACTCGTTTTGGGGTTTTAATGCCTCGTTTTTGTGTTTAAAACTTCCCCCAGATCGATTCTATGCCTAAAATGTTTTTAGAACACTTTTGGATCAGTTTTAAACGAGTTCTGAGCAAAAGCAAAAACTCTTCAGAAAAGGACATCTCGGCCGTTCTCTGTTTTTGGTCGATTTGATCTATTTTTTGTTATTTTTAGCCCACAAATCGGTCGATTATGTCTTTAGGGAAGAATTTCTGAGGTTTAGGATCAAGTTTGAGCGATTTTGGTTGAGATTCGAGCAAGAACTGGACGATTTTCTGGCAAAACGCATGAAAGCAATGGAACAGTGAAAGCTCGTTCTTGACCGCGAAAATTTTTGCTTAATCGTTCAAGTCCGCGAAATTTTCACATCTGCGAAATTTGATTCCGAGAATTTACCTAGAACCGCGACAAATTTCACTTTCACTGCATTTTTTCGCAACTGCCTATTTTCAAAATCCGAGAAACCTTACATCTGCGAAATTTGATTCTGCGAAAATTTTTCTAAAACGAGAAATTTGCTCACTCAGAACATTTCATCTGCGAAATTTGCTTACTCTTCATAATCCGAGAAATTCCGTATCCGAGAAAGCTTATCCAGCGAATTTTCTAAGGAACGCGCACGTCTCACCTTTACGTACTCATTCTTACGACCTCTCGACCAATATGCCTTCTCTCTCGAGCTGCACCCAAGTTGAACGATCTATGGCACCAGCGTCTTTCACATCTCAATTTCAAGACCATCAACAAACTGCGTCAGAATAAACTCGTCAACGGTCTACCCCAATTGACATATCATAAGGAACACCTCTGCTCTGCCTGTGAATTGGGAAGATGAAGCGATCGTCTCACATCTCCAAGGAAACACCGTCCTCTAAGCTCATCCTTGAGCTCTTACACATGGATCTATGTGGCCCAATGCCTACGGCTACACTCGGAGGAAGACGATACATTCTTGTGATTGTCGACGACTTCTCACGCTATACGTGGACGAAACTCGTTCCCACAAAGGATTAAGTTCCTGATTTAATCTTCGAGTTTGTTGTTACGTCCCAAACTCTTCATCAACAGAAAGTTCGGATTATCAGAACTGACAACGGAACTGAGTTTAAGAACAAGAAGCTCAATGATTTCTATGCCACTCAAGGCATCACCCAGCAATTCTCAGCTGTGAAGACCCCGGAACAGAATGGTGTCGTTGAGCGTAAGAATAGGACACTAGTTGAAGCAGCTAGGACTCTCCTCATCCAATCCGGCCTTCCTCACTCTCTTTGGGGCGAAGCTATTCAAACGGCTGCAACACGCAGAACCGGGCTTCTATCCACAAGAGATTCAACCGCACCCCATACGAGAGATGCTGAATAACCGTCGTATCCCAGATATATCTTATCTAAGGGTCTTCGGTTGCCGATGTTTTGTTGCCAATGATCGCCAACATCTTGGGAAGCTTGATCCAAAAGCACTCGAAGGAATCTTTGTTGGATATTCGCTGAACTCGAAGGCATACAGAGTCTATCTTAAGGAGAAACGATCGTCATTGAGAGCACAAATGTCACCTTTGACGAAAGCGAAGGCGACCTCATGGCTTCTGCTCATATCAGACCAGAACCAGGTCTTCTATAGTCGTTGACAAAAGGTCAACTTTCAACGACGGGAACTTCCTCATCTGAGGGCAATTCTGGTGAACTGGATCTCGACCTGCTATTCGAGTTCTTTTATCCAGTCCCCAAGAATCCCGTCGCCACCACTCAAACTACCGCTGCACACACCCCACCTACACCACCAGCTATCGGCGATGATGTCGTCCCGCCAAATTTGGATGATCTCAATCTCAACGAAGACGACATTTTACCCAACCCTGGGAACATTGCTGATCCTGATGCTGAACCTTCTCAGTTTACTACGATTGAGATCTCTTCTTCGGACACCGGACCCCAATCTAATGAGCCTCCAACCGATGCAAATGCGGCCAGCTCCTCTCATACCAATGTACCACTTTGGGCTCGCTCTCATCCTACAGATCAGATTATTGGGGATCCCACATCTGGTGTTTCGACGCGTTCGGCTACAATGAATGAAAGTCTGTTTGCTTGCTATCTCAGTCAAGCCGAACCATCACGAGTAGCTGAAGCTCTCAACGATCCTGATTGGCTGATTGCAATGCAGGAGGAAATAAATCAGTTTGAACGTTTACAAGTTTGGGAACTCGTACCACGACCTCACAATAGATCCATTATCGGCACAAAGTGGATCTTCAAGAACAAAAAGGATGAAGACGGTGTTGTCATCCGCAATAAAGCAAGACTTGTGGCTAAGGGGTACAACCAACAAGAAGGCATCGACTACGATGAAACTTTCGCCCCAGTTGCTAGGATCGAAGCCATACGAATTTTTCTTGCCTTTGCTGCTCACAAGAACTTTAAAGTCGACCAAATGGACGTGAAGACTGCATTTCTGAATGGATTTCTCAAAGAAGAAGTGTACGTTGATCAACCTGAAGGGTTCTTGAGCGAAGAGTTTCCTCATCACGTATATCGACTCTACAAGGCCCTCTACGGACTAAAACAGGCTCCCCGAGCTTGGTATGACGTTCTTTCAGACTTCCTTTTTCAGTCTGGATTTAAGAAAGGATCTCTGGATACAACTCTCTTCACGAAGCGGAGTGGCCCGGACATCATGATTGTACAGATTTATGTCGATGGCACCATTTTTGGATCGACTGAACCACAAATGTGTGTAGAGTTCGCAGAATTGATGAAAGAGAAATTCAAAATGAGTATGATGGGCGAGCTGAATTTCTTTCTTGGTCTTCAAGTAAAGCAACTCCCCGACGAAATCTTCATCAACCAGTCCAAATACATCCATGACATCCTCGAGAAATATGGCATGAAGGATGCTAAGACTGCTGCTACACCTATGTCACCCTCTGGCCGACCCGACGCGGACCCATCTGGTGCTCCCGTTGACCAAACCGTATATCGAGGGATAATAGGCTCTCTTCTGTACCTCACTGCTAGTCGACCGGATATCGTTCTCTCGACAGGAATCTGTGCTCGTTTCCAGACTACACCTAAGGAATCCCATCTCACTGCTGTCAAAAGGATTCTCCGCTATCTCAAAGGAACACCCAATCTGGATTTGTGGTACCCCACTCGATCGGACTTCAAACTGGTTGGATTATCTGACTCGGATTATGCAGGATGCAAGATGGATAGGAAAAGCACCTCTGGAGCTGCACACTTCTTGGGCGGTAAACTCGTGAGTTGGTCGTCTCGAAAACAAAACTGTGTCTCAACTTTATCGACGGAGGCAGAATATGTCGCCGCCGCTAGTTGTTGTTCACAGCTTCTGTGGATGAGAACCCAACTACGAGATTTTAATTTTCATGTTGATAAATTCCCATTTATTGTGACTCTAAGAGTGCAATTGCGATGACGAGTAATCCGGTACATCACTCGCGAACGAAACACATAGATATTCGTCACCACTTCATCAAAGAACATGTCGAACAAGGGACGATTGAATTGCACTACGTCACAACCGAAGATCAGCTGGCCGACATTTTCACAAAACCGTTGGATGTCAAACGATTCCAACACCTTGTGACTAAGTTGGGCATGTTGAATATTCAGCTGTGATCAATCAACCCTACATGAACTTTGATAAAGTGTACATATGTCCTTTCACTTCATTTCATTCTCTATGTGTCTTCTAAATTATGTCTTTTGAGGGGGAGTTTTCGATTAACGGGGAGCTTCTGATTTTTGCATTATTTAAAAATGGAGTTTTCGATTAAGGGGAGTCTCTGATTTTGCCTATTTAAAAATAAATAAAATAAAAATAAAAATTTGGGTTGAAATTTTAAATTTCTGGTCAAACAGAGTCAGAATTGGACCAATTGAATTTCAATTGGACCCAATTTTGACCAAGTTCGCAAAAATCAGATCTGGATCCAATTTTGACCAAGCCCACGAATTTCGGCCCATTAACTAAAAAATTTCGCATGAACAGTAACAAAACCCCTAAAACCCTTAACGTTTTTCACAATCTTACAAATACCCGAGAAAATTTCAAAAATTTCGCACCCCTTTTCAAAAATTTCTCAAAAACCCTCGCAGTCATCGTCGTCCTCAAATCTGCATTCAAAATCCGTTTATCTACATTCTCCGACGTCAAAATCAGCTTTTCGGTATGAATACATCGCAAATAAACTGCTTCTCGTTCAATTTAATCCAGTTTCTGCCCCGTTTAGTTATTTTTTTAGGTTTAAATTAATTTTTTCTCGGCTTTAAATCGGACGCATGTTAGATTTCTGATGTTTAAAACCCCCAAATATGCATTGCCCGTCCAATTACGAGTCGATTGAGTCCAGATTATTGCATTTTGGTTGAGATTTGAGTAGGTCTAAGGCAAAAAATCATTGCGTCGTTTCGAACGTTTTCGCACCATGTTCTTCACCGAGAAAATTTTCAGAAAAATTGCTTTAAACGTTAAATTTCGCTGCTACAGTGAGCAAGGTCCCGCGAAAATTTTTCCGAGAAATTTCTTGCGTTGAAATTTTCGCTACTACAGTGAGTGCGGTCCCGCGAAATTTTTATCCGAGAAATCTCCAGCGTTAAAATTTTCGCTGCTACAGTGACTAAGGTCCTGCGAAAACTTTCATCCGAGAATTTACATGTGTTAAAAAATTTTCGCTGCTACAGCATGTGAAGTCCCGCGAATGTTTATCCGAGAAAATCTTTTTCCTCACGCCAAAACTTTTTCTGCTACAGTGAGTTTTGCCCCGCGAAATTCTCATACACATCACTTCATATTACATATTTTCGCATCTTCACTATTTCGCAACCACAGTGAACCAAAAAATTCTCAATACACAATGCTTTTTCCCTCCGCGAAACTTTCATATAACTTGCGAAAAATTCTCTGCTTGCGAAAAAATCTTAATATCTTTTGAGAAAATATTTCCACCGAGAAATTATTTTGGATATCCTTTGAAATTTCATAACTTGCGAAAATTTTCCTTATATGCGAAAATTCATGGATAAACTGAATGCGAATTTCTTTGATACATGCGAAAATTCACTCTGAATGCAAAATCACTCCAACGTGCGAAAATTTTCCTTATATGCAAAAATTCATGGATAGACTGAGTGCGAAATTTCCTTGATATATGCGAAAATTTCTCACGACATGTCTATGTGCTATAACTTGCGAAAATTTCCCAATACATGCGAAATCTTACTCTATCTGCGAAAATTTTCTCGGCATGCCTATATATTATAATCTGCGAAACTTTAACACTACATGCGACATGATACACCATCTGCCAAAATTTAACACTACACCATATGCGAAAATTTCGTTCTCATTGAATGCGAAAATTTTAGACAACTTGCGAGACTCCTTAACTTGCGAAAAATTTTCCATGCAAACGAAATTTTACACAATATACGAAAACTTTCTCGATATGTCTACGTGTTATAATCTGCGAAATTTTCCATTACATGCGAAATTTTACACAAAATATTTTCTCGACATGTCTATGTGTTATACTTAGCGAAGTTTCTCATCTCATATAAATATCTTCATACCTGAAAATTCTCTAAGTGTTGAAAAATTACGTTTAACTTCCTAAAAATGCCGATGTTTTCGTTTACAATTTGAGGCTACTTCCATTGTTTCACCCACAACTTATTTATGTCCATGTTCTCGCGATTTAATACGTACTAATCATATTACAATTACTGTCAAGCACAGATATGACCGACAGAGATCAAGGTACACTTGAAGCACTTGAGGCGGCTGCAATCCAAAGGGACGTCGCTCGCATCGAACTCAACACGCTTACCTATGTCCCACCAATCGAGCAGATCTTCCCAACAATTACATGGTGGACTTGGACAGCTTTCGGTGCGATGCCCCCATCATTATAGAAATCCTCAAAGGGCACCCACTTCGCCACGCCCTCACTCATGGCGAACCAGAAGCACAAGTTTATCTTCAACAATTCTGGCATACGTTGCAGATAGCTGGACCACTCCACCTTGCTAAAACCTTGTCCGCCAAAATCGATCAAGAAACGTGGTCCTCACTCGCAAGATAGTCCAAGAAGTGCTTCAACTCCCTGTCTACTCACCATACGACCCGCTACCAACCCATGAACAACTCATCGAGGACATAGACAGACTGGGCTATCAACCAGAAAACAAGAAGAAGAAGGGCCCACTTGTCCTCAGTGAAGTCACCACCCGCAATCTACCTCAACCCTGGCGAACGCTGTACCTGCTGGTGGACAAATGCATGTCAGGGAAGCATGCTGGTCAGGACCGTGGAAACTTTCAAATCCTCACCATCCTAACCGGCATCGCCCACAACCGCAAGTACAACTACGACGACATCATATGGATGGATCTCGTCTCCATGATCCAACGTCGCGATCGGGAAGTCGCCAAGGGAGTCACAACCGCTTCGTCCCTTACATGCGGTGGCTCCCAGCTCTCATCAAACATTTCCGCTTGCACTTCACCAACATTCGCATCCGCCCCGGCAACGGAACACTTCCTAATCCCCACTGTCGAGAAGTTCGCCAAGAAAAACACTCCGGCGAAAGATCGACACGCCATGATAATCCCGGACGACGTCCTCGCCTACGCCGACCCGACCAACCTGCACGTCCGAGAATACCGTGCCTCCACAGCCTCTTTCCGCGAAAGCCCTCATCCACTATCCACTGTCCCTACGGTGCAGATCACCCCACTGCTCCTAACCCCGGGACTAGCCAAAACCCCACCACCACCTCCAAAAAGTCATCGAGTCGCGCCGCATCCTCTTCCATCTGCGTTCCGAAAAAATGGTCGCGTGAGGATGACGTAAGCCCCACGGAGCGTCGATCGAAACAAAAACACGATCGACCTCCTCAGCCACAGATAAGCCGAGCCGAACCAGGAGGTGATGTGTTCACCTCCCGAGTAGAAGACGTGGCATCTGGCTCAACCACGCAAACGACCCCACCAACCCACTCATCTTCCTCTCTACAGGAAGATATTTCATTCCACGAGGAGCCACGTATACCATCGACATCCCACTTGGAGATGGTCGATGTTGAAACAAGCAGTCCCTCGCCTCAGACTGCATCCTCTTCATGCACATCGAGTATAGTGCCCTCACTGCCCATAGTTTCATACGTTTCTAGGACACATACACCTTCTACCGCACTACAAAGTCTTCGTGACTCTGTCAGAACGCTCGGTGATGTCTCTGTGACTGAGAGCGGAAGACCTATCACGGCCAACATCACAACAACCGTGAGCCTAGGCCATCATTCGATTGAGTCTGTCTCATCGATGATGCCAACGGGAAGTCTTAGTGACCCCGTCTTTTCCCCGTCCTGTGCAAACGGGCGACCGATCGGCTATATTCTCCTATTCGGTGTCAGTTGGATTTCTTCGTGATTCCAACTTGTTAAATTTACCCCAATTCGTCACCGAGACCGCGCTAGAGACACGTCTTCAAGAGTTTGCAAAGACTCTTGAGGCGTCAATTCTCGATAAAGTCTACGCGCGTCTCGATGCATCCAACCATTGATAAAGGCAAAGGTGTGGCCCTGGAGACGCCACCACCCATGCAACATACGAATGCAGACGCTGTTCTCTCCTCCAATTTCCGCCAAGGAGCTCTTCTACATCCTCAGAGCCCGATTCGAATCAATGACGGAACTTGACGAAGAGGAACAGCAAATGAAGGCCATTATCACTCAACCAATGACTTGCCGTGCTCAACGCGAGTCTAGCGGGATCGGCGACGATCAAGACGATGATCAAGATCGCCGCGAGGGGGAGAATATGCAGCTAGGCTCACAATCCCAAGGACTCATGCAATCGACGCCGCCCTCCTCCTCTGGACCTGAAACGACACCCGCAACAGAAACCTCACACCTCACTAGCCAAAAGTCCCACCTTATTTACCCTGAGCCACCAGCCAAATCACCCTCACCACCACCTACTACCGTCTCCGAAACTCCAATCGTCACATCGGCGTTAGAGACCACCTCCACACAGTCTCCACCCACCATCTCGGAACCTCTAACTGTCACATCGACGTTAGAGGCCACCACCACATCTACACCACCCGTTACCCAAATCATCCTCGCCAAAACCATCACCTCAACCGAACCACCAGAATCTCCACCACAACCATCCCCACAATCCACAAACTCCTCCAACGCAACACCCTCGCCACCACATAGCCATACCCCTCTCAATATCGATTCCAACCTGGCTTCCGAGGACGTCTACTGCGCACAGAACGAGATTGAGGCCTACATCTTTAACGATGAATGGCTGTACACACCCGCCGATGCAGTAGCAGCCAGGAAGTTGGTGGAAAACGCTCGACGTCTGCTAATGGAAGCCTCGCTTACGCTGATCAACACCGCAGACAACGAGAACGAGAGGAATACGACGCTGAACCTGCCGAGCTCGAGAACATCCTACAATTCCAAGCGCAGCAAACTGAGGCTCCCGCTGCTCAAACGGATGTGCCCACGGTGGATATACCGGAAGCACCGTGGGAAAACAAAAAGATCACTCCGCCATTTCAAGAAGAGATCAGGAAGAAGATCTGGCGGCGCAAGGAGCAGATCATCACGACCTTCGACGAATATGAGCTGATGAACATCCAAATTGGAGCGAGGAAAAGAAGAAGCTCTATCGATGGAGCCTACTTTGCCACAAGTGCACAAAGAGGACGCTATCCGATGAGGAAAACATCGCTCTAGAAATGAATCGGGCCCCCATCTGCAAAGTCACTGACCTCCGCCAAGACTCGAAAGGACCTGTCCACTATCCAGTGTTCACGGTAATGAGGCAGGATGAGAGCTACAGTGAAGTCAGTGAGGCGGACTTCAAGTTTCTGCGCCTGGGTGACCTGTACAGCATGCTGGAATCCACGAAGCAGTTCAGACTCGTCCTCAAAAGTTCTGGACATCTCGTACGAGCTGAACCGGTCACCATGGGATATGTGGCTCTCAAGCGCCACATGCTCCGACAGGTCAGATTCTTCGCCACCTACGATCTGCAGATGGCGGTGGAGCACAACCTGAAGAAGGTGGATCTGACTCGCCCATCTTTCAACAATGCGGACGACTACCGAGAAGGCGATGTGATCGACGGAGACGATCCGGCAGTCGCCTACTCGAACTACAAGGGAAAGATGAGGCTGCTGCGCTGCTCCGAAGTGGCAAAGTTCTCGGATGGGACGCTCACCATCATCCAAGACAAACTCATGAGGATTTTCCGCATCCTTTCGGAAGAAGATCCACTCTGCCGATCCAAGTTCGCGAAGCTCATTGACGCGATAGCTGATCGAATGGTCCTTCGAAGGAATCTCCGCGCCTTCGAGTTCAAGCTAGGACTTCGCGAAACACTAACACGCTAATCCACCATCACAACGCCCAAGATCCAAGACTCCCAACAATTGACACAAAGGGGGAGATTGTTAGGATATTTAGTGATTGTGTCAATAGTTTATGTCTTGGGATTAATTATTGTAATTATCTTTTTAGCTTGGGCTTTGGACTAGAATGTATTTAGTTAATCTTTAGTGTTTGGGCCTTAATATACCTAGGGTTAATGTGGTATATAAGGTTTTTACCAACACCATTTGAAATGTAATCAAAGATCAAAGGCTAACCCTAGTTTTCACACACTACACACACTTGAAGGTGAGAAATTCTCCCTTTTTCATTCCATCAAAGCCTCTTTGATTCCTTGTTTGGTGCATTCGGGACACAAGGATCATGTTCTTATTATGTAGTATGCTTGATGAAACCACCATTTCACTCTTAGATGTTCTCCCCAAATTCGAAGGTATTTTCTACATGAATACGAGTACTTATTTCCCGGAATTAAGTACTTTAGACATTGATTTAGGTATTTTATTATTGAATTCAAGTACTCAACCGTAAACGAAAGTGAGGTGGCTAGAAAACTAATTTTGTGGTGTTGATGAGGATCGATGTTCTTATTATGTAAATGCTTGATAAAACCAACCATTTCAGGCTTAGATGTTCTCCTCCAATTCGCAGGTATTTTTCTACATGGGTATGAGTAGTTATTTCATGGAGTTAAGTACTTTAGACCTTGATTTAGGTATTTTATTATTGTAATACCCGTAAAATATAAATACGGGATTTTGCCGTAATTACTATGTAATCTTGCAAATTTGGAAATTCGATAAGAAATTTAATGGTGGATTCTATAGTAAATTTAAATTGGACTAATTTTAATTAGGGCTATTATTATTACATGAATGAGACCCAATGATTTAGTGGGCTACACATTATACTTAACACTTGAATAAGCCCAAACCATATAGTGATGATAAGTATCAACAATTTTTTTAGACTTTAGGTAAATTAACGTCATGTGTCTAATCACTCCCACATTCAGACAAACAAGTATATCCAAATAAATGATAAAATAAATCTTGCACTTAACCTTGTGGAAAACGAAAGGTGAGAAGGGAGAAAAAGAAAGAAAAAAAAAAAAGAAGAAAGGAGTTCAGCGAACTTGAAGCATTAAACAACTTGGAAGCTATCATATCGAGTGAGATAATTTCTAACTTCATGATAGTTCAATATACTGACAACTACTTACGTTAACTTCATGGTACTGAGTATATTTCTTATAAAACATGGATTGATCACTGTATAATTTCATGCCTAAGTCCTAACAGTGATGGTATTAGAAATTATACCGTGCTTAGAAAACCCTAAGTACTTAAGTTCGATCAATTAGTTGTATGGTATAAGTTTAGTGAATATTGAATTTTGTGGTGTTTCTAAGAAATACTTTATGTTAGCTAGAAACCCAACGATTTAGGGTATAAGAATTTCTGGTTGAAATGATGTTTAAAAGCCGATGTTAATAGTATATATTTTAGGGTTTTTGTGGGAATCATGATTTTTAGAAAGAGTTCGTAAGATGTAATGTATAAATGTCGAGATATATAACAGATAAATGTCGAGATGCTTTACCGAGATGAATAATGTCGAGATGATCCCACAACTAAGATGTCGAGATAGAAGTCGATATATAATAATATAAATACCGAAATGAATAGTCGAGATAGAAGTCGATATATAATAATATAAATATCGAAATGATAGTCAAAAGCTGTCGACATGTAGATCATAAGAAGAATCTCGAGATGAATAATATAAATATCGAAATGAATAGTCAAAAGCTTTAACGTTTATTCGATAGTTATAGAAAGGATGTCGATTACCCCATAGGTTAAGCAAACATCTCCATTAGTCATACTTATAATTATATAATGGGCCTCCACGTGTCTTTATAGTTTCTTTTTAATAGGTTCTTGTAATCATTACATGTGTATATGTATATAGAAATATGTAATAAATCGACACCATATAATAAAAGTCGATACAAGAACTCGACATTTGCTATATAAAAGGATTTCGCTAAGCTATAAATCTCGATACTTCCTATAGTAATATGTTCTAGACATTTTATTAGATGATCTCGACATTTATATTATCTCAGCATTACTTCAGGATATCGATATAGAAGGTCTCGACATTTATAGGGATAAGATGTCGACATTTGTGAGATTTCGACATTTTGTTTTAATTAATAAATTTTCGGTATTTTAGAATTTTGCTATTTCTAGGGTTTTCATATTTTAGGGTTTATTTATTTTTAGGAATATTATTATTTTTAGGTTTTCATAAATTTAGGGTTTTCTATAATTAGGGTTTAGGAACTTGAAAACTTATGTAGTTTAGTAAATATACTGATATGGTAATATTTATGTATTCAGAGGATCGACTTATAGGGATTCCATCAGACCGCTTATTTAGCAATAGCGGGAGGACAGGTAGGTGAATTATTCATCTACATGCGTAAACACTTATTTGAATTACGTGCCTTTATATGCTTCAATGATTTATGTGATTTATGTGTTTTTACGCACGTTTCATGTATTATGACGTTTATATGCATAGCATATGCATATCCTATCACATGGGTGAGATATTTACACCGTATTGAGACGGTTGATTTGAAATATTGTTGAGCGGGGTAGAATGAGATGTTTGCAATTTTTGTTGTTGACTCGTTGAGGAGTCGAGGTTGGTACTCGTATGACACCTGACGGCAGACAAGCGTGATCGATCTGTCTACTCGGCGTGAACGTCCCGAGGTGCAAAACCGTCGTGATTAATTTTTCAGCGGAGGGAGCGACCTGACAGGGCAGTTGCGTGATCGTCAAAACGCTGTCGGCGTAGGCTACCGCTTACTGGAAGAGCGACCTACAGGGCAGTTGCGTGATCGTCAAAACGCTGCTAGTGTAAGCTTCCGTATATTATTATTATGGGCGCGCGAGTGTCCGAGTCTGACCTAGGGCCCTGTGTTGTGTGATTTGAGACAGGATTGTGAGAAAAGAAAGAGTGAACATTGCATGGAGATATTGGGATCGGGAATGAGCGTTCACGTGCATACATGCATTTTTTATTCACCTACTGGGCAAGTCGCTCAGTGTTTACGTGTTGTAGGTATTGATTCTGACGCCGACGCGCGTCAGGACTGAGGCGGCTGGTGGCGGTGCTCCACGGACTTTTGAGTGCGGGGCGGTACATGGATGACGACCTGTGGAGCTGCTTAGGGACTTTTGTTCTTTTGATATTTTGGGGCTTCGGCCCGTGTACAGAATAACGATTTAGACATATTTTTATATTAGTGTATATTATTTTAGGAAAAGGTTTTAATTAGACGGGCCTTCTGCGGCTTACGCTGCGGAAATCCGCCAAAATCCTAATTAGAAATCTGCAGATCGTAGGTGGCGAAGAATCTGACCTGTCGGAGCATGTGGCGCTTGAGAGCCACATATCCCATGGTGACCGGTTCAGCTGTACGAGATGTCCAGAACTTTTGAGGACGAGTTGAACTGCTTCGTGGATTCCAGCATGCTGTACAGGTCACCCAGGCGCCGCAGAAACTTGAAGTCCGCCTCACTGACTTCACTGTAGCTCTCATCTGCCTCATTACGTGAACACTGGATAGTGGACAGGTCCTTTCGACTCTTGGCGGAGGTCAGTGACTTGCAGATGGGGGCCCGATTCATTTCCAGAGCGTTGTTTTCCTCATCGGATAGCGTCCTCTTGTGCACTTGTGGCAAAAGTAGGCTCCATCGATAGAGCTTCTTCTTTTCCTCGCTCCAATTTGGATGTTCATCAGCTCATATTCGTCGAAGGTCGTGATGATTGCTCCTTGCACCGCCAGATCTTCTTCCTGATCTCTTCTTGAAATGGCGGAGTGATCTTTTGTTTCCCACGGTGCTTCCGGTATATCCACCGTGGGCACATCCGTTTGAGCAGCGGGAGCCTCAGTTTGCTGCGCTTGGAATTGTAGGATGTTCTCGAGCTCGGCAGGTTCAGCGTCGTATTCCTCTCCGTTCTCGTTGTCTGCGGTGTTGATCAGCGTAAGCGAGGCTTCCATTAGCAGACGTCGAGCGTTTTCCACCAACTTCCTGGCTGCTACTGCATCGGCGGGTGTGTACAGCCATCATCGTTAAAGATGTAGGCCTCGATCTCGTTCTGTGCGCAGTAGACGTCCTCGGAAGCCAGGTTGGAATCGATATTGAGAGGGGTATGGCTATGTGGTGGGAGGAGGGGTAGCGTTTGCGTGAGAGTTTGTGGATGTGGGATGGTTGTGGTGGAGATTCTGGTGGTTCGGTGAGGTGATGGTTTTGGCGAGGATGATTTGGGTAACGGGTGGTGTAGATGTGGTGGTGGCCTCTAACGTCGATGTGACAGTTAGAGGTTCCGAGATGGTGGGTGGAGACTGTGTGGAGGTGGTCTCTAACGCCGATGTGACGATTAGAGTTTCGGAGACGGTAGTAGGTGGTGGTGAGAGTGATTTGGGCTAGTGGCTCAGGGTAAATAAGGTGGGACTTTTGGCTAGTGAGGTGTGAGGTTTCTGTTGCGGGTGTCGTTTCAGGTCCAGAGGAGGAGGGCGGCGTCGATTGCATGAGTCCTTGGGATTGTGAGCCTAGCTGCATATTCTCCCCTCGTGGCGATCTTGATCATCGTCTTGATCGTCGCGCCTGATCCCGCTAGACTCGCCTTGAGCACGGCAAGTCATTGGTTGAGTGATAATGGCCTTCATTGCTGTTCCTCTTCGTCAAGTTCCGTCATTGATTCGAATCGGGCTCTGAGGATGTAGAAGAGCTCCTTGGCGGAATTGGAGGAGAGAACAGCGTCTGCATTCGTATGTTGCATGGGTGGTGGCGTCTCCGGGGCCACACCTTTGCCTTTATCAATGGTGGACGCATCGAGACGCGCAATAGACTTTATCGAGAATTGACGCCTCAAGAGTCTTTGCAAACTCTTGAAGACGTGTCTCTAGCGCGGTCTCGGTGACGAATTGGGGTAAATTTAACAAGTTGGAATCACGAAGAAATCCAACTGACACCGAATAGGAGAATATAGCCGATCGGTCGCCCGTTTGCACAGGACGGGAAAGACGGGGTCACTAAGACTTCCCGTTGGCATCATCGATGAGACAGACTCAATCGAATGATGGCCTAGGCTCACGGTTGTTGTGATGTTGGCCGTGCTAGGTCTCCGCTCTCAGTCACAGAGACATCACCGAGCGTTCTGACAAGTCACGAAGACTCTGTAGTGCGGTAGAAGGTGTATGGTCCTAGAAACGTATGAAACTATGGGCAGTGAGGGCACTATACTCGATGTGCATGAAGAGGATGCAGTCTGAGGCGAGGGACTGCTTGTTTCCAACATCGACCATCTCCAAGTGGGATGTCGATGGTATACGTGGCTCCTCGTGGAATGAAATATCTTCCTGTAGAGAGGAAGATAAGTGGGTTGGTGGGGTCGTTTGCGGGTTGAGGAGCCAGATGCCACGTCTTCTACTCGGGAGGTGAACACATCACCTCCTGTACCTAAGGGTTCGGCTCGGCTTATCTGTGGCTGAGGAGGTCGATCGTGTTTTTGTTCGATCGACGCTCCGTGGGGCGGCTTACGTCATCCCACGCGACCATTTTTTCGGAACGCAGATGGAAGAGGATGCGGCGCGACTCGATGACTTTTTGGAGGTGGTGGTGGGGTTTGGCTAGTCCCAGGGTAGGAGCAGTGGGGTTGATCTGCGCCGTAGGGACAGTGGATAGTGGATGAGGGCTTTCGCGGAAAGAGCTGTGGAGGCACGGTTCTCGGACGTGCAGGTTGATCGGGTCGGCGTAGGCGAGGACATCGTCCGGGATTATCATGGCGTGTCGATCTTTCGCCGGAGTGTTTTTCTGGCGAACTTCTCGACAGTGGGGATTAGGAAGTGTTCTGTTGCCGGGCGGATGCGAATGTTTGTGGAGTGCAAGCGGAAAATGTTTGATGAGAGCTGGGAGCCACCGCATGTAAGGACGAAGCGGTTTGTGACTCCATTGGCGACTTCCCGATCGCGACATGGATCATGGAGACGAGATCCATCCATATGATGTCGTCGTAGTTGTACTTGCGGTTGTGGGCGATGCTGGTTAGGATGGTGAGGATTTGAAAGTTCCACGGTCCTGACCAGCATGCTTCCCTGACATGCATTTGTCCACCAGCAGGTACAGCGTTCGCCAGGGTTGAGGTAGATGCGGGTGGTGACTTCACTGAGGACAAGCGGGTCGTCTATGGTGAGTAGACAGGGAGTTGAAGTACTTCTTGGACTATCTTGCGAGTGAGGACCACCGTTTTCTGATCGATTTTGGCGGACAAGGTTTTAGCAAGGTGGAGTGGTCCAGCTATCTGAAACGTATGCCAGAATTGTTGAAGATAAACTTGTGCTTCTGGTTCGCCATGAGTGAGGGCGTGGCGAAGTGGGTGCCCTTTGAGGATTTCTATAATGATGGGGCATCGCACCGAAAGCTGTCCAAGTCCACCATGTAATTGTTGGGAATCAAGGCCGCCCATTGACTTGTTGGGAAGATCTGCTCGATTGGTGGGACATAGGTAAGCGTGTTGAGTTCGATGCGAGCGACGTCCCTTTGGATTGCAGCCGCCTCAAGTGCTTCAAGTGTACATTGATCTTGTCGGTCATATCTCTGTGCTTGACAGTAATTGTAATATGATTAGTACGGATTAAATCGCCGAGAACATGGACATAAATAAGTTGTGGGTGAAACAATGGAAGTAGCCTCAAATTGTAAACGAAAACATCGACATTTTTAGGAAGTTAAACGTAATTTTTCAACACTTAGAGAATTTTCAGGTATGAAGATATTTATATGAGATGAGAAACTTCGCTAAGTATAACACATAGACATGTCGAGAAAATTTTCGCATTTTGTGTAAAATTTCGCATGTACTGGAAAATTCGCAGATTATAACACGTAGACATATCGAGAAAGTTTTCGTATATTGTGTAAAATTTCGTATGCATGGAAAATTTTCGCAAGTTAAGAAGTCTCGCAAGTTGTCTAAAATTTTCGCATTCAATGAGAACGAAATTTTCGCATATGGTGTACTGTTAAATTTTCGCAGATGGTGTATCATGTCGCATGTAGTGTTAAAGTTTCGCAGATTATAATATATAGGCATGCTGAGAAATTTTCGCAGATAGAGTAAGATTCGCATGTATTGGGAAATTTTCGCAAGTATAGCACATAGACATGTCGTGAGAAATTTTCGCATATATCAAGGAAATTTCGCACTCAGTCTATCCATGATTTTTGCATATAAGGAAAATTTTCGCACGTTGGAGGATGATTTGCATTCAGAGTGAATTTTCGCACGTATCAAAGAAATTTCGCATTCAGTTTATCCATGAATTTTCGCATATAAGGAAAATTTTCGCAAGTTATGAAATTCAAAGGATATCAAAAAAATTTCTCGGTGGAAATATTTTCTCAAAAGATATTAAGATTTTTTTCGCAAGCAGAGAATTTTCGCAAGTTATATGAAAGTTTCGCGGACGGAAAAAGCTTTGTGTATTGAGAATTTTTTTGTTCACTGTGGTTGCGAAATAGTGAAGATGCGAAAATATGTAATATGAAGTGATGTGTATGAGAATTTCGCGGGGCAAAACTCACTGTAGCAGAAAAAGTTTTGGTGTGAGGAAAAAGATTTTCTCGGATAAACTTTCGCGGGACTTCACATGCTGTAGCAGCAAAATTTTTTAACACATGTAAATCTCGGATGAAAGTTTTCGCAGGACCTTAGTCACTGTAGCAGCGAAAATTTTACGCTGGAGATTTCTCGGATAAAAATTTCGCGGGACCTTGATCACTGTAGCAGCGAATTTAACGTTTAAAGCAATTTTCTGAAAATTTTCTCGGTGAAGAACATGGTGCGAAAACGTTCGAAACGACGCAATGATTTTTTGCCTTAGACCTACTCAATCTCAACCAAAATGCAATAATCTGGACTCAATCGACTCGTAATTGGACGGGCAATGCATATTTGGGGGTTTTAACATCATTAAATCTAACATGCGTCCGATTTAAAGCCGAGAAAAAATTAATTTAACGTAAAAAAATAACTAAACGGGGCAGAAACTGGATTAAATTGAACGAGAAGCAGTTATTTGCGATGTATTCATACCGAAAAGCTGATTTTGACGTCGGAGAATGCAGATAAACGGATTTGAATGCAGATTTGAGGACGACGACGACTGCGAGGGTTTTGAGAAATTTTTGAAAAGGGGTGCGAAATTTTGAAATTTCCTGGTATTTGTAAGATTGTGAAAAAACGTTAAGGGTTTTGGGTTTTTAGGGGTTTTGTTACTGTTCATGCGAAATTTTTTAGTTAATGGGCCGAAATTCGTGGGCTTGGTCAAAATTGGATCCAGATCTGATTTTTGCGGACTTGGTCAAAATTGGGTCCATTGAAGTTCAATTGTCCAATTTTGACTCTGTTTGACCAGAAAATTAAAATTTCAACCCAAATTTTTATTTTTATTTTTATTTATTTTTCAATAGGCAAAATCAGAGACTCCCCTTAATCGAAAACTCCATTTTTAAATAATGCAAAAATCAGAAGCTCCCCTTAATCGAAAACTCCCCCTCAAAGACATAATTTAGAAGACACATAGAGAATGAAATGAAGTGAAAGGACATATGTACACTTTATCAAAGTTCATGTAGGGTTGATTAATCACAGCTGAATATTCAACATGCCCAAACATAGTCACAAGGTGTTGGAATCGTTTGACATCCAACGGTTTTGTGAAAATGTCGGCCAGCTGATCTTCGGTTGTGACGTAGTGCAATTCAATCGTCCCTTGTCGACATGTTCTTTGATGAAGTGGTGACGAATATCTATGTGTTTCGTTCGCGAGTGATGTACCGGATTACTCGTCATCGCAATTGCACTCTTAGAGTCACAATAAATGGGAATTTTATCAACATGAAAATTAAAATCTCGTAGTTGGGTTCTCATCCACAAAAGCTGTGAACAACAACTAGCGGCGGCGACATATTCTGCCTCCGTCGATAAAGTTGAGACACAGTTTTGTTTTCGAGACGACCAACTCACGAGTTTACCGCCCAAGAAGTGTGCAGCTCCAGAGGTGCTTTTCCTATCCATCTTGCATCCTACATAATCCGAGTCAGAGAATCCAACCAGTTTGAAGTCCGATCGAGTGGGGTACCACAAATCCAGATTGGGTGTTCCTTTGAGATAGCGGAGAATCCTTTTGACAGCAGTGAGATGGGATTCATTAGGTGTAGTCTGGAAACGAGCACAGATCCTGTCGAGAGAACGATATCCGGTCGACTAGCAGTGAGGTACAGAAGAGAGCCTATTATCCCTCGATATACGGTTTGGTCAACGGGAGCACCAGATGGTCCGCGTCGGGTCGGCCAGAGGGTGACATAGGTTGTAGCAGCAGTCTTAGCATCCTTCATGCCATATTTCTCGAAGATGTCATGGATGTATTTGGACTGGTTGATGAAGATTTCGTCGGGGAGTTGATTTACTTGAAGACCAAGAAAGAAATTCAGCTCGCCCATCATACTCATTTTGAATTTCTCTTTCATCAATTCTGCGAACTCTACACACATTTGTGGTTCAGTCGATCCGAAAATGATGCCATCGACATAAATCTGTACAATCATGATGTCCGGGCCACTCCGCTTCGTGAAGAGAGTTGTATCCAGAGATCCTTTGTTAAATCCAGACTGAACAAGGAAGTCTGAAAGGACGTCATACCAAGCTCGGGGAGCCTGTTTTAGTCCGTAGAGGGCCTTGTAGAGTCGATATACGTGATGAGGAAACTCTTCGCTCAAGAACCCTTCAGGTGATCAACGTACACTTCTTCTTTGAGAAATCCATTCAGAAATGCAGTCTTCACGTCCATTTGGTCGACTTTAAAGTTCTTGTGAGCAGCAAAGGCAAGAAAAATTCGTATGGCTTCGATCCTAGCAACTGGGGCGAAAGTTTCATCGTAGTCGATGCCTTCTTGTTGGTTGTACCCCTTAGCCACAAGTCTAGCTTTATTGCGGATGACAACACCGTCTTCATCCTTTTTGTTCTTGAAGATCCACTTTGTGCCGATAATGGATCTATTGTGAGGTCGTGGTACGAGTTCCCAAACTTGTAAACGTTCAAACTGATTTAGTTCCTCCTGCATTGCAATCAGCCAATCAGGATCGTTGAGAGCTTCAGCTACTCGTGATGGTTCGGCTTGACTGAGATAGCAAGCAAACAGACTTTCATTCATTGTAGCCGAACGCGTCGAAACACCAGATGTGGGATCCCCAATAATCTGATCTGTAGGATGAGAGCGAGCCCAAAGTGGTACATTGGTATGAGAGGAGCTGGCCGCATTTGCATCGGTTGGAGGCTCATTAGATTGGGGTCCGGTGTCCGAAGAAGAGATCTCAATCGTAGTAAACTGAGAAGGTTCAGCATCATGATCAGCAATGTTCCCAGGGTTGGGTAAAATGTCGTCTTCGTTGAGATTGAGATCATCCAAATTTGGCGGGACGACATCATCGCCGATAGCTGGTGGTGTAGGTGGGGTGTGTGCAGCGGTAGTTTGAGTGGTGGCGACGGGATTCTTGGGGACTGGATAAAAGAACTCGAATAGCAGGTCGAGATCCAGTTCACCAGAATTGCCCTCAGATGAGGAAGTTCCCGTCGTTGAAAGTTGACCTTTGTCAACGACTGTAGAAGACCTGGTTCTGGTCTGATATGAGCAGAAGCCATGAGGTCGCCTTCGCTTTCGTCAAAGGTGACATTTGTGCTCTCAATGACAGATCGTTTCTCCTTAAGATAGACACTGTATGCCTTCGAGTTCAGCGAATATCCAACAAAGATTCCTTTGAGTGCTTTTGGATCAAGCTTCCCAAGATGTTGGCGATCATTGGCAACAAAACATCGGCAACCGAAGACCCTTAGATAAGATATATCTGGGATACGCCGGTTATTCAGCATCTCGTATGGGGTGCGGTTGAATCTCTTGTGGATAGAAGCCCGGTTCTGCGTGTTGCAAGCCGTTTGAATAGCTTCGCCCCGAAGAGAGTGAGGAAGGCCGGATTGGATGAGGAGAGTCCTAGCTGCTTCAACTAGTGTCCTATTCTTACGCTCAACGACACCATTCTGTTCCGGGGTCTTCACAGCTGAGAACTGCTGGGTGATGCCTTGAGTGGCATAGAAATCATTGAGCTTCTTGTTCTTAAACTCAGTCCCGTTGTCAGTTCTGATAATCCGAACTTTCTGTTGATGAAGAGTTTGGGACGTAACAACAAACTCGAAGATTAAATCAGGAACTTAATCCTTTGTGCGAACGAGTTTCGTCCACGTATAGCGTGAGAAGTCGTCGACAATCACAAGAATGTACCGTCTTCCTCCGAGTGTAGCCGTAGGCATTGGGCCACATAGATCCATGTGTAAGAGCTCAAGGATGAGCTTAGAGGACGGTGTTCCTTGGAGATGTGAGACGATCGCTTCATCTTCCCCAATTCACAGGCAGAGCAGAGGTGTTCCTTATGATATGTCAATTGGGGTAGACCGTTGACGAGTTTATTCTGACGCAGTTTGTTGATGGTCTTGAAATTGTGATGTGAAAGACGCCGGTGCCATAGATCGTTCAACTTGGGTGCGGCTCGAGAGAGAAGGCATATTGGTCGAGAAGTCGTAAGATTGAGTATGTAAAGGTGAGACGTGCGCGTTCCAGAAAGAAGAGGTTGTCCTGAGGCATCTATAATGCTGCAGATGTCAGGTTCGAAAAGAACCTTGTATCCTTTGTCGCAGAAACGACCAATGCTGAAGAGATTGTAGCTCAAACCCTCGACATAAGAGATGCCCTTAATCGTCAGTTTGTCATGGACGAGATCACCAGTTCCGAGAATTGGCGCCATTTGACTGTTTCCGAAGGAGACCCTTCCGAGATAGCGCTCGGAGAAGTTGCTCAACAGCTCCTTGTTCCCCGTCATGTGTGTGGAGCAACCCGAGTCTAGATACCACACATGACAGACCTGCAATCATCAGCAAACATTGGGTCCCCGTTTACGGACGGGACCATCTTGTGATACAAGTAAAATTTTCATGCGCTTAATGGGAAATGTGGTTTCTAAATCAGATTGTGTCGGTTCTAATTTAGCTTTCCCTTTGTCATTTGTTTGATGAGGTGGGATTATGGGTTTTCTAACCCATATTTTCCTAACTTGTGCTTGCATGTATGGCGCCTTATACATGAATTGGCGTGGGGGATGTGGTTGTTGTTTTCGTGCTTCGGTTGTGGTCACCTTTGGCTTGCGAGCAGTAGGTGAGTTTGCGTTTGACGACGAGAGACGTTTTCGCTTAAACTTAGGTTTAGGCGAGATGGGAGAATTCAAAGGCGTCGTAGAGGAGGTTCGCTTGCGTGGTCGGAGTATTGCGTCTTCATGTGTTTCATTTCATGAAAGAGTGGGAGAACAAAGTCATTGCAGCAGCACATAGACATAAGCTTGTAAAAGAAAGATAAGTTTTGGCAACGTGATTGTCTACGACCTTAGGATATTGGGATTCAGTACATAGAGAGGAAAGACGAATATAGGATGTCTTTTCTTCTTGTCATCGAAGAGCGGGTTCTCCTTTATTTCATACGAACTCCCTTCCAGAGACGTCGAACTCACATTCCCTATATCCATAAGAATACGTGAGTTAGTGTTAGAACATGTGTCAGCTTCGGGAGTTATCTTCGCCGTCCTCTTACATTTACATGTTTGAGAATCGGGTACTTGACTCGACGTAGAAGGTTTGTTCGTATTGTGAAATTGCTCTAGGGTAAAGATTTTGTTAAGTAGATCTTCTCGCTCTTTAGGAAAGGCTTTCCGCTCTACTTCTATGGTTCGTTCTAGTTCTGCTATGATCAGAAGTTTCTCTGGGACATAGATGCGAGAAAGTGCTTCTCGAAAAGCAATTTCCCGTTCTTCGGTTGGGAACTGAGATTTGATGTCCTCAGTGAGTGAAGGCTTTTTAGTCTTGTAGCTAGTGTTCAATTCTGCGTAGTCGTATGCGATTTCTGCCCAGAGAATGTTCTGCTCCCTCTTTTCTTCCGAAAGGACAACGGAGGAGGATCTTACAAACGGCATGAGCTGTGAGGGAGTACCCTTCCTCGTCTGTAGGAATGATGTACTGTACATGTTATACCTTTTAACAATTAGCGGCGTTGGATCGCAGTTGCTGGCCAGGCCGATTCCCATCCGGGCGTCGTAGAATTCTGTTTCAACTGGTTGGTTCAATAGGCATAAGATGTGTGCGGCCTTTTTCTAAGGTGAAGTTGCTCTTCCAGTTCTTTCACCTTTTGGTATAGCCTAACTCTTTCCTTTGTAAGCAGTTCATATTGGGAGGCCGTTAGGAGGCGAGAAGTTTCACATGAACTGATGGCTAGTGTAGTTTCCTTAACCTTAGTCTCACTTTGTTTGTTCTTGCTTTGCAGACGTTTGACCGACGCTTCAGAGGCCATAAGACGTTCGTTTGCACAAGCGAGCTCTTCTACTTTTAAACTATGTAAGGCATAGTTGTTTTCAAATTTTAGCTTAAGTTCATCATAATCCCTAGCGTCTACAGTGGGTTTCTTAATGGTGTGTCGGTGATTAAACACATCATCGAGTTGTGAGATTCGTACCTCAGACTCGGCGTTGGTGGGAGTCTTAGCTGTGTTCTCACCGATGTCAACCATCTATTCGTCCTCGTCATGTTCGACCAGCCTTGCCATGCAGCAATCTTCATCCTTAGGCTCCTCGTCTTCTGAAGTGTCGTTCACCCACTCAGCCTATTCGGTGAGGAGAACTTTCCCACTTTCCATTTTGCGGGTCAATCTGGCCTTACGGTTGTAATAGCCAGAGTCCTTGACGCGTGGTGCGTGGCATTCCTTGGCAAGTGGCCTGACTTTCCACATCGAAAGCACTTCACAGACTTCTGAGGTGCTGATTCCTCCTCTTTCTTTTTCGGCTTGGCTTCCTCTGTGGGGGTGGTCTTTTTGGTGCCGCTAAAGGTTCTTTGGCGATTGGAGGAGGATGAGGATTTTTTTCCCGATCTTCTTTGAGACCATCTTTGTGAGCATTGCCAGTTGTTTGCGTAGATCACGAACATCTTCATCAGATTCTGTATCAGCTTCGGATCCTGAAGAGGAGTCAGATATAGCAGCTGGTAGCTTCCCTTTGTTCTGTTTGGTCTTTGTGGCGGAAGATCGTTCATTGGTCTTGTTCGAGAGGAGGGCCAGTGGGTCGACTCGAGTGTTGGTGGACTGAGGTTGCACGTAAGGAGCATAGGCAGACAGACTGTCATAGAGAGCATGGATGGAAGTGTTGGAGAGGTCCTTACTCTGAATAATCATCACGATTGCATTGCCCCAATGTGGTTTGAGGCTACCAAGGAAGCGGTTGTTGATATCGAATTTGTCCCTCGAGATCCTGGCTTTCTTGAGTTCATTGATGACCTTCAAGTATCGGAGGTATGTGTCACGCAGTTCCTCTCCTTCATAGGCCTGTGAAGTGTTCATACTGCGAGAGACATGCTGATTTCCTCCCTTGAGCACTCTCAGTTGTGCCTGCCATAATTTCACGAGTTCATCCCATATTTCCTTAGCAGTTGTGCAGCACTCAATGTGAGCGTAGACCTCGTTTCCCATAGCCTGGAAGAGATATCCTTTGGCAGTTTCATCGGCATGTAGGCGAGCATGTTCATCCTCATTGATGGGACCTCTTGGAGTGCGGCGTTCATCCATGGGAGGGTTTGCGTTTGGCTGTGCAGGGATGATCGTCCAGAACTGTGCTGGACCATTGAAGATGGAGTCCAGAAGGTATTGAGAAAGTGGTGCACCTTTGTTCCTGATGAACGTGACGAATCGGTTTGTCCATATGCTGTAGTCGCCTTGTCGCAGCATCGGAGGCCTGGTGTCGGAGTCCACTGTTGAGATGTCATTCGTGGTAGACATGGTTGGTGCAGTCGAATCGTCCGTGGTTTTGATCTTGTATAGATAAGAGAGTTAGTAACGAACGAGATGAGAAATATGAGTTTGACGTGTAGAGTTTTGAGAAAAATTGTTTAAAGAATTTCTTAGAACTAAGTGAGCGTGTGTGATGGTCGATAATGTATGAAGGGAAAATATATCTTGAAATTAGGAGAAGTTCTAGAAATTTAAAAACGAGATTTGAGGCGAGAAAAAAATTTTATGTCAAAAGTGGTCTAGGGTGATAGGACTAGAGTGTAAGGATCAAATCTTAAATAGGTTTGAGAAAAATTTAACCCGAGAAAATTTTAACACGAGAAAAATTTAACACGTCAGAAAAATTCGCAGGTTGAAGAGACGTGATTGTATGACGAATTATCCGAGAAATTATGTGTTGAGAAATTTCGGTGTTTGTGAGTTTTAAAGAGAGATTCTCGGAAGAAAAATTCTCAGTTGAAATTTCTCGGATCTTAAAATTTCGCATGTGAGAAAGATTCTTAGTTTTGAATTTTTTAAAACCTTCGCAAGAAATTTCGCATCGAGAGTTGAAGTGTGGTTTTAGGAAGTTTTCTCGGATTTGAAAGAATCGTGGTTTTGAAAAACTTTCTCGGATGAAATAAACTTTCTCGGCTGAAAATTTATTGGATTAAAAAGTCGTGGTTTTTTAAAAAATTTCACGAATTTGCAAACTTTCTCGGTTTTCAAAAAGAAGTGTTGTGGGTTGTAATGTGATTTGAGAAAGTTTCTCGGAAAAAATTCTCGGAAGAAAGAAACTTTCTCGACTGAAAATTTCTCGGATATAAGGATTTCAAACAGTTCTCTGCTGAAAAATTTCGCGGCTTAGAAAATTCGCTGGATAAGCTTTCTCGGATACGGAATTTCTCGGATTATGAAGAGTAAGCAAATTTCGCAGATGAAATGTTTCTGAGTGAGCAAATTTCGCGTTTTAGAAAAATTTTCGGAATCAAATTTCGCAGATGTAAGGTTTCTCGGATTTTGAAAATAGGCAGTTGCGAAAAAATGCAGTGAAAGTGAAATTTTTCGCGGTTCTAGGTAAATTCTCGGAATCAAATTTCGCAGATGTGAAAATTTCGCGGACTTGAACGATTAAGCAAAAATTTTCGCGGTCAAGAACGAGCTTTCACTGTTCCATTGCTTTCATGCGTTTTGCCAGAAAATCGTCCAGTTCTTGCTCGAATCTCAACCAAAATCGCTCAAACTTGATCCTAAACTTCAGAAATTCTTCCCTAAAGACATAATCGACCGATTTGTGGGCTAAAAATAACAAAAAAATAGATCAAATCGACCAAAAACAGAGAACGGCCGAGATGTCCTTTTCTGAAGAGTTTTTGCTTCGATCTTGCTCAAAACTCGTTAAAACTGATCCAAAAGTGTTCTAAAAACATTTTAGGCATAGAATCGATCTGGGGGAAGTTTTAAACACAAAAACGAGACCCCAAAACGAGTTCAAAATGCCCGAAAGTGGTTTTTGCCCAAAACACCTTTGATCTTTCTCGGAATCGAACGAAACTGGATTCAAATCAATGCAGATCGATCCACGTTTGCTCTGATACCACTTGTTGGTCCCGAATGCACCAAACAAGGAATCAAAGAGGCTTTGATGGAATGAAAAAGGGAGAATTTCTCACCTTCAAGTGTGTGTAGTGTGTGAAAACTAGGGTTAGCCTTTTGATCTTTGATTACCTTTCAAATGGTGTTGGTAAACCTTATATACTACATTAACCCTAGGTATATTAAGGCCCAAACACTAAAGATTAACTAAATACATTCTAGTCCAAAGCCCAAGCTAAAAAGATAATTACAATATTAATCCCAAGACATAAACTATTGACACAATCACTAAATATCATAACAATCCTCATCAACACCACAAGATTAGTTTTCTAGCCACCTCACTTTCATTTACGATCGAGTATTTGAATTCAGTAATAAAATACCTAAATCAAGGTTTAGAGTACTTAATTTAAGGAAATAAAAACTCATATCCATGTAGAAAATACCTGGGAAGTGGAGGAGAACATCTAAGACTGACATGGTTGGTTTTATCAAGCATTTTACATAATAAGAACATTGATCCTCATCAACACCACAAAATCATTTTCTAGCCACCTCACTTTCGTTTGCGGTCGAGTACTTGAATACAATAATAAAATACCTAATCAAGGTCTAAAGTACTTAATTACGGGAAATAAGTATTCGTATTCATGTAGAAAATACCTTCGAATTGGGGGAAAACATCTAAGAGTGAAATGATTGGTTTTATCAAGCATTCTACATAATAAAAACATTGATCCTCATCAACACCACAAAATCATTTTTCTAGCTACCTAACTTTCGTTTACGGTCGAGTACTTGAATTCAAAAATAAAATACCTAAATTAAGGTGTAAAGTACTTAATTTCAGGAAATAAATACTCATATTCAAGTAGAAAAGACATGCGAAGTGGGGGAGAACATATAAGACTGACATGGTTGGTTTTATCAACCATTCTACATAATAAGAACATTGATCCTCATCAACACAAGAAAATTAGTTTTCTTGCCTCCTCACTTTCGCTTACGGTCGAGTACTTGAATTCAATAATAAAATACCTAAATCAAGGTCTAACGTACTTAATTTCATAAAATAAATACTCATATTCATGTAGAAAGTGCCTGCGAATTCGGGGAGAACATCTAAGACTGAAATGGTTGGTTTTATCAAGCATTCTACATAATAAGAACATTGATCCTCATCAACACCACAAGTCTAGTTTTCTAGCCACCTCACTTTCCTTTACGGTCGAGTACTTGACTTAAGTAACAAAATACCTAAATCAGGATCTAAAGTACTTAATTTCAGAAAATAAATACTCTATATTCATGTAGAAAATACCTGGAATTGGAGGAGAACATCTAAGACTGAAATGGTTTGATTTATCAAGCATTCTACATAATAAGAACATTGATCCTCATCAACACCACAAAATTAGTTTTCTAGCCACCTCACTTTCCTTTACGGTCGAGTACTTGAATCAATAATAAAATACCTAAGTCAAGGTCTAAAGTACTTCACACCAGGAAATAAATACTCATATCCATGTAGAAAATACATGCGAATTGGGGGAGAACATCTAAGAGTGAAATGGTTGGTTTTATCAAGCATTCTACATAATAAGAACTTTGATCCTCATCAACACCACAAAATCATTTTCTAGCTACCTAACTTCGTTTACGGTCGAGTAGCTGAATTCAATAATAAAATACCTAAATTAAGGTGTAAAGTACTTAATTTCAGGAAATAAATACTCATATTCATGTAGAAAATACCTGCGAAGTGGGGAGAACATCTAAGACTGACATGGTTGGTTTTATCAAGCATTCTACATAATAGGAACATTGACCCTCATCAACACTAGAAAATTAGTTTTCCAGCCACCCCACTTTCGTTTACGGTCGAGTACTTGAATTCAATAATAAAATACCTAAATCAAGGTCTAAAGTAGTTAACTCAGGAAATAACTACTCATATCCATGTAGAAAATACCTGCGAATTGGAGGAGAACATCTAAGCCTGAAATGGTTGGGTTTATCAAGCATTTTACATAATAAGAACATCGATCCACATCAACACCACAAAATTAGTTTTCCAGCCACCTCACTTTCGTTTACGGTTGAGTACTTGAATTCAATAATAAAATACCTAAATCAAGGTCTAAAGTACTTAATTCCGGGAAATAAGTACTCATATTCATGTAGAAAATACCTTCGAATTGGGGGGAGAACATCTAAGAGTGAAATGGTTGGTTTTATCAAGCATTCTACATAATAAGAACATTGATCCTCATCAACACCACATGATTAGTTTTCTAGCCACCTCACTTTCGTTTACGATCGAGTACTTGAATTTAGTAATAAAATACCTAAATCAAGGTTTAGAGTACTTAATTTCAGGAAATAAATACTCATATCCATGTAGAAAATACCTGCGAAGTGGAGGAGAACATCTAAGACTGACATGGTTGGTTTTATCAAGCATTCTACATAATAAGAACATTGATCCTCATCAACTCCACAAAATTATTTTCTAGCCACCTCACTTTCGTTTACGGTCGAGTACTTGAATACAATAATAAAATACCTAAGTCAAGGTCTAAAGTACTTAATTACGAGAAATAAGTACTCATATTCATGTAGAAAATACCTTCGAATTGGGGGAAAACATCTAAGAGTGAAATGATTGGTTTTATCAAGCATTCTACATAATAAGAACATTGATCCTCATCAACACCACAAAATCATTTTTCTAGCTACCTAACTTTCGTTTACGGTCGAGTACTTGAATTCAAAATAAAATACCTAAATTAAGGTGTGAAGTACTTAATTTCAGGAAATAAATACTCATATTCATGTAGAAAATACATGCGAAGTGGGGGAGAACATATAAGACTGACATGGTTGGTTTTATGAACATTCTACATAATAGGAACGTTGATCCTCATCAACACCAGAAAATTAGTTTTCTTGCCTCCTCACTTTCGCTTACGGTCGAGTACTTGAATTTAATAATAAAATACCTAAATCAAGGTCTAACGTACTTAATTTCAGAAAATAAATACTCATATTCATGTAGAAAGTGCCTGCGAATTCGGGAGAACATCTAAGACTGAAATGGTTGGTTTTATCAAGCATTCTACATAATAAGAACATTGATCCTCATCAACACCACAAGTCTAGTTTTCTAGCCACCTCACTTTCCTTTACGGTCGAGTACTTGACTTAAATAACAAAATACCTAAATCAGGATCTAAAGTACTTAATTTCAGAAAATAAATACTCTATATTCATGTAGAAAATACCTGGAATTGGAGGAGAACATCTAAGACTGAATGGTTTTTTTATCAAGCATTCTACATAATAAGAACATTGATCCTTATCAACACCACAAAATTAGTTTTCTAGCCACTTCACTTTCTTTACGGTCGAGTACTTGAATCAATAATAAAATACCTAAGTCAAGGTCTAAAGTACTTAACACCAGGAAATAAATACTCATATCCATGTAGAAAATACATGCGAATTGGGGGAGAACATCTAAGAGTGAAATGGTTGGTTTTATCAAGCATTCTACATAATAAGAACTTTGATCCTCATCAACACCACAAAATCATTTTTCTAGCTACCTAACTTCGTTTACGGTCGAGTAGTTGAATTCAATAATAAAATACCTAAATTAAGGTGTAAAGTACTTAATTTCAGGAAATAAATACTCATATTCATGTAGAAAATACCTGCGAAGTGGGGGAGAACATCTAAGACTGACATGGTGGTTTTATCAAGCATTCTACATAATAGGAACATTGATCCTCATCAACACCAGAAATTAGTTTTCCAGCCACCTCACTTTCGTTTACGGTTGAGTACTTGAATTCAATAATAAAATACCTAAATCAAGGTCTAAAGTACTTCATTCCGGGAAATAAGTACTCATATTCATGTAGAAAATACCTCGAATTGGAGGAGAACATCTAAGAGTGAAATGGTTGGTTTTATCAAGCATTCTACATAATAAGAACATTGATCCTCATCAACACCACATGATTAGTTTTCTAGCCACCTCACTTTCGTTTACGATCGAGTACTTGAATTTAGTAATAAAATACCTAAATCAAGGTTTAGAGTACTTAATTTCAGGAAATAAATACTCATATCCATGTAGAAAATACCTGCGAAGTGGAGGAGAACATCTAAGACTGACATGGTTGGTTTTATCAAGCATTCTACATAATAAGAACATTGATCCTCATCAACCACAAAATTATTTTCTAGCCACCTCACTTTCGTTTACGGTCGAGTACTTGAATACAATAATAAAATACCTAAGTCAAGGTCTAAAGTACTTAATTTCGTTTATCAAGCATTCTACATAATAAGAACATTGATCCTCATCAACACCACAAAATTAGTTTTCTAGCCACCTCACTTTCCTTTACGGTCGAGTACTTGAATCAATAATAAAATACCTAAGTCAAGGTCTAAAGTACTTAACACCAGGAAATAAATACTCATATCCATGTAGAAAATACATGCGAATTGGGGAGAACATCTAAGATTGAAATGGTTGGTTTTATCAAGCATTCTACATAATAAGAACATTGATCCTCATCAACACCACAAAATCATTTTTCTAGCTACCTAACTTTCGTTTACGGTCGAGTACTTGAATCCAATAATAAAATACCTAATTAAGGTGTAAAGTACTTAATTTCAGGAGATAAATACTCATATTCATGTAGAAAATACCTGCGAATTGGGGGAGAACATCTAAGACTGAATGGTTGGCTTTATCAAGCATTCTACATAATAGGAACATTGATTCCCATCAACACCAGAAATTAGTTTTCCAGCCACCTCACTTTCGTTTACGGTTGAGTACTTGAATTCAATAATAAAATACCTAAATCAAAGTCTAAATTACTTAATTCCGAGAAATAAGTACTCATATTCATGTAGAAAATACATTCGAATTGGGGGAGAACATCTAAGAGTGAAATGGTTGGTTTCATCAAGCATTCTACATAATAAGAACATTGATCCTCATCCACCACAAGATAGTTTTCTAGCCACCTCACTTTCGTTTGCGATCGAGTACTTGAATTTAGTAATTAAATACCTAAATCAAGGTTTAAGTACTTAATTTCAGGAAATAAATACTCATATCCATGTAGAAAATACCTGCGAAGTGGAGGAGAACATCTAAGACTGACATGGTTGGTTTTATCAAGCATTCTACATAATAGGAACATTGATCCTCATCAACACCACAAAATTAGTTTTCTAGCCACCTCACTTTCGTTTACGGTCGAGTACTTGAATCAATAATAAAATACCTAAATCAAGGTCTAAAGTACTTAATTTCAGGAAATAAATACTCATATCCATGTAGAAAATACATGCGAATTGGGGGAGAACATCTAAGAGTGAAATGGTTGGTTTTATCAAGCATTCTACATAATAAGAACATTGATCCTCATCAACACCACAAGACTAGTTTTCTAGCCACCTCACTTTCCTTTACGGTCGTAACAAAATACCTAAATCGGGGTCTAAAGTACTTAATTTCAGAAAATAAATACTCTATATTCATGTAGAAAATACCTGGAATTGGAGGAGAACATCTAAGACTGAAATTGTTTGTTTTATCAAGCATTCTACATAATAAGAACATTGATCCTCATCAACACCAGAAAATTAGTTTTCTAGCCACCTCACTTTCCTTTACGGTCGAGTACTTATCAATAATAAAATACCTAAGTCAAGGTCTAAAGTACTTAACACCAGGAAATAAATACTCATATCCATGTATACATGCGAATTGGGGGAGAACATCTAAGAGTGAAATGGTTGGTTTTATCAAGCATTCTACATAATAAGAACATTGATCCTCATCAACACCACAAAATCATTTTTCTAGCTACCTAACTTTCGTTTACGGTCGAGTAGTTGAATTCAATAATAAAATACCTAAATTAAGGTGTAAAGTACTTAATTTCAGGAAATAAATACTCATATTCATGTAGAAAATACCTGCGAAGTGGGGGAGAACATCTAAGACTGACATGGTTGGTTTATCAAGCATTCTACATAATAGGAACATTGACCCTCATCAACACCAGTAAATTAGTTTTCCAGCCACCCCACTTTCGTTTACGGTCGAGTACTTGAATTCAATAATAAAATACCTAAATCAAGGTCTAAAGTACTTAATTTCAGAAAATAAATACTCATATTCATGTAGAAAGTGCCTGCGAATTGGGGGAGAACATCTAAGACTGATACATGCGACATTTTACTCTGAAAGTGAATTTTCTCTCAACATGGCTATGTGTGATAATCAGTGAATTTTCCCATTGCATGCGAAAATTGTGAACAACTTGCGAGATTTCTTAACGTGCGAAAATTCTTTTTCCCTATGCGAAATTCTACACCAAACGCGAAATTTTTTTTTCATGTACCAAAATTGTCTCACATCACATGGATACTTTCAATCCAAATATTTTCTAAGTGTTGGAAAAAGGACTCTAAGTTAGCTTTATTTTCTTCGTTAACCATTTTGGGCACTTTTATGTCTCCTTTTATTGTTTCACCCATGACTCACTTATATCCATGTTCTCACAATTTAATCCATACTAATCTTGTTATAATTACTGTCAAGCACAGATATGACCAACAAAAATCAAGATACAATTGAAGCACTTGAGGCGGCTGCAATCCAAAGAGACATCGCTCGCATCGAGCTCAACACGCTTACCTATGTCCCACCGATCGAGCAGGTCTTCCAACAAGTCAATGAGCTGCCTTGATTCCCAACAATTACATGGTGGACTTGGACAGCTTTCGGTGCGATGCCCCCATTATCATAGAGATCCTCAAAGGACATCCCCTCCGACACGCTCTCTCTCATGGCCAGCCAGAAGCTCAAGTCTATCTCCAACAGTTCTGGCACACTTTGCAGATAGTTGGACCGATCCACCTTGCTAAAACACTGTCCGCCAAAATCGATCAAAAAACAGTGGTCCTCACTCGCAAGATTGTCCAAGAAGTGCTTCAACTCCCTGTTTACTCACCATACGACCCACTACCATCCCATGAACAACTCATCGAGGACATCGACAGACTGGGCTATCAACCAGAAAACAAGAAAAAGAAGGGCCCACTCGTGCTTAGTGAAGTCAACACACGCAACCTACCTCAACCCTGGCGAACATTATATCTCCTACTGAACAAGTGCATGTCAGGGAAGCATGCCGGCCAGGACCGTGGGAACCACCAAATCCTCACCATCCTAACCGGCGTCACCCACAACCGCAAGTACAACTACGCCGACGTCATATGGATGGATCTCGTCTCCATGATTCAACGTCGTGACCGTGAAATCGCCAAGGGAGTCACGAACCGCTTTGTACCCTACATGCGGTGGCTCCCAGCGTTCATCAGACACTTCCGCCTGTTCTCCACCAACATCCGCACCCGCCCGACAACCGACTACTTCATAATCCCCACTGTCGAGAAGTTTGCCAACAAAAACACTCCGGCAAAAGCTCGACACGCAATGATAATCCCGGACGACGTTCTCGCCTATGCAGACCCGACAAATCCGCACGTCCGAGAATATCGTGCCTCCACAGCCTCATTTCGTGAAAGCCCCCATCCACTATCCATCGTCCCTACGGAGCAGATTAACCCCACTGCTCCTAACCCCGGGACTAGCCAAAACCCCACCCCCACTACTAAAAAGTCGAGTCGCGCCGCATCTTCTTCCACCCGCGTACCGAAAAAAACGATCGCGTGAGGATGACGTAAGCCTCCCCACGGAGCGTCGATCGAAACAAAAACACGATCGACCTCCTCAGTCACATGCAAGCCGAGCCCAACCCGTAGGTACAGGAGGTGATGTGTTCACCTCCCGAGTAGAAGACGTGGCATTTGGCTCAACCACGCAAACGACCCCACCAATCCACTTATCTTCCTCTCTACAGGAAGATATTTCATTCCACGAGGAGCCACGTTACCATCGACATCCCACTTGGAGATAGTCGATGTTGAAACAAGCAGTTACTCGCCTCAGACTGCATCCTCTTCAATCACATTGAGTCTAGTGCCCTCACTCCCCATAATTTCACACGTTTCTAGGACACATACACCTATTACTGCACTACAGAGTCTCCGTGATTCTGTCAGAACGCTCGATGATATCTCTGTGATTGAGAGCGGAAGACCTAGCACGGCCAAACCGTGAGCCTAGGCCATCATTCGTTTGAGTCTGTCTCATCGATGATGCCAACGGGAAGTCTTAGTGACCCCGTCTTTTCCCGTCCTGTGCAAACGGGCGGCCGATCGGCTATCTTTTCCGATTCGGTGACAGTTGGGTTTCTTCGTGATTCCAACTTGTTAAACTTACCCCACTTCGTCACCGAGACCGCACTAGAGACTCGTCTTCAAGAGTTGGCAAAGACTCTTGAGGCGTCCATCCTCGATCAAGTCTATGCGCGTCTCGATGCGTCCACAATTGACAAAGACAAAGGTTTGGCACCGGAGACGCCACCACCAACTCAAAATGTGGACGTTGAAGCTGTTCTCTCCTCCATTTCCGCGGAGGAGCTCTTCTACCTCCTACGAGCAAGATTCGAGTCAATGACGGAACTCGACGAGGAGGAACAGCAGATGAAGAAAATAATGACTCAACCCATGTCTTGCCGCACTCAAGGCGAGTCTAGCGGATCAGGCGCGACGATCAAGATCGCCGCGAGGGGGAGAATAGGCAGCAAGCCTAACAAACTCAAGGACCCATACAATCGACGCCGCCTGCCTATTAACCCACCCTATTAACCCCGAGTCACTAGCCAACCCTCACCACCACCTACAACCGGCTCCGAACCTCTAACTGTCACATCGGCGTTAGAGACCACCACCACACCTTCTCCACCCACCATCTCAGAACCTCTAACTGTCACATCGACGTTAGAGGCCACCACCACATCTACACCACCCGTTACCCAAATCATCATCGCCAAAACCATCACCTCAACCGAACCACCAGAATCTCCACCACAACCATCCCCGCAATCCACAAACTCCTCCGACGCAACACCCTCGCCACCACACAGCCATACCCCTCACAATACCGATTCCAACGTGGCTTCCGAGGACATCTACTGCGCACAGAATGAGATCGAGGCCTACATCTTTAACGATGAATGGCTGTACACACCCGCCGATGCAGTAGCAGCCAGGAAGTTGGTGGAAAATGCTCGACGTCTGCTAAAAGAAGGTTCACTTACGCTGATCAACACTGCAGACGACGAGAACGGAGAGGAGTATGACGCCGAACCCGCCCAGCTCGAGGACATTCTACAATTTCAAGCGCAGCAAGCTGAGACTCCTACTGCTCAACCGGATGTGCCCACGGCAGATATACCGGAAGCACCGTGGGAAAACAAAAAGATCACTGCGCCATTCCAAGAAGAGATCAGGAAGAGGATTTGGCGGCGCAAGGAGCAGATCATCACAACCTTCGACGAATATGAGCTGATGAACATCCAAAATTGGAGCGAGGAAAAGAAGCAGCTCTATCGATGGAGCCTTCTTTGCCACAAGTGCACAAAGAGGACGCTGTCCGATGAGGAAAACATCGCTCTGGAAATGAATCGGGCCCCCATCTGCAAAGTCACTGACCTCCGCCAAGAGTCGAAAGGACGTGTCCACTATCCAGTGTTCACAGTAATGAGGCATGATTAGAGCTACAGTGAAGTCAGTGAGGCGGACTTCAAGTTTCTGCCCCTGGGTGACCTATACAGCATGCTGGAATCCATGAAACAGTTCAGACTCGTCCTCAGAAGTTCTGGACATCTCGTACGAGCTGAACCGGTCCCCATGGGATATGTGGCTCTCAAGCGCCACATGCTCCGATAGGTCAGATTCTTCGCCACCCACGATCTGCAGATGGCGGTGGAGCACAACATGAAGAAGGTGAACCTAACTCACCCATCTTTCAAGAACGCGGACGACTACCGAGAAGGCGATGTGATCGACGGAGATGATCCGGCGGTCGCCTACTCGGACTACAAGGGAAAGATGAGGGTGCTGCGCTGCTCCGAAGTGGCAAAATTCTCTGATGGCACGCTCACCATCATCCAAGACAAACTCATGAGGATTTGCCGCATCCTTTCGGAAGAAGATCCACTCTGCCGATCCAAGTTCGCGAAGTTCATTGACGCTATGCTGATCGAATGGTTCTTCGAAGGAATCTCCGCGCCTTCGAGTTCAAACTAGGACTTCGCGAAACACTAACACGCTATCCACCATCACGACGCCCAAGATCCAAGACTCCCAACAATTGACACAAAGGGGGAGATTGTTAGGATATTTATAGATTGTGTCAATAGTTTAAGTCTTAGGATTAATATTGTAATTATCCTTTTAGCTTGGGCTTTGAACTAGAATGTAATTATTTTATATTTAGTGTTTGGGCCTTAATATACCTAGGGTTAATGTGGTATATAAGGTTTCACCAACACAATTTGAAAGGTAATCAAAGATCAAAAGGCTAAACCCATTTTTCACACAATACACACACTTGAAGGTGAGAACCTCTCCCTTTTTCATTCCATCAAAGCCTCTTTGATTCCTTGTTTGGTGCATTCGGGACCAACATACCTAAACCAACGTCTAAAGTACTTAATTTCTGAAAATAAATACTCGTATTCATGTAGAAAATACCTGCGAATTGGGGGAGAACATCTAAGACTGAAATGGTTGGTTTTATCAAGCATTCTACATAATAAGAACATTGATCCTCATCAACACCACAAGATTAGTTTTCTAGCCACCTCACTTTCGTTTACGGTCGAGTACTTGAATTCAATAATAAAATACCTAAATCATAGTCTAAAGTACTTAATTTCAGAAAATAAGTACTCGTATTCATGTAGAAAATACCTGCGAATTGGAGGAGAACATCTAAGACTGAAATGGTTGGTTTTATCAAGCATTCTACATAATAAGAACATCGATCCTCATAAACACCACAAAATTAGTTTTCTAGCCACCTCACTTTCGTTTACGGTCGAGTACTTTAATTCAATAATAAAATACCTAAATCAAGATCTAAAGTACTTAATTTCAGAAAATAAATACTCATATTCATGTAGAAAATACCTGTGAATTGGAGGAGAACATCTAAGACTGAAATGGTTTGTTTTATCAAGCATTCTACATAATAAGAACATCGATCCTCATCAACACCACAAAATTAGTTTTCTAGCCACCTCTCTTTCATTTACTGTCGAGTACTTGAATTCCATAATAAAATACCTAAGTCAAGGTCTAAAGTCCTTAACTCCAGAAAATAACTACTCATATCCATGTAGAAAATACCTGCGAATTGGGGGAGAACATCTAAGACTGAAATGGTTGGTTTTATCAAGCATTCTACATAATAAGAACATTGATCCTCATCAACACCACAAGATTAGTTTTCTAGCCACCTCACTTTCCTTCACGTACGAGTACTCGAATTCAATAATAAAATACCTAAATCATGGTCTAAAGTACTTAATTTCAGAAAATAAATACTCTTATTCATGTAGAAAATACCTGCGAATTGTGGTGGAACTTCTAAGACTGAAATGGTTGGTTTTATCAAGCATTCTACATAATAAGAACATCGATCCTCATCGACACCACGAGATTAGTTTTCTAGCCACCTCACTTTCGTTTACAGTCGAGTACTTGAATTCAATAATAAAATACCTAAATCAAGGTCTAAAGTACTTAATTTCAGGAAATAAATACTCATAGTCATGTAGAAAATACCTGCGAACTGGGGGAGAACATCTAAGACTGACGTGGTTGGTTTTATCAAGCATTCAACATAATAAGAACATTAATCCTCATCAACACCACAAGATTAGTTTTCTAGCCACCTCACTTTCCTTTACGGTCGAGTACTTGAATTCAATAATATAATACCTAAATCAAGGTCTAAAGTACTTAATTTCGGAAAATAAATACTCATATCCATGTAGAAAACACCTGCGAATTGGAGGAGAACATCTAAGACTGAAATGGTTGGTTTTATCAAGCATTTTACGTAATAAGAACATCGATCCTCATCAACACCACAAAATTAGTTTTCTAGCTACCTCACTTTCGTTTACGGTCGAGTACTTGAATTCAATAATAAAATACCTAAATCAAGGTCTTAAGTACTTAACTCCAGGAAATAACTACTCATATCCATGTAGAAAATACCTGCGAATTCGGGGAGAACATCTTAGACTGAAATGGTTGGTTTTATCAAGCATTCTACATAATAGGAACATTGATCCTCATCAACACCAGAAAATTAGTTTTCTGGCCACCTCACTTTCGTTTACGGTCGAGTACTTGAATTCAATAATAAAATACCTAAATCAAGGTCTAAAGTACTTAATTTCAGGAAATAAATACTCATAGTCATGTAGAAAATACCTGCGAAGTGGGGGAGAACATCGAAGACTGACATGGTTGGTTTTATCAAGCAACATTGATCCTCATCAACACCACAAAATTAGTTTTCTAGCCACCTCACTTTCGTTTATGGTCGAGTACTTGAATTCAATAATAAAATACCTAAATCAAGATCTAAAGTACTTAATTTCAGAAAATAAATACTCATATTCATGTAGAAAATACCTGCGAATTGGGGGAGAACATCTAAGACTGAAATGGTTGGTTTTATCAAGCATTCTACATAATAAGAACATTGATCCTCATCAACACCACAAGATTAGTTTTCTAGCCACCTCACTTTCCTTCACGGACGAGTACTCGAATTCAATAATAAAATACCTAAATCAGGTCTAAAGTACTTAATTTCAGAAAATAAATACTCATATTCATGTAGAAAATACCTGCGAATTGGGGGAGAACATCTAAGACTGAAATGGTTGGTTTTATCAAGCATTCTACATAATAAGAACATTGATCCTCATCAACACCACAAGATTAGTTTTCTAGCCACCTCACTTTCCTTTACGGTCGAGTACTTGAATTCAATAATAAAATACCTAAATCAAGGTCTAAAGTACTTAATTTCAGAAAATAAATACTCATATCCATGTAGAAAACACCTGCGAATTGGAGGAGAACATCTAAGACTGAAATGGTTGGTTTTATCAAGCATTCTACATAATAAGAACATCGATCCTCATCTACCTCACTTACGGTCGAGTACTTGAATTAATAATAAAATACCTAAATCAAGGTCTAAAGTACTTAACTTCAGGAAATAATACTCATATCCGTGTAGAAAATACCTGCGAATTGGAGGAGAACATCTAAGACTGAAATGGTTGGTTTTATCAAGCATTCTACATAATAAGAACATTGATCCTCATCAACACCACAAAATTAGTTTTCTAGCCACCTCACTTTCCTTTACGGTCGAGTACTTGAATTCAATAATAAAATACCTAAATCAAGGTCTAAAGTACTTAATTTCCGAAAATAAATACTCGTATTCATGTAGAAAATACCTGCGAATTGGGGGAGAACATCTAAGACTAAAATGGTTGGTTTTATCAAGCATTCTACATAATAAGAACATTGATCCTCATCAACACCACAAGACTAGTTTTCTAACCTCCTCACTTTCGTTTACGGTCGAGTACTTGAATTCAATAATAAAATACCTAAATCAAGGTCTAAAGTACTTAATTTCAGAAAATAAATACTCATATTCATGTAGAAAATACTGCGAATTGGAGGAGAACATCTAAGACTGAAATGGTTGGTTTTATCAAGCATTCTACATAATAAGAACATCGATCCTCATAAACACCACAAAATTAGTTTTCTAGCCACCTCACTTTCATTTACTGTCGAGTACTTGAATTCAATAATAAAATACCTAAATCAAGGTCTAAAGTCCTTAACTCAGGAAATAAATACTCATATCCATGTAGAAAATACCTGCGAATTGGGGGAGAACATCTAAGACTGAAATGGTTGGTTTTATCAAGCATTCTACATAATAAGAACATTGATCCTCATCAACACCACAAGATTAGTTTTCTAGCCACCTCACTTTCCTTCACGTACGAGTACTCGAATTCAATAATAAAATACCTAAATCATGGTCTAAAGTACTTAATTTCAGAAAATAAATACTCTTATTCATGTAGAAAATACCTGCGAATTGTGGTGGAACTTCTAAGACTGAAATGGTTGGTTTTATCAAGCATTCTACATAATAAGAACATCGATCCTCATCGACACCACGAGATTAGTTTTCTAGCCACCTCACTTTCGTTTACAGTCGAGTACTTGAATTCAATAATAAAATACCTAAATCAAGGTCTAAAGTACTTAATTTCACGAAATAAATACTCATAGTCATGTAGAAAATACCTGCGAACTGGGGGAGAACATCTAAGACTGAAATGGTTGGTTTTATCAAGCATTCTACATAATAAGAACATCGATCCTCATCAACACCACAAGATTAGTTTTCTAGCCACCTCACTTTCCTTTACGGTCGAGTACTTGAATTCAATAATAAAATACCTAAATCAAGGTCTAAAGTACTTAATTTCGGAAAATAAATACTCATATCCATGTAGAAAATACCTGCGAATTGGAGGAGAACATCTAAGACTGAAATGGTTGGTTTTATCAAGCATTTTACATAATAAGAACATCGATCCTCATCAACACCACAAAATTAGTTTTCTAGCCACCTCACTTTCGTTTACGGTCGAGTACTTGAATTCAATAATAAAATACCTAAATCAAGGTCTAAAGTACTTAATTTCAGGAAATAAATACTCATATCCATGTAGAAAATACCTGCGAATTGGGGAGAACATCTAAGACTGAAATGGTTGGTTTTATCAAGCATTCTACATAATAAGAACATCGATCCTCATCAACACCACAAAATTAGTTTTCTGGCCACCTCACTTTCGTTTACGGTCGAGTACTTGAATTCAATAATAAAATACCTAAATCAAGGTCTAAAGTACTTAATTTCAGGAAATAAATACTCATAGTCATGTAGAAAATACCTGCGAAGGGGGGAGAACATCTAAGACTGACATGGTTGGTTTTATCAAGCAACATTGATCCTCATCAACACCACAAGATTAGTTTTCTAGCCACCTCACTTTCCTTACGGTCGAGTACTTGAATTCAATAATAAAATACCTAAATCATGGTCTAAAGTACTTAATTTCAGAAATAAATACTCATATCCATGTAGAAAACACCTGCGAATTGGAGGAGAACATCTAAGACTGAAATGGTTGGTTTTATCAAGCATTCTACATAATAAGAACATCGATCCTCATAAACACCACAAAATTAGTTTTCTAGCCACCTCACTTTCGTTTACGGTCGAGTACTTGAATTCAATAATAAAATACCTAAATCAAGGTCTAAAGTACTTAATTTCAGAAAATAAATACTCATATTCATGTAGAAAATACCTGCGAATCGGGGGAGAACATCTAAGACTGAAATGGTTGGTTTTATCAAGCATTCTACATAATAAGAACATTGATCCTCATCAACACCACAAGATTAGTTTTCTAGCCACCTCACTTTCCTTTAGGTCGAGTACTTGAATTCAATAATAAAATACCTAAATCAAGATCTAAAGTACTTAATTTCAGAAAATAAATACTCATATTCATGTAGAAAATACCTGCGAATTGGGGGAGAACATCTAAGACTGAAATGGTTGGTTTTATCAAGCATTCTACATAATAAGAACATTGATCCTCATCAACACCACAAGATTAGTTTTCTAGCCACCTCACTTTCCTTCAAGGACGAGTACTTGAATTCAATAATAAAATACCTAAATCATGGTCTAAAGTACTTAATTTCAGAAAATAAATACTCATATTCATGTAGAAAATACCTGCAAATTGTGGTAGAACATCTAAGACTGAAATGGTTGGTTTTATCAAGCATTCTTCATAATAAGAACATTAATCCTCATCGACACCACGAGCTTAGTTTTCTAGCCACCTCACTTTCGTTTACAGTCGAGTACTTGAATTCAATAATAAAATACCTAAATCAAGGTCTAAAGTACTTAATTTCAGGAAATAAATACTCATAGTCATGTAGAAAATACCTGCGAACTGGGGGAGAACATCTAAGACTGACGTGGTTGGTTTTATCAAGCATTCGACATAATAAGAACATTGATCCTCATCAACACCACAAGATTAGTTTTCTAGCCACCTCACTTTCCTTTACGGTCGAGTACTTGAATTCAATAATATAATACCTAAATCAAGGTCTAAAGTACTTAATTTCAGAAAATAAATACTCATATCCATGTAGAAAACACCTGCGAATTGGAGGAGAACATCTAAGACTGAAATGGTTGGTTTTATCAAGCATTCTACATAATAAGAACATCGATCCTCATCTACCTCACTTACGGTCGAGTACTTGAATTAAATAATAAAATACCTAAATCAAGGTCTAAAGTACTTAACTCCAGGAAATAACTACTCATATCCATGTAGAAAATACCTGCGAATTCGGGGAGAACATCTAAGACTGAAATGGTTGGTTTTATCAAGCATTCTACATAATAGGAACACTGATCCTCATCAACACCAGAAAATTAGTTTTCTAGCCACCTCACTTTCCTTTACGATCGAGTACTTGAATTCAACGATAAAATACCTAAATCAAGGTCTAAAGTACCTAATTTCCGAAAATAAATACTCGTATTCATGTAGAAAATATCTGCGAATTGGGGGAGAACATCTAAGACTAAAATGGTTGGTTTTATCAAGCATTCTACATAATAAGAACATTGATCCTCATCAACACCACAAGACTAGTTTTCTAACCTCCTCACTTTCGTTTACGGTCGAGTACTTGAATTCAATAATAAAATACCTAAATCATGGTCTAAAGTACCTAATTTCAGAAAATAAATACTCGTATTCATGTAGAAAATACTTGCGAATTGGAGGAGAACATCTAAGACTGAAATGGTTGGTTTTATCAAGCATTCTACATAATAAGAACATCGATCCTCATAAACACCACAAAATTAGTTTTCTAGCCACCTCTCTTTCATTTACGGTCGAGTACTTGAATTCAATAATAAATACCTAAATCAAGGTCTAAAGTACTTAACTCCAGGAAATAAATACTCATATCCATGTAGAAAATACCTGCGAATTGGGGGAGAACATCTAAGACTGAAATGGTTGGTTTTATCAAGCATTCTACATAATAAGAACATTGATCCTCATCAACACCACAAGATTAGTTTTCTAGCCACCTCACTTTCCTTCACGTCGAGTACTTGAATTCAATAATAAAATACCTAAATCATGGTCTAAAGTACTTAATTTCAGAAAATAAATACTCTTATTCATGTAGAAAATACCTGCGAATTGTGGTGGAACTTCTAAGACTGAAATGGTTGGTTTTATCAAGCATTCTACATAATAAGAACATCGATCCTCATCAACACCACGAGATTAGTTTTCTAGCCACCTCACTTTCGTTTACAGTCGAGTACTTGAATTCAATAATAAAATACCTAAATCAAGGTCCAAAGTACTTAATTTCACGAAATAAATACTCATAGTCATGTAGAAAATACCTGCGAACTGGGGGAGAACATCTAAGACTGACGTGGTTGGTTTTATCAAGCATTCACATAATAAGAACATTAATCCTCATCAACACCACAAGATTAGTTTTCTAGCCACCTCACTTTCCTTTACGGTCGAGTACTTGAATTCAATAATATAATACCTAAATCAAGGTCTAAAGTACTTAATTTCGGAAATAAATACTCATATCCATGTAGAAAATACCTGCGAATTGGGGGAGAACATCTAAGACTGAAATGGTTGGTTTTATCAAGCATTTACATAATAAGAACATCGATCCTCATCAACACCACAAAATTAGTTTTCTAGCCACCTCACTTTCGTTTACGGTCGAGTACTTGAATTCAATAATAAAATACCTAAATCAAGGTCTTAAGTACTTAACTCCAGGAAATAACTACTCGTATCCATGTAGAAAATACCTGCGAATTCGGGGAGAACATCTTAGACTGAAATGGTTGGTTTTATCAAGCATTCTACATAATAGGAACATCGATCCTCATCAACACCAGAAAATTAGTTTTCTGGCCACCTCACTTTCGTTTACGGTCGAGTACTTGAATTCAATAATAAAATACCTAAATCAAGGTCTAAAGTACTTAATTTCAGGAAATAAATACTCATAGTCATGTAGAAAATACCTGCGAAGTGGGGGAGAACATCTAAGACTGACATGGTTGGTTTTATCAAGCATTCGACATAATAAGAACATTGATCCTCATCAACACCACAAGATTAGTTTTCTAGCCACCTCACTTTCCGTTTACGGTCGAGTACTTGAATTCAATAATATAATACCTAAATCAAGGTCTAAAGTACTTAATTTCAGAAAATAAATACTCATATCCATGTAGAAAACACCTGCGAATTGGAGGAGAACATCTAAGACTGAAATGGTTGGTTTTATCAAGCATTCTACATAATAAGAACATCGATCCTCATCTACCTCACTTACGGTCGAGTACTTGAATTAAATAATAAAATACCTAAATCAAGGTCTAAAGTACTTAACTCCAGGAAATAACTACTCATATCCATGTAGAAAATACCTGCGAATTGGGGGAGAACATCTAAGACTGAAATGGTTGGTTTTATCAAGCATTCTACATAATAAGAACATTGATCCTCATCAACACCACAAAATTAGTTTTCTAGCCACCTCACTTTCCTTTACGGTCGAGTACTTGAATTCAATGATAAAATACCTAAATCAAGGTCTAAAGTACCTAATTTCCGAAAATAAATACTCGTATTCATGTAGAAAATACCTGCGAATTGGGGGAGAACATCTAAGACTAAAAATGGTTGGTTTTATCAAGCATTCTACATAATAAGAACATTGATCCTCATCAACACCACAAGATTAGTTTTCTAGCCACCTCACTTTCGTTTACGGTCGAGTACTTGAATTCAATAATAAAATACCTAAATCATGGTCTAAAGTACCTAATTTCAGAAAATAAATACTCGTATCATGTAGAAAATACTGCGAATTGGAGGAGAACATCTAAGACTGAAATGGTTGGTTTTATCAAGCATTCTACATAATAAGAACATCGATCCTCATAAACACCACAAAATTAGTTTTCTAGCCACCTCACTTTCGTTTACGATCGAGTACTTGAATTCAATAATAAAATACCTAAATCAAGGTCTAAAGTACTTAATTTCAGGAAATAAATACTCATAGTCATGTAGAAAATACCTTCGAAGTGGGGGAGAACATCTAAGACTGACATGGTTGGTTTTATCAAGCATTCTACATAATAAGAACATCGATCCTCATAAACACCACAAAATTAGTTTTCTAGCCACCTCACTTTCGTTTACGGTCGAGTACTTGAATTCAATAATAAAATACCTAAATCAAGGTCTAAAGTATTTAATTTCAGGAAATAAATACTCATAGTCATGTAGAAAATACCTTCGAAGTGGGGGAGAACATCTAAGACTGAAATGGTTGGTTTTATCAAGCATTCTACATAATAAGAACATTGATCCTCATCAACACCACAAGATTAGTTTTCTAGCCACCTCACTTTCCGTTACGAGTACTTGAATTCAATAATAAAATACCTAAATCAAGGTCTAAAGTACTTAATTTCCGAAAATCAACTACTCATATTCATGTAGAAAATACCTGCGAATTGGAGGAGAACATCTAAGACTGAAATGGTTGGTTTTATCAAGCATTCTACATAATAAGAACATCGATCCTCATCAACACCACAAAATTAGTTTTCTAGCCACCTCACTTTCGTTTACGGTCGAGTACTTGAATAATACCTAAATCAAGGTCTAAAGTACTTAACTCCAGGAAATAATACTCATATCATGTAGAAAATACCTGCGAATTGGGGGAGAACATCTAAGACTGAAGTGGTTGGTTTTTAAGCATTCTACATAATAGGAACATTGATCCTCATCAACACCAGAAAATTAGTTTTCTAGCCACCTCACTTTCGTTTACGGTCGAGTACTTGAATTCAATAATAAAATACCTAAATCAAGGTCTAAAGTACTTAATTTCAGAAAATAAATAAATACTCATTCATGTAGAAAATACATGCGAAGTGGGGGAGAACATCTAAGACTGAAATGGTTGGTTTTATCAAGCATTCTACATAATAAGAACATCGATCTCATCTACCTCACTTACGGTCGAGTACTTGAATTCAATAATAAAATACCTAAATCAAGTCTAAAGTACTTAACTCCAGGAAATAACTACTCATATCCATGTAGAAAATACCTGCGAATTGGGGAGAACATCTAAGACTGAAATGGTTGGTTTTATCAAGCATTCTACATAATAAGAACACTGATCCTCATCAACACCAAAAATTAGTTTTCTAGCCACCTCACTTTCCTTACGTCGAGTACTTGAATTCAATAATAAAATACCTAAATCAAGGTCTAAAGTACCTAATTTCGAAAATAAATACTCGTATTCATGTAGAAAATACCTGCGAATTGGGGGAGAACATCTAAGACTAAAATGGTTGGTTTTATCAAGCATTCTACATAATAAGAACATTGATCCTCATCAACACCACAAGATTAGTTTTCTAGCCACCTCACTTTCGTTTACGGTCGAGTACTTGAATTCAATAATATAATACCTAAATCAGGTCTAAAGTACTTAATTTCAGAAAATAAATACTCATATCCATGTAGAAAATACCTGCGAATGGGGGAGAACATCTAAGACTGAAATGGTTGGTTTTATCAAGCATTCTATAATAATAAGAACATCGATCCTCATCTACCTCACTTACGTCGAGTACTTGAATTCAATAATAAAATACCTAAATCAAGGTCTAAAGTACTTAACTCCAGGAAATAAACTACTCATATCCATGTAGAAAATACCTGCGAATTGGGGAGAACATCTAAGACTGAAATGGTTGGTTTTATCAAGCATTCTACATAATAGGAACACTGATCCTCATCAACACCAAAAAATTAGTTTTCTAGCCACCTCACTTTCCTTTACGGTCGAGTACTTGAATTCAATAATAAAATACCTAAATCAAGGTCTAAAGTACCTAATTTCCGAAAATAAATACTCGTATTCATGTAGAAAATATCTGCGAAATGGGGGGAGAACATCTAAGACTGAAATGGTTGGTTTTATCAAGCATTCTACATAATAAGAACATCGATCCTCATCAACACCACAAAATTAGTTTTCTAGCCTCCTCACTTTCGTTTACGGTCGAGTACTTGAATTCAATAATAAAATACCTAAATCAGGTCTAAAGTACCTAATTTCAGAAAATAAATACTCATATTCATGTAGAAAATACTTGCGAATTGGGGAGAACATCTAAGACTGAAATGGTTGGTTTTATCAAGCATTCTACATAATAAGAACATCGATCCTCATCAACACCACAAAATTAGTTTTCTAGCCACCTCACTTTCGTTTACGGTCGAGTACTTGAATTCAATAATAAAATACCTAAATCAAGGTCTAAAGTCCTTAACTCCAAGAAATAAATACTCATTCATGTAGAAAATACCTGCGAATTGGGGGAGAACATCTAAGACTGAAATGGTTGGTTTTATCAAGCATTCTACATAATAAGAACATTGATCCTCATCAACACCACAAGATTAGTTTTCTAGCCACCTCACTTTCCTTTACGTCGAGTACTTGAATTCAATAATAAAATACCTAAATCATGGTCTAAAGTACTTAATTTCAGAAAATAAATACTCTTATTCATGTAGAAAATACCTGCGAATTGGGGAGAACATCTAAGACTGAAATGGTTGGTTTTATCAAGCATTCTACATAATAAGAACATTGATCCTCATCGACACCACAAGATTAGTTTTCTAGCCACCTCACTTTCGTTTACGGTCGAGTACTTGAATTCAATAATAAAATACCTAAATCAAGGTCTAAAGTACTTAATTCAGGAAATAAATACTCATAGTCATGTAGAAAATACCTGCGAACTGGGGAGAACATCTAAGACTGACGTGGTTGGTTTTATCAAGCATTCAACATAATAAGAACATTAATCCTCATCAACACCACAAGATTAGTTTTCTAGCCACCTCACTTTCGTTTACGGTCGAGTACTTGAATTCAATAAAATACCTAAATCAAGGTCTAAAGTACTTAATTTCGGAAAATAAATACTCATATCCATGTAGAAAATACCTGCGAATTGGGGAGAACATCTAAGACTGAAATGGTTGGTTTTATCAAGCATTTTAGTAATAAGAACATCGATCCTCATCAACACCACAAAATTAGTTTTCTAGCTACCTCACTTTCGTTTACGGTCGAGTACTTGAATTCAATAATAAAATACCTAAATCAAGGTCTTAAGTACTTAACTCCAGGAAATAACTACTCGTATCATGTAGAAAATACCTGCGAATTCGGGGAGAACATCTCTAGACTGAAATGGTTGGTTTTATCAATCTACATAATAGAACATCGATCCTCATCAACACCACAAAATTAGTTTTCTAGCCACCTCACTTTCGTTTACGGTCGAGTACTTGAATTCAATAATAAAATACCTAAATCAAGGTCTAAAGTACTTAATTTCAGGAAATAAATACTCATAGTCATGTAGAAAATACCTGCGAAGTGGGGGAGAACATCGAAGACTGACATGGTTGGTTTTATCAAGCAACATTGATCCTCATCAACACCACAAGATTAGTTTTCTAGCCACCTCACTTTCCTACGGTCGAGTACTTGAATTCAATAATATAATACCTAAATCATGGTCTAAAGTACTTAATTTCAGAAAATAAATACTCATATCATGTAGAAAAACACCTGCGAATTGGGGAGAACATCTAAGACTGAATGGTTGGTTTTATCAAGCATTCTACATAATAAGAACATCGATCCTCATAAACACCACAAAATTAGTTTTCTAGCCACCTCACTTTCGTTTACGGTCGAGTACTTGAATTCAATAATAAAATACCTAAATCAAGGTCTAAAGTACTTAATTTCAGAAATAAATACTCATATTCATGTAGAAAATACCTGCGAATCGGGGGAGAACATCTAAGACTGAAATGGTTGGTTTTATCAAGCATTCTACATAATAAGAACATTGATCCTCATCAACACCACAAGATTAGTTTTCTAGCCACCTCACTTTCCTTCACGGTCGAGTACTTGAATTCAATAATAAAATACCTAAATCAGGTCTAAAGTACTTAATTTCAGAAATAAATACTCATATCATGTAGAAATACCTGCGAATTGTGGGAGAACATCTAAGACTGAATGGTTGGTTTTATCAAGCATTCTTCATAATAAGAACATATCCTCATCAACACCACAAGATTAGTTTCTAGCCACCTCACTTTCGTTTACGGTCGAGTACTTGAATTCAATAATAAATACCTAAATCAAGGTCTAAAGTACTTAATTTCAGGAAATAAATACTCATAGTCATGTAGAAAATACCTGCGAATTGGGGGAGAACATCTAAGACTGAAGTGGTTGGTTTTATCATCAGCATTCTACATAATAAGAACATGATCCTCATCAACACCACAAAGATTAGTTTTCTAGCCACCTCACTTTCTTTACGGTCGAGTACTTGAATTCAATATAAAATACCTAAATCAAGGTCTAAAGTACTTAATTTCAGAAAATAAATACTCGTATTCATGTAGAAAATACCTGCGAATTGGGGAGAACATCTAAGACTGAAATGGTTGGTTTTATCAAGCATTCTACATAATAAGAACATCGATCCTCATCAACACCACGAAATTAGTTTCTAGCCACCTCACTTTCGTTTACGGTCGAGTACTTGAATTCAATAATAAAATACCTAAATCAAGGTCTAAAGTACTTAATTTCAGGAAATAAATACTCATATCATGTAGAAAATACCTGCGAATTGGGGGAGAACATCTAAGACTGAAATGGTTGGTTTTATCAAGCATTCTACATAATAAGAACATTGATCCTCATCAACACCACAAGATTAGTTTTCTAGCCACCTCACTTTCCTTTACGGTCGAGTACTTGAATTCAATAATAAAATACCTAAATCAAGGTCTAAAGTACTTAATTTCAGAAAATAAATACTCATATCATGTAGAAAATACCTGCGAATTGGGGGAGAACATCTAAGACTGAAATGGTTGGTTTTATCAAGCATTTACATAATAAGAACATTGATCCTCATCAACACCACAAAATAGTTTTCTAGCTACCTCACTTTCGTTTACGGTCGAGTACTTGAATTCAATAATAAAATACCTAAATCAAGGTCTAAAGTACTTAATTTCAGGAAATAACTACTCGTATCATGTGTAGAAAATACCTGCGAATTGGGGAGAACATCTAAGACTGAAATGGTTGGTTTTATCAAGCATTCTACATAATAAGAACATCGATCCTCATAAACACCAAAATTAGTTTTCTAGCCACCTCACTTTCGTTTACGGTCGAGTACTTGAATTCAATAATAAAATACCTAAATCAAGGTCTAAAGTACTTAATTCAGGAAATAAATACTCATAGTCATGTAGAAAATACCTGCGAAGGGGGAGAACATCTAAGACTGAAATGGTTGGTTTTATCAAGCAAAACATTGATCCTCATCAACACCACAAGATTAGTTTTCTAGCCACCTCACTTTCCTTTACGTCGAGTACTTGAATTCAATAATAAAATACCTAAATCATGGTCTAAAGTACTTAATTTCAGAAAATAAATACTCATATTCATGTAGAAAATACCTGCGAATTGGGGGAGAACATCTAAGACTGAAATGGTTGGTTTATCAAGCATTCTACATATAAGAACATTGATCCTCATCAACACCACAAAATTAGTTTTCTAGCCACCTCACTTTCGTTTGTCGAGTACTTGAATTCAATAATAAAATACCTAAATCAAGGTCTAAAGTACTTAATTTCAGAAATAAATACTCATATTCATGTAGAAAATACCTGCGAATTGGGGAGAACATCTAAGACTGAAATGGTTGGTTTTATCAAGCATTCTACATAATAAGAACATGATCCTCATCAACACCACAAGATTAGTTTTCTAGCCACCTCACTTTCGTTTACGGTCGAGTACTTGAATTCAATAATAAAATACCTAAATCATGGTCTAAAGTACTTAATTTCAGAAAATAAATACTCATATTCATGTAGAAAATACCTGCGAATTGGGTAGAACATCTAAGACTGAAATGGTTGGTTTTATCAAGCATTACATAATAAGAACATTGATCCTCATCGACACCACAAGATTAGTTTTCTAGCCACCTCACTTTCGTTTACGGTCGAGTACTTGAATTCAATAATAAAATACCTAAATCAAGGTCTAAAGTACTTAATTTCAGGAAATAAATACTCATAGTCATGTAGAAAATACCTGCGAATTGGGGGAGAACATCTAAGACTGAATGGTTGGTTTTATCAAGCATTCTACATAATAAGAACATTGATCCTCATCAACACCACAAGATTAGTTTTCTAGCCACCTCACTTTCCTTTACGGTCGAGTACTTGAATTCAATAATAAAATACCTAAATCAAGGTCTAAAGTACTTAATTTCAGAAATAAATACTCATATCCATGTAGAAAATACCTGCGAATTGGAGGAGAACATCTAAGACTGAAATGGTTGGTTTTATCAAGCATTCTACATAATAAGAACATCGATCCTCATCTACCTCACTTACGGTCGAGTACTTGAATTAAATAATAAAATACCTAAATCAAGGTCTAAAGTACTTAACTCCAGGAAATAATACTCATATCCATGTAGAAAATACCTGCGAATTGGGGGAGAACATCTAAGACTGAAATGGTTGGTTTTATCAAGCATTCTACATAATAGGAACACTGATCCTCATCAACACCAGAAAATTAGTTTTCTAGCCACCTCACTTTCCTTTACGATCGAGTACTTGAATTCAATAATAAAATACCTAAATCAAGGTCTAAAGTACCTAATTTCCGAAAATAAATACTCGTATTCATGTAGAAAATATCTGCGAATTGGGGGAGAACATCTAAGACTAAAATGGTTGGTTTTATCAAGCATTCTACATAATAAGAACATTGATCCTCATCAACACCACAAGACTAGTTTTCTAGCCACCTCACTTTCGTTTACGGTCGAGTACTTGAATTCAATAATAAAATACCTAAATCAAGGTCTAAAGTACCTAATTTCGGAAATAAATACTCGTATTCATGTAGAAAATACTTGCGAATTGGAGGAGAACATCTAAGACTGAAATGGTTGGTTTTATCAAGCATTCTACATAATAAGAACATCGATCCTCATAAACACCACAAAATTAGTTTTCTAGCCACCTCTCTTTCATTTACTGTCGAGTACTTGAATTCCATAATAAAATACCTAAGTCAAGGTCTAAAGTCCTTAACTCCAGGAAATAACTACTCATATCCATGTAGAAAATACCTGCGAATTGGGGGAGAACATCTAAGACTGAAATGGTTGGTTTTATCAAGCATTCTACATAATAAGAACATTGATCCTCATCAACACCACAAGATTAGTTTTCTAGCCACCTCACTTTCCTTCACGTACGAGTACTCGAATTCAATAATAAAATACCTAAATCATGGTCTAAAGTACTTAATTTCAGAAAATAAATACTCTTATTCATGTAGAAAATACCTGCGAATTGTGGTGGAACTTCTAAGACTGAAATGGTTGGTTTTATCAAGCATTCTACATATAAGAACATCGATCCTCATCGACACCACGAGATTAGTTTTCTAGCCACCTCACTTTCGTTTACAGTCGAGTACTTGAATTCAATAATAAAATACCTAAATCAAGGTCTAAAGTACTTAATTTCACGAAATAAATACTCATAGTCATGTAGAAAATACCTGCGAACTGGGGGAGAACATCTAAGACTGACGTGGTTGGTTTTATCAAGCATTCAACATAATAAGAACATTAATCCTCATCAACACCACAAGATTAGTTTTCTAGCCACCTCACTTTCCTTTACGGTCGAGTACTTGAATTCAATAATATAATACCTAAATCAAGGTCTAAAGTACTTAATTTCAGGAAATAAATACTCATATCCATGTAGAAAACACCTGCGAATTGGAGGAGAACATCTAAGACTGAAATGGTTGGTTTTATCAAGCATTTTACGTAATAAGAACATCGATCCTCATCAACACCACAAAATTAGTTTTCTAGCTACCTCACTTTCGTTTACGGTCGAGTACTTGAATTCAATAATAAAATACCTAAATCAAGGTCTAAAGTACTTAACTCCAGGAAATAACTACTCATATCCATGTAGAAAATACCTGCGAATTGGAGGAGAACATCTAAGACTGAAATGGTTGGTTTTATCAAGCATTCTACATAATAGGAACATCGATCCTCATCAACACCAGAAAATTAGTTTTCTGGCCACCTCACTTTCGTTTACGGTCGAGTACTTGAATTCAATAATAAAATACCTAAATCAAGGTCTAAAGTACTTAATTTCAGGAAATAAATACTCATAGTCATGTAGAAAATACCTGCGAAGTGGGGGAGAACATCGAAGACTGACATGGTTGGTTTTATCAAGCAACATTGATCCTCATCAACACCACAAGATTAGTTTTCTAGCCACCTCACTTTCCTTTACGGTCGAGTACTTGAATACAATAATATAATACCTAAATCAAGGTCTAAAGTACTTAATTTCAGAAAATAAATACTCATATCCATGTAGAAAACACCTGCGAATTGGAGGAGAACATCTAAGACTGAAATGGTTGGTTTTATCAAGCATTCTACATAATAAGAACATCGATCCTCATAAACACCACAAAATTAGTTTTCTAGCCACCTCACTTTCGTTTATGGTCGAGTACTTGAATTCAATAATAAAATACCTAAATCAAGATCTAAAGTACTTAATTTCAGAAAATAAATACTCATATTCATGTAGAAAATACCTGCGAATCGGGGAGAACATCTAAGACTGAAATGGTTGGTTTTTATCAAGCATTCTACATAATAAGAACATTGATCCTCATCAACACCACAAGATTAGTTTTCTAGCCACCTCACTTTCCTTCAAGGACGAGTACTCGAATTCAATAATAAAATACCTAAATCATGGTCTAAAGTACTTAATTTCAGAAAATAAATACTCATATTCATGTAGAAAATGCCTGCAAATTGTGGTAGAACATCTAAGACTGAAATGGTTGGTTTTATCAAGCATACTTCATAATAAGAACATTAATCCTCATCGACACCACGAGATTAGTTTTCTAGCCACATCACTTTCGTTTACAGTCGAGTACTTGAATTCAATAATATAATACCTAAATCAAGGTCTAAAGTACTTAATTTCAGAAAATAAATACTCATATCCATGTAGAAAACACCTGCGAATTGGAGGAGAACATCTAAGACTGAAATGGTTGGTTTTTTCAAGCATTCTACATAATAAGAACATCGATCCTCATCTACCTCACTTACGGTCGAGTACTTGAATTAAATATACCTAAATCAAGGTCTAAAGTACTTAACTCCAGGAAATAACTACTCATATCCATGTAGAAAATACCTGCGAATTCGGGGAGAACATCTAAGACTGAAATGGTTGGTTTTATCAAGCATTCTACATAATAGGAACATGATCCTCATCAACACCAGAAAATTAGTTTTCTAGCCACCTCACTTTCCTTTACGATCGAGTACTTGAATTCAATGATAAAATACCTAAATCAAGGTCTAAAGTACCAAATTTCCGAAAATAAATACTCGTATTCATGTAGAAAATATCTGCGAATTGGGGGAGAACATCTAAGACTAAAATGGTTGGTTTTATCAAGCATTCTACATAATAAGAACATTGATCCTCATCAACACCACAAGACTAGTTTTCTAACCTCCTCACTTTCGTTTACGGTCGAGTACTTGAATTCAATAATAAAATACCTAAATCATGGTCTAAAGTGCCTAATTTCAGAAAATAAATACTCGTATTCATGTAGAAAATACTTGCGAATTGGAGGAGAACATCTAAGACTGAAATGGTTGGTTTTATCAAGCATTCTACATAATAAGAACATCAATCCTCATAAACACCACAAAATTAGTTTTCTAGCCACCTCACTTTCGTGTACGATCGAGTACTTGAATTCAATAATAAAATACCTAAATCAAGGTTTAAAGTATTTAATTTCAGGAAATAAATACTCATAGTCATGTCGAAAATACCTTCGAAGTGGGGGAGAACATCTAAGACTGACATGGTTGGTTTTATCAAGCATTCTACATAATGAGAACATCGATTCACATAAACACCACAAATTAGTTTTCTAGCCACCTCACTTTCATTTACGGTTGAGTACTTGAATTCAATTATAAAATACCTAAATCAAGGTCTAAAGTATTTAATTTCAGGAAATAAATACTCTTAGTCATGTAGAAAATACCTTCGAAGTGGGGGAGAACATCTAAGACTGAAATGGTTGGTTTTATCAAGCATTCTACATAATAAGAACATTGATCCTCATCAACACCACAAGATTAGTTTTCTAGCCACCTCACTTTCCTTTACGAGTACTTGAATTCAATAATAAAATATCTAAATCAAGGTCTAAAGTACTTAATTTCCGAAAATCACTACTCATATTCATGTAGAAAACACCTGCGAATTGGAGGAGAACATCTAAGACTGAAATGGTTGGTTTTATCAAGCATTCTACATAATAAGAACATCGATCCTCATCAACACCACAAAATTAGTTTTCTAGCCACCTCACTTTCGTTTACGGTCGAGTACTTGAATAATAGCTAAATCAAGGTCTAAAGTACTTAACTCCAGGAAATAACTACTCATATCCATGTAGAAAATACCTGCGAATTGGGGGAGAACTTCTAAGACTGAAGTAGTTGGTTTTAAGCACTCTACATAATAGGAACATTGATCCTCACCAACTCCAGAAAATTAGTTTTCTGGCCACCTCACATTCGTTTATGGTCGAGTACTTGAATTCTATAATAAAATACCTAAATCAAGGTCTAAAGTACTTAATTTCAGAAAATAAATAAATACTCATATTCATGTAGAAAACACATGCGAAGTGGGGGAGAACATCTAAGACTGAAATGGTTGGTTTTATCAAGCATTCTACATAATAAGAACATCGATCCTCATCTACCTCACTTACGGTCGAGTACTTGAATTAAATAATAAAATACCTAAATCAAGGTCTAAAGTACTTAACTCCAGGAAATAACTACTCATATCCATGTAGAAAATACCTGCGAATTCGGGGAGAACATCTAAGACTGAAATGGTTGGTTTTATCAAGCATTCTACATAATAGGAACACTGATCCTCATCAACACCAGAAAATTAGTTTTCTAGCCACCTCACTTTCCTTTACGATCGAGTACTTGAATTCAACGATAAAATACCTAAATCAAGGTCTAAAGTACCTAATTTCCGAAAATAAATACTCGTATTCATGTAGAAAATATCTGCGAATTGGGGGAGAACATCTAAGACTAAAATGGTTGGTTTTATCAAGCATTCTACATAATAAGAACATTGATCCTCATCAACACCACAAGACTAGTTTTCTAACCTCCTCACTTTCCTTTACGGTCGAGTACTTGAATTCAATAATATAATACCTAAATCAAGGTCTAAAGTACTTAATTTCAGAAAATAAATACTCATATCCATGTAGAAAACACCTGCGAATTGGAGGAGAACATCTAAGACTGAAATGGTTGGTTTTATCAAGCATTCTACATAATAAGAACATCGATCCTCATCTACCTCACTTACGGTCGAGTACTTGAATTAAATAATAAAATACCTAAATCAAGGTCTAAAGTACTTAACTCCAGGAAATAACTACTCATATCCATGTAGAAAATACCTGCGAAGTGGGGGAGAACATCGAAGACTGACATGGTTGGTTTTATCAAGCAACATTGATCCTCATCAACACCACAAGATTAGTTTTCTAGCCACCTCACTTTCCTCTACGGTCGAGTACTTGAATACAATAATATAATACCTAAATCATGGTCTAAAGTACTTAATTTCAGAAAATAAATACTCATATCCATGTAGAAAACACCTGCGAATTGGAGGAGAACATCTAAGACTGAAATTGTTGGTTTTATCAAGCATTCTACATAATAAGAACATCGATCCTCATAAACACCACAAAATTAGTTTTCTAGCCACCTCACTTTCGTTTATGGTCGAGTACTTGAATTCAATAATAAAATACCTAAATCAAGATCTAAAGTACTTAATTTCAGAAAATAAATACTCATATTCATGTAGAAAATACCTGCGAATCGGGGAGAACATCTAAGACTGAAATGGTTGGTTTTTATCAAGCATTCTACATAATAAGAACATTGATCCTCATCAACACCACAAGATTAGTTTTCTAGCCACCTCACTTTCCTTCAAGGACGAGTACTCGAATTCAATAATAAAATACCTAAATCATGGTCTAAAGTACTTAATTTCAGAAAATAAATACTCATATTCATGTAGAAAATGCCTGCAAATTGTGGTAGAACATCTAAGACTGAAATGGTTGGTTTTATCAAGCATACTTCATAATAAGAACATTAATCCTCATCGACACCACGAGATTAGTTTTCTAGCCACATCACTTTCGTTTACAGTCGAGTACTTGAATTCAATAATATAATACCTAAATCAAGGTCTAAAGTACTTAATTTCAGAAAATAAATACTCATATCCATGTAGAAAACACCTGCGAATTGGAGGAGAACATCTAAGACTGAAATGGTTGGTTTTTTCAAGCATTCTACATAATAAGAACATCGATCCTCATCTACCTCACTTACGGTCGAGTACTTGAATTAAATATACCTAAATCAAGGTCTAAAGTACTTAACTCCAGGAAATAACTACTCATATCCATGTAGAAAATACCTGCGAATTCGGGGAGAACATCTAAGACTGAAATGGTTGGTTTTATCAAGCATTCTACATAATAGGAACACTGATCCTCATCAACACCAGAAAATTAGTTTTCTAGCCACCTCACTTTCCTTTACGATCGAGTACTTGAATTCAATGATAAAATACCTAAATCAAGGTCTAAAGTACCTAATTTCCGAAAATAAATACTCGTATTCATGTAGAAAATATCTGCGAATTGGGGGAGAACATCTAAGACTAAAATGGTTGGTTTTATCAAGCATTCTACATAATAAGAACATTGATCCTCATCAACACCACAAGACTAGTTTTCTAACCTCCTCACTTTCGTTTACGGTCGAGTACTTGAATTCAATAATAAAATACCTAAATCATGGTCTAAAGTACCTAATTTCAGAAAATAAATACTCGTATTCATGTAGAAAATACTTGCGAATTGGAGGAGAACATCTAAGACTGAAATGGTTGGTTTTATCAAGCATTCTACATAATAAGAACATCGATCCTCATAAACACCACAAAATTAGTTTTCTAGCCACCTCACTTTCGTGTACGATCGAGTACTTGAATTCAATAATAAAATACCTAAATCAAGGTTTAAAGTATTTAATTTCAGGAAATAAATACTCATAGTCATGTCGAAAATACCTTCGAAGTGGGGGAGAACATCTAAGACTGACATGGTTGGTTTTATCAAGCATTCTACATAATGAGAACATCGATCCACATAAACACCACAAAATTAGTTTTCTAGCCACCTCACTTTCATTTACGGTTGAGTACTTGAATTCAATTATAAAATACCTAAATCAAGGTCTAAAGTATTTAATTTCAGGAAATAAATACTCTTAGTCATGTAGAAAATACCTTCGAAGTGGGGGAGAACATCTAAGACTGAAATGGTTGGTTTTATCAAGCATTCTACATAATAAGAACATTGATCCTCATCAACACCACAAGATTAGTTTTCTAGCCACCTCACTTTCCTTTACGAGTACTTGAATTCAATAATAAAATATCTAAATCAAGGTCTAAAGTACTTAATTTCCGAAAATCACTACTCATATTCATGTAGAAAACACCTGCGAATTGGAGGAGAACATCTAAGACTGAAATGGTTGGTTTTATCAAGCATTCTACATAATAAGAACATCGATCCTCATCAACACCACAAAATTAGTTTTCTAGCCACCTCACTTTCGTTTACGGTCGAGTACTTGAATAATAGCTAAATCAAGGTCTAAAGTACTTAACTCCAGGAAATAACTACTCATATCCATGTAGAAAATACCTGCGAATTGGGGGAGAACTTCTAAGACTGAAGTAGTTGGTTTTAAGCACTCTACATAATAGGAACATTGATCCTCATCAACTCCAGAAAATTAGTTTTCTGGCCACCTCACATTCGTTTATTGTCGAGTACTTGAATTCTATAATAAAATACCTAAATCAAGGTCTAAAGTACTTAATTTCAGAAAATAAATAAATACTCATATTCATGTAGAAAACACATGCGAAGTGGGGGAGAACATCTAAGACTGAAATGGTTGGTTTTATCAAGCATTCTACATAATAAGAACATCGATCCTCATCTACCTCACTTACGGTCGAGTACTTGAATTAAATAATAAAATACCTAAATCAAGGTCTAAAGTACTTAACTCCAGGAAATAACTACTCATATCCATGTAGAAAATACCTGCGAATTCGGGGAGAACATCTAAGACTGAAATGGTTGGTTTTATCAAGCATTCTACATAATAGGAACACTGATCCTCATCAACACCAGAAAATTAGTTTTCTAGCCACCTCACTTTCCTTTACGATCGAGTACTTGAATTCAACGATAAAATACCTAAATCAAGGTCTAAAGTACCTAATTTCCGAAAATAAATACTCGTATTCATGTAGAAAATATCTGCGAATTGGGGGAGAACATCTAAGACTAAAATGGTTGGTTTTATCAAGCATTCTACATAATAAGAACATTGATCCTCATCAACACCACAAGACTAGTTTTCTAACCTCCTCACTTTCCTTTACGGTCGAGTACTTGAATTCAATAATATAATACCTAAATCAAGGTCTAAAGTACTTAATTTCAGAAAATAAATACTCATATCCATGTAGAAAACACCTGCGAATTGGAGGAGAACATCTAAGACTGAAATGGTTGGTTTTATCAAGCATTCTACATAATAAGAACATCGATCCTCATCTACCTCACTTACGGTCGAGTACTTGAATTAAATAATAAAATACCTAAATCAAGGTCTAAAGTACTTAACTCCAGGAAATAACTACTCATATCCATGTAGAAAATACCTGCGAATTCGGGGAGAACATCTAAGACTGAAATGGTTGGTTTTATCAAGCATTCTACATAATAGGAACACTGATCCTCATCAACACCAGAAAATTAGTTTTCTAGCCACCTCACTTTCCTTTACGATCGAGTACTTGAATTCAACGATAAAATACCTAAATCAAGGTCTAAAGTACCTAATTTCCGAAAATAAATACTCGTATTCATGTAGAAAATATCTGCGAATTGTGGGAGAACATCTAAGACTAAAGTGGTTGGTTTTATCAAGCATTCTACATAATAAGAACATTGATCCTCATCAACACCACAAGACTAGTTTTCTAACCTCCTCACTTTCGTTTACGGTCGAGTACTTGAATTCAATAATAAAATACCTAAATCATGGTCTAAAGTACCTAATTTCAGAAAATAAATACTCGTATTCATGTAGAAAATACTTGCGAATTGGAGGAGAACATCTAAGACTGAAATGGTTGGTTTTATCAAGCATTCTACATAATAAGAACATCGATCCTCATAAACACCACAAAATTAGTTTTCTAGCCACCTCTCTTTCATTTACTGTCGAGTACTTGAATTCCATAATAAAATACCTAAGTCAAGGTCTAAAGTCCTTAACTCCAGGAAATAACTACTCATATCCATGTAGAAAATACCTGCGAATTGGGGGAGAACATCTAAGACTGAAATGGTTGGTTTTATCAAGCATTCTACATAATAAGAACATTGATCCTCATCAACACCACAAGATTAGTTTTCTAGCCACCTCACTTTCCTTCACGTACGAGTACTCGAATTCAATAACAAAATACCTAAATCATGGTCTAAAGTACTTAATTTCAGAAAATAAATACTCTTATTCATGTAGAAAATACCTGCGAATTGTGGTGGAACTTCTAAGACTGAAATGGTTGGTTTTATCAAGCATTCTACATAATAAGAACATCGATCCTCATCGACACCACGAGATTAGTTTTCTAGCCACCTCACTTTCGTTTACAGTCGAGTACTTGAATTCAATAATAAAATACCTAAATCAAGGTCTAAAGTACTTAATTTCACGAAATAAATACTCATAGTCATGTAGAAAATACCTGCGAACTGGGGGAGAACATCTAAGACTGACGTGGTTGGTTTATCAAGCATTCAACATAATAAGAACATTAATCCTCATCAACACCACAAGATTAGTTTTCCAGCCACCTCACTTTCCTTTACGGTCGAGTACTTGAATTCAATAATATAATACCTAAATCAAGGTCTAAAGTACTTAATTTCGGAAAATAAATACTCATATCCATGTAGAAAACACCTGCGAATTGGAGGAGAACATCTAAGACTGAAATGGTTGGTTTTATCAAGCATTTTACGTAATAAGAACATCGATCCTCATCAACACCACAAAATTAGTTTTCTAGCTACCTCACTTTCGTTTACGGTCGAGTACTTGAATTCAATAATAAAATACCTAAATCAAGGTCTTAAGTACTTAACTCCAGGAAATAACTACTCGTATCCATGTAGAAAATACCTGCGAATTCGGGGAGAACATCTTAGACTGAAATGGTTGGTTTTATCAAGCATTCTACATAATAGGAACATCGATCCTCATCAACACCAGAAAATTAGTTTTCTGGCCACCTCACTTTCGTTTACGGTCGAGTACTTGAATTCAATAATAAAATACCTAAATCAAGGTCGAAAGTACTTAATTTCAGGAAATAAATACTCATAGTCATGTAGAAAATACCTGCGAAGTGGGGGAGAACATCGAAGACTGACATGGTTGGTTTTATCAAGCAACATTGATCCTCATCAACACCACAAGATTAGTTTTCTAGCCACCTCACTTTCCTTTACGGTCGAGTACTTGAATACAATAATATAATACCTAAATCATGGTCTAAAGTACTTAATTTCAGAAAATAAATACTCATATCCATGTAGAAAACACCTGCGAATTGGAGGAGAACATCTAAGACTGAAATGGTTAGTTTTATCAAGCATTCTACATAATAAGAACATCGATCCTCATAAACACCACAAAATTAGTTTTCTAGCCACCTCACTTTCGTTTATGGTCGAGTACTTGAATTCAATAATAAAATACCTAAGTCAAGATCTAAAGTACTTAATTTCAGAAAATAAATACTCATATTCATGTAGAAAATACCTGCGAATCGGGGGAGAACATCTAAGACTGAAATGGTTGGTTTTTATCAAGCATTCTACATAATAAGAACATTGATCCTCATCAACACCACAAGATTAGTTTTCTAGCCACCTCACTTTCCTTCAAGGACGAGTACTCGAATTCAATAATAAAATACCTAAATCATGGTCTAAAGTACTTAATTTCAGAAAATAAATACTCATATTCATGTAGAAAATACCTGCAAATTGTGGTAGAACATCTAAGACTGAAATGGTTGGTTTTATCAAGCATTCTTCATAATAAGAACATTAATCCTCATCGACACCACGAGATTAGTGTTCTAGCCACATCACTTTCGTTTACAGTCGAGTACTTGAATTCAATAATAAAATACCTAAATCAAGGTCTAAAGTACTTAATTTCAGGAAATAAATACTCATAGTCATGTAGGAAATACCTGCGAACTGGGGGAGAACGTCTAAGACTGACGTGGTTGGTTTTATCAAGCATTCGACATAATAAGAACATTGATCCTCATCAACACCACAAGATTAGTTTTCTAGCCACCTCACTTTCCTTTACGGTCGAGTACTTGAATTCAATAATATAATACCTAAATCAAGGTCTAAAGTACTTAATTTCAGAAAATAAATACTCATATCCATGTAGAAAACACCTGCGAATTGGAGGAGAACATCTAAGACTGAAATGGTTGGTTTTATCAAGCATTCTACATAATAAGAACATCGATCCTCATCTACCTCACTTACGGTCGAGTACTTGAATTAAATAATAAAATACCTAAATCAAGGTCTAAAGTACTTAACTCCAGGAAATAACTACTCATATACATGTAGAAAATACCTGCGAATTCGGGAAGAACATCTAAGACTGAAATGGTTGGTTTTATCAAGCATTCTACATAATAGGAACACTGATCCTCATCAACACCAGAAAATTAGTTTTCTAGCCACCTCACTTTCCTTTACGATCGAGTACTTGAATTCAATGATAAAATACCTAAATCAAGGTCTAAAGTACCTAATTTCCGAAAATAAATACTCGTATTCATGTAGAAAATATCTGCGAATTGGGGGAGAACATCTAAGACTAAAATGGTTGGTTTTATCCAGCATTCTACATAATAAGAACATTGATCCTCATCAACACCACAAGACTAGTTTTCTAACCTCCTCACTTTCGTTTACGGTCGAGTACTTGAATTCAATAATAAAATACCTAAATCATGGTCTAAAGTACTTAATTTCAGAAAATAAATACTCATATCCATGTAGAAAACACCTGCGAATTGGAGGAGAACATCTAAGACTGAAATGGTTGGTTTTATCAAGCATTCTACATAATAAGAACATCGATCCTCATAAACACCACAAAATTAGTTTTCTAGCCACCTCACTTTCGTTTATGGTCGAGTACTTTAATTCAATAATAAAATACCTAAATCAAGATCTAAAGTACTTAATTTGAAATAAATACTCATATTCATGTAGAAAATACCTGCGAATCGGGGGAGAACATCTAAGACTGAAATGGTTGGTTTTTATTAAGCATTCTACATAATAAGAACATTGATCCTCATCAACACCACAAGATTAGTTTTCTAGCCACCTCACTTTCCTTCAAGGACGAGTACTCGAATTCAATAATAAAATACCTAAATCATGGTCTAAAGTACTTAATTTCAGAAAATAAATACTCATATTCATGTAGAAAATACCTGCAAATTGTGGTAGAACATCTAAGACTGAAATGGTTGGTTTTATCAAGCATTCTTCATAATAAGAACATTAATCCTCATCGACACCACGAGATTAGTTTTCTAGCCACATCACTTTCGTTTACAGTCGAGTACTTGAATTCAATAATAAAATACCTAAATCAAGGTCTAAAGTACTTAATTTCAGGAAATAAATACTCATAGTCATGTAGGAAATACCTGCGAACTGGGGGAGAACATCTAAGACTGACGTGGTTGGTTTTATCAAGCATTCGACATAATAAGAACATTGATCCTCATCAACACCACAAGATTAGTTTTCTAGCCACCTCACTTTCCTTTACGGTCGAGTACTTGAATTCAATAATATAATACCTAAATCAAGGTCTAAAGTACTTAATTTCAGAAAATAAATACTCATATCCATGTAGAAAACACCTGCGAATTGGAGGAGAACATCTAAGACTGAAATGGTTGGTTTTATCAAGCATTCTACATAATAAGAACATCGATCCTCATCTACCTCACTTACGGTCGAGTACTTGAATTAAATAATAAAATACCTAAATCAAGGTCTAAAGTACTTAACTCCAGGAAATAACTACTCATATCCATGTAGAAAATACCTGCGAATTCGGGAAGAACATCTAAGACTGAAATGGTTGGTTTTATCAAGCATTCTACATAATAGGAACACTGATCCTCATCAACACCAGAAAATTAGTTTTCTAGCCACCTCACTTTCCTTTACGATCGAGTACTTGAATTCAATGATAAAATACCTAAATCAAGGTCTAAAGTACCTAATTTCCGAAAATAAATACTCGTATTCATGTAGAAATATCTGCGAATTGGGGGAGAACATCTAAGACTAAAATGGTTGGTTTTATCAAGCATTCTACATAATAAGAACATTGATCCTCATCAACACCACAAGACTAGTTTTCTAACCTCCTCACTTTCGTTTACGGTCGAGTACTTGAATTCAATAATAAAATACCTAAATCATGGTCTAAAGTACTTAATTTCAGAAAATAAATACTCATATCCATGTAGAAAACACCTGCGAATTGGAGGAGAACATCTAAGACTGAAATGGTTGGTTTTATCAAGCATTCTACATAATAAGAACATCGATCCTCATAAACACCACAAAATTAGTTTTCTAGCCACCTCACTTTCGTTTATGGTCGAGTACTTTAATTCAATAATAAAATACCTAAATCAAGATCTAAAGTACTTAATTTGAAAATAAATACTCATATTCATGTAGAAAATACCTGCGAATCGGGGGAGAACATCTAAGACTGAAATGGTTGGTTTTTATTAAGCATTCTACATAATAAGAACATTGATCCTCATCAACACCACAAGATTAGTTTTCTAGCCACCTCACTTTCCTTCAAGGACGAGTACTCGAATTCAATAATAAAATACCTAAATCATGGTCTAAAGTACTTAATTTCAGAAAATAAATACTCATATTCATGTAGAAAATACCTGCAAATTGTGGTAGAACATCTAAGACTGAAATGGTTGGTTTTATCAAGCATTCTTCATAATAAGAACATTAATCCTCATCGACACCACGAGATTAGTTTTCTAGCCACATCACTTTCGTTTACAGTCGAGTACTTGAATTCAATAATAAAATACCTAAATCAAGGTCTAAAGTACTTAATTTCAGGAAATAAATACTCATAGTCATGTAGGAAATACCTGCGAACTGGGGGAGAACATCTAAGACTGACGTGGTTGGTTTTATCAAGCATTCGACATAATAAGAACATTGATCCTCATCAACACCACAAGATTAGTTTTCTAGCCACCTCACTTTCCTTTACGGTCGAGTACTTGAATTCAATAATATAATACCTAAATCAAGGTCTAAAGTACTTAATTTCAGAAAATAAATACTCATATCCATGTAGAAAACACCTGCGAATTGGAGGAGAACATCTAAGACTGAAATGGTTGGTTTTATCAAGCATTCTACATAATAAGAACATCGATCCTCATCTACCTCACTTACGGTCGAGTACTTGAATTAAATAATAAAATACCTAAATCAAGGTCTAAAGTACTTAACTCCAGGAAATAACTACTCATATCCATGTAGAAAATACCTGCGAATTCGGGAAGAACATCTAAGACTGAAATGGTTGGTTTTATCAAGCATTCTACATAATAGGAACACTGATCCTCATCAACACCAGAAAATTAGTTTTCTAGCCACCTCACTTTCCTTTACGATCGAGTACTTGAATTCAATGATAAAATACCTAAATCAAGGTCTAAAGTACCTAATTTCCGAAAATAAATACTCGTATTCATGTAGAAAATATCTGCGAATTGGGGGAGAACATCTAAGACTAAAATGGTTGGTTTTATCAAGCATTCTACATAATAAGAACATTGATCCTCATCAACACCACAAGACTAGTTTTCTAACCTCCTCACTTTCGTTTACGGTCGAGTACTTGAATTCAATAATAAAATACCTAAATCATGGTCTAAAGTACTTAATTTCAGAAAATAAATACTCATATCCATGTAGAAAACACCTGCGAATTGGAGGAGAACATCTAAGACTGAAATGGTTGGTTTTATCAAGCATTCTACATAATAAGAACATCGATCCTCATAAACACCACAAAATTAGTTTTCTAGCCACCTCACTTTCGTTTATGGTCGAGTACTTTAATTCAATAATAAAATACCTAAATTAAGATCTAAAGTACTTAATTTGAAAATAAATACTCATATTCATGTAGAAAATACCTGCGAATCGGGGGAGAACATCTAAGACTGAAATGGTTGGTTTTTATTAAGCATTCTACATAATAAGAACATTGATCCTCATCAACACCACAAGATTAGTTTTCTAGCCACCTCACTTTCCTTCAAGGACGAGTACTCGAATTCAATAATAAAATACCTAAATCATGGTCTAAAGTACTTAATTTCAGAAAATAAATACTCATATTCATGTAGAAAATACCTGCAAATTGTGGTAGAACATCTAAGACTGAAATGGTTGGTTTTATCAAGCATTCTTCATAATAAGAACATTAATCCTCATCGACACCACGAGATTAGTTTTCTAGCCACATCACTTTCGTTTACAGTCGAGTACTTGAATTCAATAATAAAATACCTAAATCAAGGTCTAAAGTACTTAATTTCAGGAAATAAATACTCATAGTCATGTAGGAAATACCTGCGAACTGGGGGAGAACATCTAAGACTGACGTGGTTGGTTTTATCAAGCATTCGACATAATAAGAACATTGATCCTCATCAACACCACAAGATTAGTTTTCTAGCCACCTCACTTTCCTTTACGGTCGAGTACTTGAATTCAATAATATAATACCTAAATCAAGGTCTAAAGTACTTAATTTCAGAAAATAAATACTCATATCCATGTAGAAAACACCTGCGAATTGGAGGAGAACATCTAAGACTGAAATGGTTGGTTTTATCAAGCATTCTACATAATAAGAACATCGATCCTCATCTACCTCACTTACGGTCGAGTACTTGAATTAAATAATAAAATACCTAAATCAAGGTCTAAAGTACTTAACTCCAGGAAATAACTACTCATATCCATGTAGAAAATACCTGCGAATTCGGGGAGAACATCTAAGACTGAAATGGTTGGTTTTATCAAGCATTCTACATAATAGGAACACTGATCCTCATCAACACCAGAAAATTAGTTTTCTAGCCACCTCACTTTCCTTTACGATCGAGTACTTGAATTCAATGATAAAATACCTAAATCAAGGTCTAAAGTACCTAATTTCCGAAAATAAATACTCGTATTCATGTAGAAAATATCTGCGAATTGGGGGAGAACATCTAAGACTAAAATGGTTGGTTTTATCAAGCATTCTACATAATAAGAACATTGATCCTCATCAACACCACAAGACTAGTTTTCTAACCTCCTCACTTTCGTTTACGGTCGAGTACTTGAATTCAATAATAAAATACCTAAATCATGGTCTAAAGTACCTAATTTCAGAAAATAAATACTCGTATTCATGTAGAAAATACTTGCGAATTGGAGAACATCTAAGACTGAAATGGTTGGTTTTATCAAGCATTCTACATAATAAGAACATCGATCCTCATAAACACCACAAAATTAGTTTTCTAGCCACCTCACTTTCGTGTACGATCGAGTACTTGAATTCAATAATAAAATACCTAAATCAAGGTTTAAAGTATTTAATTTCAGGAAATAAATACTCATAGTCATGTCGAAAATACCTTCGAAGTGGGGGAGAACATCTAAGACTGGCATGGTTGGTTTTATCAAGCATTCTACATAATGAGAACATCGATCCACATAAACACCACAAAATTAGTTTTCTAGCCACCTCACTTTCATTTACGGTTGAGTACTTGAATTCAATTATAAAATACCTAAATCAAGGTCTAAAGTATTTAATTTCAGGAAATAAATACTCTTAGTCATGTAGAAAATACCTTCGAAGTGGGGGAGAACATCTAAGACTGAAATGGTTGGTTTTATCAAGCAACATTGATCCTCATCAACACCACAAGATTAGTTTTCTAGCCACCTCACTTTCCTTTACGGTCGAGTACTTGAATACAATAATATAATACCTAAATCATGGTCTAAAGTACTTAATTTCAGAAAATAAATACTCATATCCATGTAGAAAACACCTGCGAATTGGAGGAGAACATCTAAGACTGAAATGGTTGGTTTTATCAAGCATTCTACATAATAAGAACATCGATCCTCATAAACACCACAAAATTAGTTTTCTAGCCACCTCACTTTCGTTTATGGTCGAGTACTTGAATTCAATAATAAAATACCTAAGTCAAGATCTAAAGTACTTAATTTCAGAAAATAAATACTCATATTCATGTAGAAAATACCTGCGAATCGGGGGAGAACATCTAAGACTGAAATGGTTGGTTTTTATCAAGCATTCTACATAATAAGAACATTGATCCTCATCAACACCACAAGATTAGTTTTCTAGCCACCTCACTTTCCTTCAAGGACGAGTACTCGAATTCAATAATAAAATACCTAAATCATGGTCTAAAGTACTTAATTTCAGAAAATAAATACTCATATTCATGTAGAAAATACCTGCAAATTGTGGTAGAACATCTAAGACTGAAATGGTTGGTTTTATCAAGCATTCTTCATAATAAGAACATTAATCCTCATCGACACCACGAGATTAGTTTTCTAGCCACATCACTTTCGTTTACAGTCGAGTACTTGAATTCAATAATAAAATACCTAAATCAAGGTCTAAAGTACTTAATTTCAGGAAATAAATACTCATAGTCATGTAGGAAATACCTGCGAACTGGGGGAGAACGTCTAAGACTGACGTGGTTGGTTTTATCAAGCATTCGACATAATAAGAACATTGATCCTCATCAACACCACAAGATTAGTTTTCTAGCCACCTCACTTTCCTTTACGGTCGAGTACTTGAATTCAATAATATAATACCTAAATCAAGGTCTAAAGTACTTAATTTCAGAAAATAAATACTCATATCCATGTAGAAAACACCTGCGAATTGGAGGAGAACATCTAAGACTGAAATGGTTGGTTTTATCAAGCATTCTACATAATAAGAACATCGATCCTCATCTACCTCACTTACGGTCGAGTACTTGAATTAAATAATAAAATACCTAAATCAAGGTCTAAAGTACTTAACTCCAGGAAATAACTACTCATATCCATGTAGAAAATACCTGCGAATTCGGGAAGAACATCTAAGACTGAAATGGTTGGTTTTATCAAGCATTCTACATAATAGGAACACTGATCCTCATCAACACCAGAAAATTAGTTTTCTAGCCACCTCACTTTCCTTTACGATCGAGTACTTGAATTCAATGATAAAATACCTAAATCAAGGTCTAAAGTACCTAATTTCCGAAAATAAATACTCGTATTCATGTAGAAAATATCTGCGAATTGGGGGAGAACATCTAAGACTAAAAGGGTTGGTTTTATCAAGCATTCTACATAATAAGAACATTGATCCTCATCAACACCACAAGACTAGTTTTCTAACCTCCTCACTTTCGTTTACGGTCGAGTACTTGAATTCAATAATAAAATACCTAAATCATGGTCTAAAGTACTTAATTTCAGAAAATAAATACTCATATCCATGTAGAAAACACCTGCGAATTGGAGGAGAACATCTAAGACTGAAATGGTTGGTTTTATCAAGCATTCTACATAATAAGAACATCGATCCTCATAAACACCACAAAATTAGTTTTCTAGCCACCTCACTTTCGTTTATGGTCGAGTACTTGAATTCAATAATAAAATACCTAAATCAAGATCTAAAGTACTTAATTTGAAAATAAATACTCATATTCATGTAGAAAATACCTGCGAATCGGGGGAGAACATCTAAGACTGAAATGGTTGGTTTTTATTAAGCATTCTACATAATAAGAACATTGATCCTCATCAACACCACAAGATTAGTTTTCTAGCCACCTCACTTTCCTTCAAGGACGAGTACTCGAATTCAATAATAAAATACCTAAATCATGGTCTAAAGTACTTAATTTCAGAAAATAAATACTCATATTCATGTAGAAAATACCTGCAAATTGTGGTAGAACATCTAAGACTGAAATGGTTGGTTTTATCAAGCATTCTTCATAATAAGAACATTAATCCTCATCGACACCACGAGATTAGTTTTCTAGCCACATCACTTTCGTTTACAGTCGAGTACTTGAATTCAATAATAAAATACCTAAATCAAGGTCTAAAGTACTTAATTTCAGGAAATAAATACTCATAGTCATGTAGGAAATACCTGCGAACTGGGGGAGAACGTCTAAGACTGACGTGGTTGGTTTTATCAAGCATTCGACATAATAAGAACATTGATCCTCATCAACACCACAAGATTAGTTTTCTAGCCACCTCACTTTCCTTTACGGTCGAGTACTTGAATTCAATAATATAATACCTAAATCAAGGTCTAAAGTACTTAATTTCAGAAAATAAATACTCATATCCATGTAGAAAACACCTGCGAATTGGAGGAGAACATCTAAGACTGAAATGGTTGGTTTTATCAAGCATTCTACATAATACGAACATCGATCCTCATCTACCTCACTTACGGTCGAGTACTTGAATTAAATAATAAAATACCTAAATCAAGGTCTAAAGTACTTAACTCCAGGAAATAACTACTCATATCCATGTAGAAAATACCTGCGAATTCGGGGAGAACATCTAAGACTGAAATGGTTGGTTTTATCAAGCATTCTACATAATAGGAACACTGATCCTCATCAACACCAGAAAATTAGTTTTCTAGCCACCTCACTTTCCTTTACGATCGAGTACTTGAATTCAATGATAAAATACCTAAATCAAGGTCTAAAGTACCTAATTTCCGAAAATAAATACTCGTATTCATGTAGAAAATATCTGCGAATTGGGGGAGAACATCTAAGACTAAAATGGTTGGTTTTATCAAGCATTCTACATAATAAGAACATTGATCCTCATCAACACCACAAGACTAGTTTTCTAACCTCCTCACTTTCGTTTACGGTCGAGTACTTGAATTCAATAATAAAATACCTAAATCATGGTCTAAAGTACTTAATTTCAGAAAATAAATACTCATATCCATGTAGAAAACACCTGCGAATTGGAGGAGAACATCTAAGACTGAAATGGTTGGTTTTATCAAGCATTCTACATAATAAGAACATCGATCCTCATAAACACCACAAAATTAGTTTTCTAGCCACCTCACTTTCGTTTATGGTCGAGTACTTGAATTCAATAATAAAATACCTAAATCAAGATCTAAAGTACTTAATTTGAAAATAAATATTCATATTCATGTAGAAAATACCTGCGAATCGGGGGAGAACATCTAAGACTGAAATGGTTGGTTTTTATTAAGCATTCTACATAATAAGAACATTGATCCTCATCAACACCACAAGATTAGTTTTCTAGCCACCTCACTTTCCTTCAAGGACGAGTACTCGAATTCAATAATAAAATACCTAAATCATGGTCTAAAGTACTTAATTTCAGAAAATAAATACTCATATTCATGTAGAAAATACCTGCAAATTGTGGTAGAACATCTAAGACTGAAATGGTTGGTTTTATCAAGCATTCTTCATAATAAGAACATTAATCCTCATCGACACCACGAGATTAGTTTTCTAGCCACATCACTTTCGTTTACAGTCGAGTACTTGAATTCAATAATAAAATACCTAAATCAAGGTCTAAAGTACTTAATTTCAGGAAATAAATACTCATAGTCATGTAGGAAATACCTGCGAACTGGGGGAGAACATCTAAGACTGACGTGGTTGGTTTTATCAAGCATTCGACATAATAAGAACATTGATCCTCATCAACACCACAAGATTAGTTTTCTAGCCACCTCACTTTCCTTTACGGTCGAGTACTTGAATTCAATAATATAATACCTAAATCAAGGTCTAAAGTACTTAATTTCAGAAAATAAATACTCATATCCATGTAGAAAACACCTGCGAATTGGAGGAGAACATCTAAGACTGAAATGGTTGGTTTTATCAAGCATTCTACATAATAAGAACATCGATCCTCATCTACCTCACTTACGGTCGAGTACTTGAATTAAATAATAAAATACCTAAATCAAGGTCTAAAGTACTTAACTCCAGGAAATAACTACTCATATCCATGTAGAAAATACCTGCGAATTCGGGGAGAACATCTAAGACTGAAATGGTTGGTTTTATCAAGCATTCTACATAATAGGAACACTGATCCTCATCAACACCAAAAAATTAGTTTTCTAGCCACCTCACTTTTCTTTACGATCGAGTACTTGAATTCAATGATAAAATACCTAAATCAAGGTCTAAAGTACCTAATTTCCGAAAATAAATACTCGTATTCATGTAGAAAATATCTGCGAATTGGGGGAGAACATCTAAGACTAAAATGGTTGGTTTTATCAAGCATTCTACATAATAAGAACATTGATCCTCATCAACACCACAAGACTAGTTTTCTAACCTCCTCACTTTCGTTTACGGTCGAGTACTTGAATTCAATAATAAAATACCTAAATCATGGTCTAAAGTACCTAATTTCAGAAAATAAATACTCGTATTCATGTAGAAAATACTTGCGAATTGGAGAACATCTAAGACTGAAATGGTTGGTTTTATCAAGCATTCTACATAATAAGAACATCGATCCTCATAAACACCACAAAATTAGTTTTCTAGCCACCTCACTTTCGTGTACGATCGAGTACTTGAATTCAATAATAAAATACCTAAATCAAGGTTTAAAGTATTTAATTTCAGGAAATAAATACTCATAGTCATGTCGAAAATACCTTCGAAGTGGGGGAGAACATCTAAGACTGGCATGGTTGGTTTTATCAAGCATTCTACATAATGAGAACATCGATCCACATAAACACCACAAAATTAGTTTTCTAGCCACCTCACTTTCATTTACGGTTGAGTACTTGAATTCAATTATAAAATACCTAAATCAAGGTCTAAAGTATTTAATTTCAGGAAATAAATACTCTTAGTCATGTAGAAAATACCTTCGAAGTGGGGGAGAACATCTAAGACTGAAATGGTTGGTTTTATCAAGCATTCTACATAATAAGAACATTGATCCTCATCAACACCACAAGATTAGTTTTCTAGCCACCTCACTTTCCTTTACGAGTACTTGAATTCAATAATAAAATATCTAAATCAAGGTCTAAAGTACTTAATTTCCGAAAATCACTACTCATATTCATGTAGAAAACACCTGCGAATTGGAGGAGAACATCTAAGACTTAAATGGTTGGTTTTATCAAGCATTCTACATAATAAGAACATCGATCCTCATCAACACCACAAAATTAGTTTTCTAGCCACCTCACTTTCGTTTACGGTCGAGTACTTGAATAATACCTAAATCAAGGTCTAAAGTACTTAACTCCAGGAAATAACTACTCATATCCATGTAGAAAATACCTGCGAATTGGGGGAGAACTTCTAAGACTGAAGTGGTTGGTTTTAAGCACTCTACATAATAGGAACATTGATCCTCATCAACTCCAGAAAATTAGTTTTCTGGCCACCTCACATTCGTTTACGGTCGAGTACTTGAATTCTATAATAAAATACCTAAATCAAGGTCTAAAGTACTTAATTTCAGAAAATAAATAAATACTCATATTCATGTAGAAAATACCTGCAAATTGTGGTAGAACATCTAAGACTGAAATGGTTGGTTTTATCAAGCATTCTACATAATAAGAACATTGATCCTCATCAACACCACAAGATTAGTTTTCTAGCCACCTCACTTTCGTTTACGGTCGAGTACTTGAATTCAGTAATAAAATACCTAAATCAATGTCTAAAGTACTGCATTTCAGAAAATAAATACTCGTATTCATGTAGAAAATACCTGTGAATTGGAGGAGAACACCTAAGACTGAAATGGTTGGTTTTATCATGTATTCTACATAATAAGAACATCGATCCTCATAAACACCACAAAATTAGTTTTCTAGCCACCTCACTTTCGTTTGCGGTCGTGTACTTGAATTCAATAATAAAATACCTAAATCAAGGTCTAAAGTACTTAACTCCAGGACATAACTACTCATATCCATGTAGAAAATACCTGCGAATTGGGGGAGAACATCTAAGACTGAAATGGTTGGTTTTATCAAGCATTCTACATAATAGGAACATTGATCCTCATCAATACCACAAAATTAGTTTTCTAGCCACCTCACTTTCGTTTACGGTCGAGTACTTGAATTCAATAATAAAATACCTAAATCAAGGTCTAAAGTACCTAACTTCCGAAAATAAATACTCGTATACATGTAGAAAATACCTGCAAATTGGGGGAGAACATCTAAGACTGAAATGGTTGGTTTTATCAAGCATTCTACATAATAAGAACATTGATCCTCATCAACTCCATAAAATTAGTTTTCTGGCCACCTCACATTCGTTTACGGTCGAGTACTTGAATTCTATAATAAAATACCTAAATCAAGGTCTAAAGTACTTAATTTCAGGAAATAGATACTCATAGTCATGTAGAAAATACCTTCGTAGTGGGGAAGAAAATCTAAGACTAACATGGTTGGTTTCAAGCATTCTACATAATAAGAACATTGATCCTCATCAACACCACAAGATTAGTTTTCTAGCCACCTCACTTTCCATTACGGTCGAGTACTTGAATTCAATAATAAATACCTATCTCAAGGTCTAAACTACTTAATTTCTGAAAATAAATACTCATATTCATGTAGAAAACACCTGCGAATTTTAGGAGAACATCTAAGACTGAAATGGTTGGTTTTATCAAGCATTCTACATAATAAGAACATCGATCCTCATCAACACCACAAAATTAGTTTTCTAGCCACCTCACTTTCGTTTACGGTCGAGTACTTGAATTCAATAATAAAATACCTAAATCAAGGTCTAAAGTACTTAACTCCAGGAAATTACTACTCATATCCATGTAGAAAATACCTGCGAATTGGGGGAGAACATCTAAGACTGAAAAGGTTGGTTTTATAGAGCATTCTACATAATAGTAACATTGATCCTCATCAACACCAGAAAATTAGTTTTCTGGCCACCTCACTTTCGTTTACGGTGGAGTACTTGAAGTCAATAATAAAATACCTAAATCAATGTGTAAAGTACTTAATAGCAGGAAATAAATACTCATCTATGTAGAAAATACCTACGAATTTGGGGTGAACATCTAAGACTGAAATGGTTGGTTTTATCAAGCATTCTACATAATAACATTGATGCTTATCAACACCAGAAAATTAGTTTTCTAGCCACATCACTTTTCGTTTATGCTCGAGTACTTGAATTCAATAATAAAATACCTTAATCAAGGTCTAAATTACTTAACCCGGGGAAATAAGTACTACATATTCTTCTAGAAAATACCTGTGAATTGGGGGAGAACATCTAAGACTGAAATGCTTGGTTTTATCAAGCATTCTACATAATAAGAACATTGATCCTCATCAACACCACAAGATTAATTTTCTAGCCACCTCACTTTCGTTTACGGTCGGGTACTTGAATTCAATAATAAAATACCTAAATCAAGGTCTAAAGTACTTAACTTCAGGAAATAACTACTCATATCCATGTAGAAAATACATGCGAATTGGGGGAGAACATCTAAAACTGAAATGGTTGGTTTTATCAAGCATTCTGCATAATAAGAACGTCGATCCTCATAAACAACACAAAATTAGTTTTCTAGCCACCTCACTTTTGTTTACGGTTGAGCACTTGAATTCAATAATAAAATACCTAAATCAAAGTCTAAAGTACTTAATTTCAGGAAATAAATACTCATAGTCATGTAGAAAATACCTTCGAAGTTGGGGAGAACATCTAAGACTGACATGGTTGGTTTTATCAAGCATTTTACATAATAAGAACATCGATCGTCATCAACACCAAAAAATTAGTTTTCTAGCCACCTCACTTTCGTTTACGGGCGAGTAGTTGAATTCAATAATAAAATACATAAATCAAGGTCTAAAGTACCTAATTTCCGAAAATAAATACTCGTATTCATGTAGAAAATACCTGCGAATTGGGGGAGAACATGTACGACTGAAATGGTTGGTTTTATCAAGCATTCTACATAATAAGAACATTGATCCTCATCAACACCACAAGATTAGTTTTCTAGCCACCTCACTTTCGTTTACAGTCGAGTACTTGAATTCAGTAATAAAATACCTAAATCAATGTCTAAAGTACTGCATTTCAGAAAATAAATACTCGTATTCATGTAGAAAATACCTGTCAATTGGAAGAGAACACCTAAGACTGAAATGGTTGGTTTTATCATGTATTCTACATAATAAGAACATCGATCCTCATAAACACCACAAAATTAGTTTTCTAGCCACCTCACTTTCGTTTGCGGTCGTGTACTTGAATTCAATAATAAAATACCTAAATCAAGGTCTAAAGTACTTAACTCCAGGACATAACTAGTCATATCCATGTAGCAAATACCTGCGAATTGGGGGAGAACATCTAAGACTGAAATGGTTGGTTTTATCAAGCATTCTACAGAATAGGAATATTGATCCTCATCAATACCACAAAATTAGTTTTCTAGCCACCTCACTTTCGTTTACGGTCGAGTACTTGAATTCAATAATAAAATACCTAAATCAAGGTCTAAAGTACCTAACTTCCGAAAATAAATACTCGTATACATGTAGAAAATACCTGCAAATTGGGGGAGAACATCTAAGACTGAAATGGTTGGTTTTATCAAGCATTCTACATAATAAGAACATTGATCCTCATCAACACCACAAGGTTAGTTTTCTAGCCACCTCACTTTCGTTTACGGTCGAGTACTTGAATTCAATAATAAAATACCTAAATCAAGGTCTAAAGTACTTAATTTCAGGAAATAGATACTCATAGTCATGTAGAAAATACCTTCGTAGTGGGGAAGAAAATCTAAGACTAACATGGTTGGTTTCAAGCATTCTACATAATAAGAACATTGATCCTCATCAACACCACAAGATTAGTTTTCTAGCCACCTCACTTTCCATTACGGTCGAGTACTTGAATTCAATAATAAATACCTATCTCAAGGTCTAAACTACTTAATTTCTGAAAATAAATACTCATATTCATGTAGAAAACACCTGCGAATTTTAGGAGAACATCTAAGACTGAAATGGTTGGTTTTATCAAGCATTCTACATAATAAGAACATCGATCCTCATCAACACCACAAAATTAGTTTTCTAGCCACCTCACTTTCGTTTACGGTCGAGTACTTGAATTCAATAATAAAATACCTAAATCAAGGTCTAAAGTACTTAACTCCAGGAAATTACTACTCATATCCATGTAGAAAATACCTGCGAATTGGGGGAGAACATCTAAGACTGAAAAGGTTGGTTTTATAGAGCATTCTACATAATAGTAACATTGATCCTCATCAACACCAGAAAATTAGTTTTCTGGCCACCTCACTTTCGTTTACGGTGGAGTACTTGAAGTCAATAATAAAATACCTAAATCAATGTGTAAAGTACTTAATAGCAGGAAATAAATACTCATCTATGTAGAAAATACCTACGAATTTGGGGTGAACATCTAAGACTGAAATGGTTGGTTTTATCAAGCATTCTACATAATAACATTGATGCTTATCAACACCAGAAAATTAGTTTTCTAGCCACATCACTTTTCGTTTATGCTCGAGTACTTGAATTCAATAATAAAATACCTTAATCAAGGTCTAAATTACTTAACCCGGGGAAATAAGTACTACATATTCTTCTAGAAAATACCTGTGAATTGGGGGAGAACATCTAAGACTGAAATGCTTGGTTTTATCAAGCATTCTACATAATAAGAACATTGATCCTCATCAACACCACAAGATTAATTTTCTAGCCACCTCACTTTCGTTTACGGTCGGGTACTTGAATTCAATAATAAAATACCTAAATCAAGGTCTAAAGTACTTAACTTCAGGAAATAACTACTCATATCCATGTAGAAAATACATGCGAATTGGGGGAGAACATCTAAAACTGAAATGGTTGGTTTTATCAAGCATTCTGCATAATAAGAACGTCGATCCTCATAAACAACACAAAATTAGTTTTCTAGCCACCTCACTTTTGTTTGCGGTTGAGCACTTGAATTCAATAATAAAATACCTAAATCAAAGTCTAAAGTACTTAATTTCAGGAAATAAATACTCATAGTCATGTAGAAAATACCTTCGAAGTTGGGGAGAACATCTAAGACTGACATGGTTGGTTTTATCAAGCATTTTACATAATAAGAACATCGATCGTCATCAACACCAAAAAATTAGTTTTCTAGCCACCTCACTTTCGTTTACGGGCGAGTACTTGAATTCAATAATAAAATACATAAATCAAGGTCTAAAGTACCTAATTTCCGAAAATAAATACTCGTATTCATGTAGAAAATACCTGCGAATTGGGGGAGAACATGTACGACTGAAATGGTTGGTTTTATCAAGCATTCTACATAATAAGAACATTGATCCTCATCAACACCACAAGATTAGTTTTCTAGCCACCTCACTTTCGTTTACAGTCGAGTACTTGAATTCAGTAATAAAATACCTAAATCAATGTCTAAAGTACTGCATTTCAGAAAATAAATACTCGTATTCATGTAGAAAATACCTGTCAATTGGAAGAGAACACCTAAGACTGAAATGGTTGGTTTTATCATGTATTCTACATAATAAGAACATCGATCCTCATAAACACCACAAAATTAGTTTTCTAGCCACCTCACTTTCGTTTGCGGTCGTGTACTTGAATTCAATAATAAAATACCTAAATCAAGGTCTAAAGTACTTAACTCCAGGACATAACTAGTCATATCCATGTAGCAAATACCTGCGAATTGGGGGAGAACATCTAAGACTGAAATGGTTGGTTTTATCAAGCATTCTACAGAATAGGAATATTGACCCTCATCAATACCACAAAATTAGTTTTCTAGCCACCTCACTTTCGTTTACGGTCGAGTACTTGAATTCAATAATAAAATACCTAAATCAAGGTCTAAAGTACCTAACTTCCGAAAATAAATACTCGTATACATGTAGAAAATACCTGCAAATTGGGGGAGAACATCTAAGACTGAAATGGTTGGTTTTATCAAGCATTCTACATAATAAGAACATTGATCCTCATCAACACCACAAGGTTAGTTTTCTAGCCACCTCACTTTCGTTTACGGTCGAGTACTTGAATTCAATAATAAAATACCTAAATCAAGGTCTAAAGTACTTAATTTCAGGAAATAGATACTCATAGTCATGTAGAAAATACCTTCGTAGTGAGGAAGAAAATCTAAGACTAACATGGTTGGTTTCAAGCATTCTACATAATAAGAACATTGATCCTCATCAACACCACAAGATTAGTTTTCTAGCCACCTCACTTTCCATTACGGTCGAGTACTTGAATTCAATAATAAATACCTATCTCAAGGTCTAAACTACTTAATTTCTGAAAATAAATACTCATATTCATGTAGAAAACACCTGCGAATTTTAGGAGAACATCTAAGACTGAAATGGTTGGTTTTATCAAGCATTCTACATAATAAGAACATCGATCCTCATCAACACCACAAAATTAGTTTTCTAGCCACCTCACTTTCGTTTACGGTCGAGTACTTGAATTCAATAATAAAATACCTAAATCAAGGTCTAAAGTACTTAACTCCAGGAAATTACTACTCATATCCATGTAGAAAATACCTGCGAATTGGGGGAGAACATCTAAGACTGAAAAGGTTGGTTTTATAGAGCATTCTACATAATAGTAACATTGATCCTCATCAACACCAGAAAATTAGTTTTCTGGCCACCTCACTTTCGTTTACGGTGGAGTACTTGAAGTTAATAATAAAATACCTAAATCAATGTGTAAAGTACTTAATAGCAGGAAATAAATACTCATCTATGTAGAAAATACCTACGAATTTGGGGTGAACATCTAAGACTGAAATGGTTGGTTTTATCAAGCATTCTACATAATAACATTGATGCTTATCAACACCAGAAAATTAGTTTTCTAGCCACATCACTTTTCGTTTATGCTCGAGTACTCGAATTCAATAATAAAATACCTTAATCAAGGTCTAAATTACTTAACCCGGGGAAATAAGTGTAAGACCCGGAAATTTAATTACGGGATTTACGGCATAATTAAGAGCAGAGATAATTAATTTGAGACATAGTTGAGTTAATTACGTTAGGAAGCTAGGATTTTTAAGTGAAACACTTTATTTAAGACACATAATTAATTTATGTCTAATGTGCTTCTATGTGTTTACATGATTTCACGCGATGTGATTTATGTGCCTTATGTTACTTATGTGCCTTAAGTGCTTACGAGATTAAGATAACTCGTGGAAATTAATTTGGGGTCACACGGTCCCCGAATTTATTAGAATTTCGAAAATAGACCCAAGAGGGAAATTAGGCAAGGAGTAAAAATATGACTAAAGGTCTCAAGTGGGCTAGGAATTTAGAAATTGGCCCAAAACCCTTAGAAATGACTTTAGCAAACAAACTCCCTTGATTTAAGGGATATTTTCGTCACCTAAGCCCTACCCACCCAAACCTCATTTAGAAAATCATTTCAAGTCCATCAAAAACTTGATAACCACACCTAAGAGACCATCGAAAAAACAAAGTGAAAAAGGGAGTAAGAAGGAGCCGAGAAGATTCTAACACAACGCACACCAAGTAGCTCAAGCATCGAAATTTGGTAAGTGAAATTTCTACCTCAAGCTACTTCGATTTTATTCATGGTAGAAAGCATGTTTAGGGGTGAGGAGATTAAAGAAATAGGGGTGGAAAGTAGTAGCCAAGATGTTTTCTTGAAGACTTGCTAGGAATTAATTAGTTAAGTGTGTTCTAGGGTGTGGAACCTTAACGTTTAATGGCCATAGAAAGACGATCGAAGTTGTGAGCTAAGAATCTGGTTTCAAGGGATGAAGAACAATTGAAGATCGAAATATATGAAAAATGTCGAGATAAAAAGGAATAAAAATGTCGAGTTAAAAGTCGATATCAAAGTCGAGACCCATGTGAGTTCTATGTCGACATTTCTAATCATAAATGTCGAAATCATGTTAGGATAAATGTCGAATGATTAGACTAGATGTCGAACTAGAAGACAATGTCGAGTGATAAATATAATGTCGAGCCTCATAAAATGTCGAGAGGTTAAGATAAATGTCGAACGAGATTGAACACAAAGATGTCGGGTCCTGCTAACCGGATAAAATATCGAGATTTTAAATGTCGAGACCCAAGATAGAAATGTCGAAATGATTAGATATAATGTCGAGCCAAATGTCGGTATTAAAATCAAGATCAAAATGTCGAGTCCTTATACTAAAGAAGATGTCGAGCCGAGTAAGAAGTCGAATTAAGAATGCCGAGGTTAGATAGTTAAAAATGTCGAGATCCATGTTAAATGCATATCGACATTTCCTGTTTGAAATGTCGAAATGAAATGTCGAATAACATGTCGAGATTTCACACCTATACCGAGATTCGCTAAAAGTCGAGACAAAATGTCGATATAAATGTCGAGATCTTTAAATAACTCAAATGTCGAAGTCAAAGAAATCGGTACAAATGTCGAACCAATGAAAATGTCGAGCTTACAATGTCGAGACCCGTTCGACATATCATGTCGAGATTTATCTCGACAATGATGTCGAGATTTATGATGAGCTCATGTCGACATTTTTAATTCAAGATGTCTAAGCTAGGAAGATACCGAGATTTCTGTAGTATAAATGTCGAGACCCTTCAAAAGCCCAAATGTCGAATCCTTACACAAACAAATGTCGAATTCTTACACATAAATGTCGAGACCGAATTAACCATGCAACCCGAGATTTTAACCCATGTCGAAATCTAATAAAATGTCGAATCCTTTTAGTAGGATGTCGAGATTTAATGTTTAATCCACCTCGATATCTTTTAAGCGATAACAGCATAAATGTCGAAAGCATGAAAACTCGACATCTTCAGAAACATAATGTCGAGATCCACCTAATAACACAAATCGAAATCTACCTTGGAAGAATATATCGAAATCTCTGCCTAAATCAAGTTGAAATCCCACGCACGAAAAGTCGGGAGAAACCAAAATAAAATCAACCGACTTTCGCCGAGCCTTTCACAAAAGAAATTTAAAATTCTCTAACTTAGAAATTTATCAAAAGGCCGAGAACTCTATTTAAATATAATACGGAATAAGAATTAATCGACTTGGAAAATTTAATAAGGCAAATCGAGAGGTGCGAGGCCTAGGGAATTTATACAAAGTCTAAATAACTAAACATGACGAAAATTATTATTTCGACGAACTAGCCAAGGAAAGCAATAGTACTAACGTCATAACCCTTTTATTCTAAAAGGTCGTACGTTAGGAGCTAACGGGGAGGATATTAATTACGCTCGGACGACAGGTAAGTGGGACTCTTCCACTACAACACATAAAATTATGTGCGTATTATTTGTGTGTTTACGTGCTTCTATGTGAATTATTTCATGACATGAATTACCCATTACATGACATGGCATGAATGATACTTTATATGACATGGCACGACAAGGCATTGGTATTTCACACTTGCATTTCACGAGCATCCACGAGTCTCACGAGGGTTTTATGACATGACATGACATGACATGACAAGAGATATGCTTGATCGCCGGGGCGCGACATATAGTAACTAACTAAAATATATTTACAAACCAACGCACGTGCAAGACAAGACGTGTGATATGGTATTATATACATATATTATTATTAAGTATGTAATGAAATATATTGGGGCAATGCCCGTGGACGAAAGGGGCATATACATATATTATTATTATTATGTATAAAATGAAATATATTAGGGCGAAGACCCGTTGGCGAAAGTGCCGTATACATATATTACTATTATCATACATGTAATGAAATATAATAGGGCGGAGACCCGTTGGCGAAAGGACCGTATACATATACCACTATTTTTGTAAAAATAACTCATTATCAGACAACACACGTGCAAGTCAAGAGACGTGTGGATTACTAATATTACTATGACAACCCACGTGCATGACAAAGAGACGTGTGGTTACTGCTATTACTATGTTAACACACGTGCAAGACAAGAGACGTGTGGTACGGCCTTTTCATGCTACGAGGTGACTTCTACGTCACCGATATCATGACAAGACACGTGCAAGACATGAGACGTGTAAATCGGGCGAATGCCCTCGTAGCAGAAATTGCCGAGGACCCTACAATATAAGACACGTGCAAGACAAGAAACGTGTATTAGGGATCCTATAAGACATGACAAGACAAGACAAGACAAGACAAGACAAGACATGACAAGACAAGACATGACATGACATGATTTTGTGAGGATAAAGGAGCACTGGCGTATATGCCTATGCAAGACATGACACGGGCACTGCATGCATAAGTTTCACTTACTGGGCTATATAAGCTCATCCCACGTTTTGTGTGTTGTAGGTTCGTCTGATCACGGTATGTGACCGCCTAGCCGGCAAGGCATCTTTTGAAGCTTCCGAGAGTCTTTTGGGGGTGGTGTGTACGTGGACGACGACCTGTGAGGCCGGGCGCATAGGAGTACTTTTGCTGCAAATGTAGACACGACACATGTAGATAGTCTAGAATGGAATTGGGAAAAAAAAAATTTGGAAGCGTTCTTTTGACATTCTTTTGACATGTAAAGTAACAATGTTCCTTCACAAAAAGGAAAAATTTCTACCGTATTTCCGCATCTTCTAAGTTATCATATCACTAGACATTTAGAATTACGTTAGAAATGGTAGCGATGGCTAGGGTCGTTACAGTTGGTATCAGAGCTTCGGTCACAGGTCCTGCAGACTATCCATGTACACACACCCAAAAGCGCGGAAACAGCCTTGCCTGTAAGTGTTATGTCTATGTGATTTTCTCGTGTTGAGTAATTTATTGGCCGTAGAAACGACAGGTGGTTAGAATTAGAGGTGAAGGCAGTAGGGACGCCGATCGAGATAGGGAGACCCCGAACCCTACTAACAATCGGGATGCTATCATCCTGCAGCTGACGGAGTTAGTCCGCCAGCAATCAGCCCAAATTCAGCAGCTACTCCAGCAACAAAGTGCTGGAGGGCAACCAAGTAATACACCCCCTCAACCTGAAAGAATCGAAATGGTTGGGAAGAGGTTTCGCAAGTTAAACCCCCCAACATTTGAGGACGCTGCCGATCCAACTTCGGCCGAAGACTGGCTTCGAACGTTGGAAAGCATGTTCCAACACAGCCGCACCCCAGAGGCCGAAAAGGTCTTATGTGCTACCTACTTATTGAGGGGCAGTGCCGGCCACTGGTGGGATACCATCCGCACCATCGAAGACCCAGTCACCATGAGCTGGGATCGTTTTAAGGAATTGTTCCGAAGCAAGTATTACGCTGCTCCAGTACGCGCTCAAAGAATGAACGAATTCATCAATTTACGGCAAGGAACGATGACGGTGGCGGAGTACATTCGGAAGTTCGAAGAACTGTCCCGGTTTGCGGCCCATATGGTGAGCACCGACCCCCTAAAGATCGAACGTTTCCTAGAGGGACTAAAGCCAGAGCTATACCGTGACGTCAGCATGGCTGGACTCCAAGGGGCTACTTACGCGCAAGTCGCGGAACGCGCTATGGTGGCTGAACAAGCCGAAATGAGGATCGCACGAGCCCATGAGGCAAAAAGGAAGTTAGTACAAGGACTTAAAGGGGACGGGAACACCCTGAAGAAGCCGTTTATTCCCAAGGACCCGAAACCCTATTTTCAGAATAGGCCCGAACCACCCCAACAGCCCAACCCAAATCGGGGGAGGCCTCAACCTTTTCAGCCCGCCATACCAGCCTGCCCGAGATGCGGAAGACGACATTCGGGCGTCTGCTACTCCCAAAACGCCACCTGCTTTAAATGTGGCAAGCCAGGCCACTACTCCGCAGCCTGTCCAGAGAACGCATCGGGAAGTCAGGGAGCAAATCAGGCCAAGCCGCCGACGGCACCTGCTCGAGTATACACGCTCACAACAGAAGAAACAGAAGAGAACCCGCATATGGCGGCAGGTATCCTATCCATTCAGTGAACCTCCACTTGTCTTCTAGTGAACCTAGGACCCTGCATCCTTTACATTCACTCTTTATATGGCGAGGTTTAGGATCAGTCCTAGCCAACCCTATCGGCACCAGCTCGATATTCGATGCGAATAGTAGCCAAAACAGATAAGTCTTCGAAATAGGAACTCGTTTCTTAATTTCCTAGAAAAGGGGGCCTAAGACTCAATAGGTCCAATATCGGGACGACGCAACGAAAGCGTGATGGATGCTAGTGATTCTGATTTCTACATAAGTTAAAAATTTAACATTCTCCTTCGTTCCTCGAGATGATATAGGACTCGACTATCTCGAGTCATCCTCCTACCCTCGTATTAGGAATCAACCCGTTAAATCCAAGGCAATCGGAAAGACCTTACTTTAACCTTTATAAGAATTCGCTTTTCTTCCAGATCGAATATTTTATTTCTCGTCGCTACACGAAGATTACTTTTGACCCTAAGGAATGAGAATTGGGCGTGTTTCCTAGAAAGAGAGGGGTACGTTGCAAGTTCGTCGTAGTTTTCCTTCTTCCGCTAAAACTTAACGGCTCAGAGAAAATACTTACGTCTCCTACCACGAGATCGTAGTCATTCTATTCTCTTTCATCTTCACCCCTATCTACGTCCTAATGTTTAGATCGAGATGACCTACGGGCTAAGGTTAAATTCCCCTCGCAGGGGTACCAAGCTTGGAATATTTACCCCACTTCCACGAGAATTCACTAGTTCCATTCTCCCTAGTAAGGAAACATCTTTACGAACAATACGGTGAATCCTTATCACCTCACAAAGCTAGCTCAACTCCCTACCCACCGTCGCCCCGGCTTATCCCAACTAACGGAATTTCGGGGGCGAAATTCTTTTAAGGGGGGGAGGATGTAAGACCCGGAAATTTAATTACGGGATTTACGGCATAATTAAGAGCAGAGATAATTAATTTGAGACATAGTTGAGTTAATTACGTTAGGAAGCTAGGATTTTTAAGTGAAACACTTTATTTAAGACACATAATTAATTTATGTCTAATGTGCTTCTATGTGTTTACATGATTTCACGCGATGTGATTTATGTGCCTTATGTTACTTATGTGCCTTAAGTGCTTACGAGATTAAGATAACTCGTGGAAATTAATTTGGGGTCACACGGTCCCCGAATTTATTAGAATTTCGAAAATAGACCCAAGAGGGAAATTAGGCAAGGAGTAAAAATATGACTAAAGGTCTCAAGTGGGCTAGGAATTTAGAAATTGGCCCAAAACCCTTAGAAATGACTTTAGCAAACAAACTCCCTTGATTTAAGGGATATTTTCGTCACCTAAGCCCTACCCACCCAAACCTCATTTAGAAAATCATTTCAAGTCCATCAAAAACTTGATAACCACACCTAAGAGACCATCGAAAAAACAAAGTGAAAAAGGGAGTAAGAAGGAGCCGAGAAGATTCTAACACAACGCACACCAAGTAGCTCAAGCATCGAAATTTGGTAAGTGAAATTTCTACCTCAAGCTACTTCGATTTTATTCATGGTAGAAAGCATGTTTAGGGGTGAGGAGATTAAAGAAATAGGGGTGGAAAGTAGTAGCCGAGATGTTTTCTTGAAGACTTGCTAGGAATTAATTAGTTAAGTGTGTTCTAGGGTGTGGAACCTTAACGTTTAATGGCCATAGAAAGACGATCGAAGTTGTGAGCTAAGAATCTGGTTTCAAGGGATGAAGAACAATTGAAGATCGAAATATATGAAAAATGTCGAGATAAAAAGGAATAAAAATGTCGAGTTAAAAGTCGATATCAAAGTCGAGACCCATGTGAGTTCTATGTCGACATTTCTAATCATAAATGTCGAAATCATGTTAGGATAAATGTCGAATGATTAGACTAGATGTCGAACTAGAAGACAATGTCGAGTGATAAATATAATGTCGAGCCTCATAAAATGTCGAGAGGTTAAGATAAATGTCGAACGAGATTGAACACAAAGATGTCGGGTCCTGCTAACCGGATAAAATATCGAGATTTTAAATGTCGAGACCCAAGATAGAAATGTCGAAATGATTAGATATAATGTCGAGCCAAATGTCGGTATTAAAATCAAGATCAAAATGTCGAGTCCTTATACTAAAGAAGATGTCGAGCCGAGTAAGAAGTCGAATTAAGAATGCCGAGGTTAGATAGTTAAAATGTCGAGATCCATGTTAAATGCATATCGACATTTCCTGTTTGAAATGTCGAAATGAAATGTCGAATAACATGTCGAGATTTCACACCTATACCGAGATTCGCTAAAAGTCGAGACAAAATGTCGATATAAATGTCGAGATCTTTAAATAACTCAAATGTCGAAGTCAAAGAAATCGGTACAAATGTCGAACCAATGAAAATGTCGAGCTTACAATGTCGAGACCCGTTCGACATATGATGTCGAGATTTATGATGAGCTCATGTCGACATTTTTAATTCAAGATGTCTAAGCTAGGAAGATACCGAGATTTCTGTAGTATAAATGTCGAGACCCTTCAAAAGCCCAAATGTCGAATCCTTACACAAACAAATGTCGAATTCTTACACATAAATGTCGAGACCGAATTAACCATGCAACCCGAGATTTTAACCCATGTCGAAATCTAATAAAATGTCGAATCCTTTTAGTAGGATGTCGAGATTTAATGTTTAATCCACCTCGATATCTTTTAAGCGATAACAGCATAAATGTCGAAAGCATGAAAACTCGACATCTTCAGAAACATAATGTCGAGATCCACCTAATAACACAAATCGAAATCTACCTTGGAAGAATATATCGAAATCTCTGCCTAAATCAAGTTGAAATCCCACGCACGAAAAGTCGGGAGAAACCAAAATAAAATCAACCGACTTTCGCCGAGCCTTTCACAAAAGAAATTTAAAATTCTCTAACTTAGAAATTTATCAAAAGGCCGAGAACTCTATTTAAATATAATACGGAATAAGAATTAATCGACTTGGAAAATTTAATAAGGCAAATCGAGAGGTGCGAGGCCTAGGGAATTTATACAAAGTCTAAATAACTAAACATGACGAAAATTATTATTTCGACGAACTAGCCAAGGAAAGCAATAGTACTAACGTCATAACCCTTTTATTCTAAAAGGTCGTACGTTAGGAGCTAACGGGGAGGATATTAATTACGCTCGGACGACAGGTAAGTGGGACTCTTCCACTACAACACATAAAATTATGTGCGTATTATTTGTGTGTTTACGTGCTTCTATGTGAATTATTTCATGACATGAATTACCCATTACATGACATGGCATGAATGATACTTTATATGACATGGCACGACAAGGCATTGGTATTTCACACTTGCATTTCACGAGCATCCACGAGTCTCACGAGGGTTTTATGACATGACATGACATGACATGACAAGAGATATGCTTGATCGCCGGGGCGCGACATATAGTAACTAACTAAAATATATTTACAAACCAACGCACGTGCAAGACAAGACGTGTGATATGGTATTATATACATATATTATTATTAAGTATGTAATGAAATATATTGGGGCAATGCCCGTGGACGAAAGGGGCATATACATATATTATTATTATTATGTATAAAATGAAATATATTAGGGCGAAGACCCGTTGGCGAAAGTGCCGTATACATATATTACTATTATCATACATGTAATGAAATATAATAGGGCGGAGACCCGTTGGCGAAAGGACCGTATACATATACCACTATTTTTGTAAAAATAACTCATTATCAGACAACACACGTGCAAGTCAAGAGACGTGTGGATTACTAATATTACTATGACAACCCACGTGCATGACAAAGAGACGTGTGGTTACTGCTATTACTATGTTAACACACGTGCAAGACAAGAGACGTGTGGTACGGCTTTTCATGCTACGAGGTGACTTCTACGTCACCGATATCATGACAAGACACGTGCAAGACATGAGACGTGTAAATCGGGCGAATGCCCTCGTAGCAGAAATTGCCGAGGACCCTACAATATAAGACACGTGCAAGACAAGAAACGTGTATTAGGGATCCTATAAGACATGACAAGACAAGACAAGACAAGACAAGACAAGACATGACAAGACAAGACATGACATGACATGATTTTGTGAGGATAAAGGAGCACTGGCGTATATGCCTATGCAAGACATGACACGGGCACTGCATGCATAAGTTTCACTTACTGGGCTATATAAGCTCATCCCACGTTTTGTGTGTTGTAGGTTCGTCTGATCACGGTATGTGACCGCCTAGCCGGCAAGGCATCTTTTGAAGCTTCCGAGAGTCTTTTGGGGGTGGTGTGTACGTGGACGACGACCTGTGAGGCCGGGCGCATAGGAGTACTTTTGCTGCAAATGTAGACACGACACATGTAGATAGTCTAGAATGGAATTGGGAAAAAAAAAATTTGGAAGCGTTCTTTTGACATTCTTTTGACATGTAAAGTAACAATGTTCCTTCACAAAAAGGAAAAATTTCTACCGTATTTCCGCATCTTCTAAGTTATCATATCACTAGACATTTAGAATTACGTTAGAAATGGTAGCGATGGCTAGGGTCGTTACAATAAGTACAACATATTCTTCTAGAAAATACCTGTGAATTTGGGGAGAACATCTAAGACTGAAATGCTTGGTTTTATCAAGCATTCTACATAATAAGAACATTGATCCTCATCAACACCACAAGATTAGTTTTCTAGCCACCTCACTTTCGTTTACGGTCGGGTACTTGAATTCAATAATAAAATACCTAAATCAAGGTCTAAAGTACTTAACTTCAGGAAATAACTACTCATATCCATGTAGAAAATACATGCGAATTGGGGGAGAACATCTAAAACTGAAATGGTTGGTTTTATCAAGCATTCTGCATAATAAGAACATCGATCCTCATAAACACCACAAAATTAGTTTTCTAGCCACCTCACTTTTGTTTACGGTCGAGCACTTGAATTCAATAATAAAATACCTAAATCAAAGTCTAAAGTACTTAATTTCAGGAAATAAATACTCATAGTCATGTAGAAAATACCTTCGAAGTTGGGGAGAACATCTAAGACTGACATGGTTGGTTTTATCAAGCATTTTACATAATAAGAACATCGATCGTCATCAACACCAAAAAATTAGTTTTCTAGCCACCTCACTTTCGTTTACGGGCGAGTACTTGAATTCAATAATAAAATACCTAAATCAAGGTCTAAAGTACCTAATTTCCGAAAATAAATACTCGTATTCATGTAGAAAATACCTGCGAATTGGGGGAGAACGTGTACGACTGAAATGGTTGGTTTTATCAAGCATTCTACATAATAAGAACATTGATCCTCATCAACACCACAAGATTAGTTTTCTAGCCACCTCACTTTCGTTTACGGTCGAGTACTTGAATTCAGTAATAAAATACCTAAATCAATGTCTAAAGTACTGCATTTCAGAAAATAAATACTCGTATTCATGTAGAAAATACCTGTCAATTGGAAGAGAACACCTAAGACTGAAATGGTTGGTTTTATCATGTATTCTACATAATAAGAACATCGATCCTCATAAACACCACAAAATTAGTTTTCTAGCCACCTCACTTTCGTTTGCGGTCGTGTACTTGAATTCAATAATAAAATACCTAAATCAAGGTCTAAAGTACTTAACTCCAGGACATAACTAGTCATATCCATGTAGCAAATACCTGCGAATTGGGGGAGAACATCTAAGACTGAAATGGTTGGTTTTATCAAGCATTCTACATAATAGGAACATTGATCCTCATCAATACCACAAAATTAGTTTTCTAGCCACCTCACTTTCGTTTACGGTCGAGTACTTGAATTCAATAATAAAATACCTAAATCAAGGTCTAAAGTACCTAACTTCCGAAAATAAATACTCGTATACATGTAGAAAATACCTGCAAATTGGGGGAGAACATCTAAGACTGAAATGGTTGGTTTTATCAAGCATTCTACATAATAAGAACATTGATCCTCATCAACACCACAAGATTAGTTTTCTAGCCACCTCACTTTCGTTTACGGTCGAGTACTTGAATTCAATAATAAAATACCTAAATCAAGGTCTAAAGTACTTAATTTCTGGAAATAAATACTCATAGTCATGTAGAAAATACATGCGAAGTGGGGGAGAACATCTAAGACTGACTGGTTTTATCAAGCATTCTTCATAATAAGAACGTTGATCCTCTTCAACACCACAAGATTAGTTTTCTAGCCACCTCACTTTCCTTTACGGTCGAGTACTTGAATTCAATAATAAAATACCTAAATCAAGGTCTAAAGTACTTAACTCCAGGAAATAACTACTCATATCCATGTAGAAAATACATGCGAATTGGGGGAGAACATCTAGGACTGAAATGGTTGGTTTTATCAAGCATTCTACATAATAAGAACATCGATCCTCATAAACACCACAAAATTAGTTTTCTAGCCACCTCACTTTTGTTTACGGTCGAGTACTTGAATTTAATAATAAAATACCTAAATCAAAGTCTAAAGTACTTAATTTTAGGAAGTAAAGACTCATAGTCATGTAGAAAATACCTTCGAAGTTGGGGAGAACATCTAAGACTGACATGGTCGGTTTTATCAAGAATTTTACATAATAAGAACATCGATCCTCATCAACACCAAAAGATTAGTTTTCTAGCCACCTCACTTTCGTTTACGGTCGAGTACTTGAATTCAATAATAAAATACCTAAATCAATGTCTAAAGTACTTAATTTTAGGAAGTAAAGACTCATAGTCATGTAGAAAATACCTTCGAAGTTGGGGAGAACATCTAAGACTGACATGGTCGATTTTATCAAGAATTTTACATAATAAGAACATCGATCCTCATCAACACCAAAAGATTAGGTTTCTAGCCACCTCACTTTCGTTTACGGTCGAGTACTTGAATTCAATAACAAAATACCTAAATCAAGGTCTAAAGTACCTAATTTCCGAAAATAAATACTCGTATTCATGTAGAAAATACCTGCAAATTGGGGGAGAACATGTAAGACTGAAATGGTTGGTTTTATCAAGCATTCTACATAATAAGAACATTGATCCTCATCAACACCACAAAATTAGTTTTCTAGCCACCTCACTTTCATTTACGGTCGAGTACTTGAATTCAATAATAAAATACCTAAATCAAGGTCTAAAGTACCTAATTTCCGAGAATAAATACTCGTATTCATGTAGAAAATACCTGCAAATTGAGGGAGAACATCTAAGACTGAAATGGTTGGTTTTATCAAGCATTCTACATAATAAGAACATTGATCCTCATCAATACCACAAGATTAGTTTTCTAGCCACCTCACTTTCGTTTACGGTCGAGTACTTGAATTTAAATCTTAAAATACCTCAATCATGGTCTAAAGTACTTAATTTCTGAAATATAAATACCCATATTCATGTAGAAAATACTTGCGAATTGGGGTAGAACATCTAAGACTGAAATGGTTGGCTTTATCAAGCATTCTACATAATAAGAACATTGATCCTCATCGACACCACAAGATTAGTTTTCTAGCTACCTCGCTTTCGTTTACGGTCGAGTACTTGAATTCAATAATAACACACCTAAATCAAGGTCTAAAGTACTTAATTTCGGGAAATAAATACTCATAGTCATGTAGAAAATACCTGCGAAGTGGGGGAGAACATCTAAGACTGACATGGTTGGTTTTATCAAGCATTCTTCATAATAAGAACGTTGATCCTCATCGACACCACAAGATTAGTTTTCTAGCTACCTCACTTTCGTTTACGGTCGAGTACTTGAATTCAATAATAACATACCTAAATCAAGGTCTAAAGTACTTAATTTCGGGAAATAAATACTCATAGTCATGTAGAAAATACCTGCGAAGTCGGGGAGAACATCTAAGACTTGCATGGTTGGTTTTATCAAGCATTCTACATAATAAGAACGTTGATCCTCATCAACACCACAAGATTAGTTTTCTAGCCACCCCACTTTTCTTTACGGTCGAGTATTTGAATTCAATAATAAAATACCTAAATCAAGGTCTAAAGTACTTAACTCCAGGAAATAACTACTCATATCCATGTAGAAAATACATGCGAATTGCGGGGGAACATCTAAGACTGAAATCGTTGGTTTTATCAAGCATTCTACATAATAAGAACATCGATCCTCATAAACACCACAAAATTAGTTTTCTAGCCACCTCACTTTTGTTTACGGTCGAGTAATTGCGTTCAATAATAAAATACCTAAATCAAGGTCTAAAGTACCTAATTTCCGAAAATAAATACTCGTATTCATGTAGAAAATACCTGCGAATTGGGGGAGAACATGTAAGACTGAAATGGTTGGTTTTATCAAGCATTCTACATAATAAGAACATTGATCCTCATCAACACCACAAAATTAGTTTTCTAGCCACCTCACTTTCATTTACGGTCGAGTACTTGAATTCAACAATAAAATACCTAAATCAAGGTCTAAAGTACCTAATTTCCGAAAATAAATACTCGTATACATGTAGAAAATACCTGGGAATTGGGGGAGAACATCTAAGACTGAAATGGTTGGTTTTATCAAGCATTCTACATAATAAGAACATTGATCCTCATCAATACCACAAAATTAGTTTTCCAGCCACCTCACTTTCGTTTACGGTCGAGTACTTGAATTCAATAATAAAATACCTCAATCATGGGCTAAAGTACTTAATTTCAGAAAATAAATACTCATATTCATGTAGAAAATACCTGCGAATTGGGGTAGAACATCTAAGACTGAAATGGTTGGTTTTATCAAGCATTCTACATAATAAGAACATTGATACCTCATCGAAACCACAAGATTAGTTTTCTAGCCACCTCACTTTCGTTTACGGTCGAGTACTTGAATTCAATAATAAATACCTAAATCAAGGTCTAAAGTACTTAATTTCTGGAAATAAATACTCATAGTCATGTAGAAAATACCTGCGAAGTGGGGGAGAACATCTAAGACTGACATGGTTGGTTTTATCAAGCATTCTTCATAATAAGAACGTTGATCCTCATCAACACCACAAGATTAGTTTTCTAGCCACCTCACTTTCCTTTACGGTCGAGTACTTGAATTCAATAATAAAATACCTAAATCAAGGTCTAAAGTACTTAACTCCAGGAAATAACTACTCATATCCATGTAGTAAATACATGCGAATTGGGGGAGAACATCTAAGACTGAAATGGTTGGTTTTATCAAGCATTCTACATAATAAGAACATCGATCCTCATAAACACCACAAAATTAGTTTTCTAGCCACCTCACTTTTGTTTACGGTCGAGTACTTGAATTCAACAATAAAATACCTAAATCAAAGTCTAAAGTACTTAATTTTAGGAAGTAAAGACTCATAGTCATGTAGAAAATACCTTCGAAGTTGGGGAGAACATCTAAGACTGACATGGTCGGTTTTATCAAGAATTTTACATAATAAGAACATCGATCCTCATCAACACCAAAAGATTAGTTTTCTAGCCACCTCACTTTCGTTTACGGTCGAGTACTTGAATTCAATAATAAAATACCTAAATCAAGGTCTAAAGTACTTAATTTCGGGAAATAAATACTCATAGTCATGTAGAAAATACCTGCGAAGTCGGGGAGAACATCTAAGACTGGCATGGTTGGTTTTATCAAGCATTCTACATAATAAGAACGTTGATCCTCATCAACACCACAAGATTAGTTTTCTAGCCACCCCACTTTTCTTTACGGTCGAGTATTTGAATTCAATAATAAAATACCTAAATCAAGGTCTAAAGTACTTAACTCCAGGAAATAACTACTCATATCCATGTAGAAAATACATGTGAATTGCGGGGGAACATCTAAGACTGAAATCGTTGGTTTTATCAAGCATTCTACATAATAAGAACATCGATCCTCATAAACACCACAAATTAGTTTTCTAGCCACCTCACTTTTGTTTACGGTCGAGTAATTGCATTCAATAATAAAATACCTAAATCAAGGTCTAAAGTACCTAATTTCCGAAAATAAATACTCGTATTCATGTAGAAAATACCTGCGAATTGGGGGAGAACATGTAAGACTGAAATGGTTGGTTTTATCAAGCATTCTACATAATAAGAACATTGATCCTCATCAACACCACAAAATTAGTTTTCTAGCCACCTCACTTTCATTTACGGTCGAGTACTTGAATTCAATAATAAAATACCTAAATCAAGGTCTAAAGTACCTAATTTCCGAAAATAAATACTCGTATTCATGTAGAAAATACCTGCAAATTGAGGGAGAACATCTAAGACTGAAATGGTTGGTTTTATCAAGCATTCTACATAATAAGAACACTGATCCTCATCAATACCACAAGATTAGTTTTCTAGCCACCTCACTTTCGTTTACGGTCGAGTACTTGAATTCAATAATAAAATACCTCAATCATGGTCTAAAGTACTTAATTTCAGAAAATAAATACTCATATTCATGTAGAAAATACCTGCGAATTGGTGTAGAACATCTAAGACTGAAATGGTTGGTTTTATCAAGCATTCTACATAATAAGAACATTGATACCTCATCGAAACCACAAGATTAGTTTTCTAGCCACCTCACTTTCGTTTACGGTCGAGTACTTGAATTCAATAATAAAATACCTAAATCAAGGTCTAAAGTACTTAATTTCTGGAAATAAATACTCATAGTCATGTAGAAAATACCTGCGAAGTGGGGGAGAACATCTAAGACTGACATGGTTGGTTTTATCAAGCATTCTTCATAATAAGAACGTTGATCCTCATCAACACCACAAGATTAGTTTTCTAGCCACCTCACTTTCCTTTACGGTCGAGTACTTGAATTCAATAGTAAAATACCTAAATCAAGGTCTAAAGTACTTAACTCCAGGAAATAACTACTCATATCCATGTAGAAAATACATGCGAATTGGGGGAGAACATCTAAGACTGAAATGGTTGGTTTTATCAAGCATTCTACATAATAAGAACATCGATCCTCATAAACACCACAAAATTGGTTTTCTAGCCACCTCACTTTTGTTTACGGTCGAGTACTTGAATTCAATAATAAAATAGCTAAATCAAAGTCTAAAGTACTTAATTTTAGGAAGTAAAGACTCATAGTCATGTAGAAAATACCTTTGAAGTTGGGGAGAACATCTAAGACTGACATGGTCGGTTTTATCAAGAATTTTACATAATAAGAACATCGATCCTCATCAACACCAAAAGATTAGTTTTCTAGCCACCTCACTTCCGTTTACGGTCGAGTACTTGAATTCAATAATAAAATACCTAAATCAAGGTCTAAAGTACCTAATTTCCGAAAATAAATACTCGTATTCATGTAGAAAATACCTGCGAATTGGAGGAGAACATGTAAGACTGAAATGGTTGGTTTTATCAAGCATTCTACATAATAAGAACATTGATCCTCATCAACACCACAAAAGTAGTTTTCTAGCCACCTCACTTTCATTTACGGTCGAGTACTTGAATTCAATAATAAAATACCTAAATCAAGGTCTAAAGTACCTAATTTCCGAAAATAAATACTCGTATTCATGTAGAAAATACCTGCAAATTGAGGGAGAACATCTAAGACTGAAATGGTTGGTTTTATCAAGCATTCTACATAATAAGAACATTGATCCTCATCAATACCACAAGATTAGTTTTCTAGCCACCTCACTTTCGTTTACGTTCGAGTACTTGAATTCAATAATAAAATACCTCAAGCATGGTCTAAAGTACTTAATTTCAGAAAATAAATACCCATATTCATGTAGAAAATACTTGCGAATTGGGGTAGAACATCTAAGACTGAAATGGTTGGCTTTATCAAGCATTCTACATAATAAGAACATTGATCCTCATCGACACCACAAGATTAGTTTTCTAGCTACCTCACTTTCGTTTACGGTCGAGTACTTGAATTCAATAATAACATACCTAAATCAAGGTCTAAAGTACTTAATTTCGGGAAATAAATACTCATAGTCATGTAGAAAATACCTGCGAAGTGGGGGAGAACATCTAAGACTGACATGGTTGGTTTTATCAAGCATTCTTCATAATAAGAACGTTGATCCTCATCAATACCACAAAATTAGTTTTCTAGCCACCTCACTTTCGTTTACGGTCGAGTACTTGAATTCAATAATAAAATACCTAAATCAAGGTCTAAAGTACCTAACTTCCGAAAATAAATACTCGTATACATGTAGAAAATACCTGCAAATTGGGGGAGAACATCTAAGACTGAAATGGTTGGTTTTATCAAGCATTCTACATAATAAGAACATTGATCCTCATCAACACCACAAGATTAGTTTTCTAGCCACCTCACTTTCGTTTACGGTCGAGTACTTGAATTCAATAATAAAATACCTAAATCAAGGTCTAAAGTACTTAATTTCTGGAAATAAATACTCATAGTCATGTAGAAAATACATGCGAAGTGGGGAGAACATCTAAGACTGACTGGTTTTATCAAGCATTCTTCATAATAAGAACGTTGATCCTCTTCAACACCACAAGATTAGTTTTCTAGCCACCTCACTTTCCTTTACGGTCGAGTACTTGAATTCAATAATAAAATACCTAAATCAAGGTCTAAAGTACTTAACTCCAGGAAATAACTACTCATATCCATGTAGAAAATACATGCGAATTGGGGGAGAACATCTAAGACTGAAATGGTTGGTTTTATCAAGCATTCTACATAATAAGAACATCGATCCTCATAAACACCACAAAATTAGTTTTCTAGCCACCTCACTTTTGTTTACGGTCGAGTACTTGAATTCAATAATAAAATACCTAAATCAAAGTCTAAAGTACTTAATTTTAGGAAGTAAAGACTCATAGTCATGTAGAAAATACCTTCGAAGTTGGGGAGAACATCTAAGACTGACATGGTCGGTTTTATCAAGAATTTTACATAATAAGAACATCGATCCTCATCAACACCAAAAGATTAGTTTTCTAGCCACCTCACTTTCGTTTACGGTCGAGTACTTGAATTCAATAATAAAATACCTAAATCAAGGTCTAAAGTACCTAATTTCCGAAAATAAATACTCGTATACATGTAGAAAATACCTGGGAATTGGGGGAGAACATCTAAGACTGAAATGGTTGGTTTTATCAAGCATTCTACATAATAAGAACATTGATCCTCATCAATACCACAAAATTAGTTTTCTAGCCACCTCACTTTCGTTTACGGTCGAGTACTTGAATTCAATAATAAAATACCTCAATCATGGTCTAAAGTACTTAATTTCAGAAAATAAATACTCATATTCATGTAGAAAATACCTGCGAATTGGGGTAGAACATCTAAGACTGAAATGGTTGGTATTATCAAGCATTCTACACAATAAGAACATTGATACCTCATCGAAACCACAAGATTAGTTTTCTAGCCACCTCACTTTCGTTTACAGTCGAGTACTTGAATTCAATAATAAAATACCTAAATCAAGGTCTAAAGTACTTAATTTCTGGAAATAAATACTCATGTCATGTAGAAAATACCTGCGAAGTAGGGAAGAACATCTAAGACTGACATGATTGGTTTTATCAAGCATTCTTCATAATAAGAACGTTGATCCTCATCAATACCACAAGATTAGTTTTCTAGCCACCTCACTTTCGTTTACGTTCGAGTACTTGAATTCAATAATAAAATACCTCAATCATGGTCTAAAGTACTTAATTTTAGAAAAAAAATACTCATATTCATGTAGAAAATACCTGCGAATTGGGGTAGAACATCTAAGACTGAAATGGTTGGTTTTATCAAGCATTCTACATAATAAGAACATTGATACCTCATCGAAACCACAAGATTAGTTTTCTAGCCACCTCACTTTCGTTTACGGTCGAGTACTTGAATTCAATAATAAAATACCTAAATCAAGGTCTAAAGTACTTAATTTCTGGAAATAAATACTCATAGTCATGTAGAAAATACCTGCGAAGTGGGGGAGAACATCTAAGACTGACATGGTTGGTTTTATCAAGCATTCTTCATAATAAGAACGTTGATCCTCATCAACACCACAAGATTAGTTTTCTAGCCACCTCACTTTCCTTTACGGTCGAGTACTTGAATTCAATAGCAAAATACCTAAATCAAGGTCTAAAGTACTTAACTCCAGGAAATAACTACTCATATCCATGTAGAAAATACATGCGAATTGGGGGAGAACATCTAAGACTGAAATGGTTGGTTTTATCAAGCATTCTACATAATAAGAACATCGATCCTCATAAACACCACAAAATTAGTTTTCTAGCCACCTCACTTTTGTTTACGGTCGAGTACTTGAATTCAATAATAAAATAGCTAAATCAAAGTCTAAAGTACTTAATTTTAGGAAGTAAAGACTCATAGTCATGTAGAAAATACCTTCGAAGTTGGGGTGAACATCTAAGACTGACATGGTCGGTTTTATCAAGAATTTTACATAATAAGAACATCGATCCTCATCAACACCAAAAGATTAGTTTTCTAGCCACCTCACTTCCGTTTACGGTCGAGTACTTGAATTCAATAATAAAATACCTAAATCAAGGTCTAAAGTACCTAATTTCCGAAAATAAATACTCGTATTCATGTAGAAAATACCTGCGAATTGGAGGAGAACATGTAAGACTGAAATGGTTGGTTTTATCAAGCATTCTACATAATTAGAACATTGATCCTCATCAACACCACAAAATTAGTTTTCTAGCCACCTCACTTTCATTTACGGTCGAGTACTTGAATTCAATAATAAAATACCTAAATCAAGGTCTAAAGTACCTTATTTCCGAAAATAAATACTCGTATTCATGTAGAAAATACCTGCAAATTGAGGGAGAACATCTAAGACTGAAATGGTTGGTTTTATCAAGCATTCTACATAATAAGAACATTGATCCTCATCAATACCACAAGATTAGTTTTCTAGCCACCTCACTTTCGTTTACGTTCGAGTACTTGAATTCAATAATAAAAATACCTCAAGCATGGTCTAAAGTACTTAATTTCAGAAAATAAATACCCATATTCATGTAGAAAATACTTGCGAATTGGGGTAGAACATCTAAGACTGAAATGGTTGGCTTTATCAAGCATTCTACATAATAAGAACATTGATCCTCATCGACACCACAAGATTAGTTTTCTAGCTACCTCACTTTCGTTTACGGTCGAGTACTTGAATTCAATAATAACATACCTAAATCAAGGTCTAAAGTACTTAATTTCGGGAAATAAATACTCATAGTCATGTAGAAAATACCTGCGAAGTGGGGGAGAACATCTAAGACTGACATGGTTGGTTTTATCAAGCATTCTTCATAATAAGAACGTTGATCCTCATCAACACCACAAGATTAGTATTCTAGCCACCTCACTTTCCTTTACGGTCGAGTACTTGAATTCAATAATAAAATACCTAAATCAAGGTCTAAAGTACCTAATTTCCGAAAATAAATACTCGTATTCATGTAGAAAATACCTGCGAATTGGGGGAGAACATGTAAGACTGAAATGGTTGGTTTTATCAAGCATTCTACATAATAAGAACATTGATCCTCATCAACACCACAAAATTAGTTTTCTAGCCACCTCACTTTCATTTACGGTCGAGTACTTGAATTCAATAATAAAATACCTAAATCAAGGTCTAAAGTACCTAATTTCCGAAAATAAATACTCGTATTCATGTAGAAAATACCTGCGAATTGGAGGAGAACATGTAAGACTGAAATGGTTGGTTTTATCAAGCATTCTACATAATTAGAACATTGATCCTCATCAACACCACAAAATTAGTTTTCTAGCCACCTCACTTTCATTTACGGTCGAGTACTTGAATTCAATAATAAAATACCTAAATCAAGGTCTAAAGTACCTTATTTCCGAAAATAAATACTCGTATTCATGTAGAAAATACCTGCAAATTGAGGGAGAACATCTAAGACTGAAATGGTTGGTTTTATCAAGCATTCTACATAATAAGAACATTGATCCTCATCAATACCACAAGATTAGTTTTCTAGCCACCTCACTTTCGTTTACGTTCGAGTACTTGAATTCAATAATAAAATACCTCAAGCATGGTCTAAAGTACTTAATTTCAGAAAATAAATACCCATATTCATGTAGAAAATACTTGCGAATTGGGGTAGAACATCTAAGACTGAAATGGTTGGCTTTATCAAGCATTCTACATAATAAGAACATTGATCCTCATCGACACCACAAGATTAGTTTTCTAGCTACCTCACTTTCGTTTACGGTCGAGTACTTGAATTCAATAATAACATACCTAAATCAAGGTCTAAAGTACTTAATTTCGGGAAATAAATACTCATAGTCATGTAGAAAATACCTGCGAAGTGGGGGAGAACATCTAAGACTGACATGGTTGGTTTTATCAAGCATTCTTCATAATAAGAACGTTGATCCTCATCAACACCACAAGATTAGTATTCTAGCCACCTCACTTTCCTTTACGGTCGAGTACTTGAATTCAATAATAAAATACCTAAATCAAGGTCTAAAGTACCTAATTTCCGAAAATAAATACTCGTATTCATGTAGAAAATACCTGCGAATTGGGGGAGAACATGTAAGACTGAAATGGTTGGTTTTATCAAGCATTCTACATAATAAGAACATCGATCCTCATAAACACCACAAAATTAGTTTTCTAGCCACCTCACTTTTGTTTACGGTCGAGTACTTGAATTCAATAATAAAATACCTAAATCAAAGTCTAAAGTTATTGGTCCCGAAATGCACCAACAAGGAATCAAAGAGGCTAAATGGAATGAAGAAGGGAGAGTTTCTCACCTTGGAGTGTGTGTAGTGTGTGAAAATAAGAGTAAGCCTTTTGATCTTTGATTAGCTTTCAAAGTGAGTTGGTAAAACCTTATATACCACATTAACCCTAGGTATATTAAGGCCCAATCACTAATAATAAAATAATTACTATCTAGTCCAAAGCCCAAGCTAAAGATAATTACATAATTAATCCTAAGACTTAAACTATTGACACAACCAATTAAGTATCCTAACAATCTCCCCCTTTGTGTCAATTGTTGGGAGTCTTGAATCTTGGGCGTTGGGATGGTGGATTACCGTGTGAGTGTTTCGCGAAGCCCTAGCTTGAACTCGAAGGCGTGGAGATTCCTTCGAAGAACCATTCTATCAGCTATAACGTCAATGAGCTTCGCGAACTTGGATCGGCAGAGGGAACTTCTTCTGAAAGTATGTGGCAGATCTTCATTAATTTGTCTTGGATGATGGTGAGCGTTCCATCCGAGAACTTTGCCACTTCAGAGCAGCGCAGCATCCTCATCTTTCCCTTATAGTTCGAGTAGGCGACCGCCGGATCGTCTCCGTCGATCACATCGCCCTCTCGGTAGTCTTGAAAGATGGGCGAGTCAGATTCACCTTCTTTAGGTTGTGCTCCACCGCCATATGCAGATCATGGGTGGCGAAGAATCTGACCTGTCGGAGCATGTGGCGTTTGATAGCCACATATCCCATGGTGACCGGTTCAGCACGTATGAGATGTCCAGAACTTCTGAGGACGAGTCTGAACTGCTTCATGGATTCCAGCATGCTGTACAGGTCGCCCAGGCGCAGAAACTTGAAGTCCGCCTCACTGACTTCACAGTAGCTCTCATCCTGCCTCATTACCGTGAATACTGGGTAATGGACAGGTCCTTTGGATCCTTGGCGGAGGTCAGTGACTTTGCAGATGGGGGCCCGACTCATTTCCTGAGCGATGTTTTCCTCATCGGATAGCGTCCTATTTGTGCATTTGTGGCACAGAAGGCTCCATCGATAGAGTTGCTTCTTTCTCTCGCTCCAACTTTGGATGTTCATCAGCTCATACTCGTCGAAGGTGGTGATGATCTGCTCCTTGCGTCGCCAGATCCTCTTCCTGATCTCTTCTTGAAACGGTGCGGTGATCTTTTTGTTTTCCCACGGTGCTTCCGGTATATCCACCGTGGGTGCATCCGTTTGAGCAGCAGGGGCCTCAGTTTGCTGCGCTTGGAATTGCAGGATGTCCTCAAGCTCGGCCGGTTCAGCGTCGTACTCCTCTCCGTCCTCGTTGTCTGCTGTGTTGATCAGCGTTAGTGAGGCTTCCATCAGCAGACGTCGAGCGTTTTCCACCAGCTTCCTGGCTGCTACTGCATCGACGGGTGTGTACAGCCATTCATCGTTGAAGATGTAGGCTTCGATCTCGTTCTGTGCGCAGTAGACGTCCTCGGGAGCTACGTTGGGGTCGGTGTTGAGAGGAGTGTCGCTGTGTGGCGGCGAGGGTGCTGTTTCGGAGGAGTTTATGGATTGTGGGGATGGTTGTGGTGGAGATTCTGGTGGTTCGGTTGAGGTGATGGTTTTGGCAAGGATGATTTGGGTGACGGGTGGTGTAGATGTGGTGGTGGCCTCTAACGTCGATGTGAAAGCTAGAGGTTCTGAGGTGGTGGGTGGAGACGATGCTGAGGTGGTCTCTAACGTCGATGTGACGATTAGAGTTTCGGAGACGGTAATGGGTGGTGGTGAGGGTGATTTGGCTAGTGACTCATGGTGAACAAGGTGGGATTTTTGGCTAGTGGGTTGTGAGGTTTGTGGTGCGGGCATCGTTTCAGGTCCAGAGGAGGAGGGCGGCGTCGATTGCATGAATCCTTGGGATTGTGAGCCCAGCTGCCTATTCTCCCCCTCGCGGCGATCTTGATCATCATCTTCATCGTCGCGCCTGGTCCTGCTAGATTCGCCTTGAGCACGGCAGGACATCGGTTGAGTCAAGATGCGCTTCATCTCCTGTTCTTCCTCGTCAAGTTCCGTCATCGATTCGAATCGGGCTCGGAGGATGTAGAAGAGCTCCTTGGCAGAGATGGAGGAGAGAAGAGCATCTGCGTCCGTGTGTTGCATGGGTGGTGGCGTCTCCGGGGCCACACCTTTGCCTTTGTCGACGGTGGACGCATCGAGACGCGCGTAGACTTGATCAAGAATCGACGCCTCAAGAGTCTTTGCAAACTCTTGAAGACGTGTCTCTAGCGCGGTCTCGGTGACGAATTGGGGTAAAGTAAACAGGTTGGAATCACGGAGAAATCCAACTGACACCGACTCGGTGAATATCGCCGATCGGCCGCCCGTTTGCACAAGTCTGGAAAAGACGGGGTCACTCAGACTTCCCGTTAGCATCGTCGATGAGACAGACTCAATCGAATGATGGCCTAGGCTCACGGTTGTTGTGATGTTGGCCGTGCTAGGTCTTCCGCTCTCAGTCACAGAGACATCAGCGAGCGTTCTGACAGAGTCACGAAGACTCTGTGGTGCGGTATGAGGTGTATGTGTCCTAGAAATGGGAGAAATTATGGGGAGTGAGGGCACTAGACTCGATGTGCATGAAGAGGATGCAGTCTGAGGCGAGGGACTGCTTGTTTCAACATCGATCATCTCCAAGTGGGATGTCGATGGTATACGTGGCTCCTCGTGGAATGAAATACCTTCCTGTAGAGAGGAAGATAAGTGGATTGGTGGGGTTTGTTTGCGTGGTTGAGCCAGATGCCACGTCTTCTACTCGGGAGGTGAACACATCACCTCCTGTACCTATTGGTTCGGCTCGGCTTATTTGTGGCTGAGGAGGTCGATCGTGTTTTTGTTTCGATCGACGCTCCGTGGGACGGCTTACGTCATCCTTTTTTCGGAACGCGGGTGGAAGAGGATGCGGCGTGACTCGATGACTTTTTGGAGGTGGTGGTGGGGGGTTGGCTAGTCCCGAGGTTAGGAGCAGGGGGGTTGATCTGCTCCGTAGGGACAGTGGATAGAGGGCGCGGGGTTTCACGGAAGGATGCGGTTGAGGCACGGTATTCTTGGACGTGCGGGTTGGTCTGGTCGGCGTAGGCGAGCACGTCGTCCGGAATCACCATTGCGTGTCGATCCTTCGCCGGTGTGTTCTTCTTGGCGAACTTCTCGACAGTTGGGATTTGGAAGTGCTCTGCTGCCGGACGGATGCGGATGTTGGTTGAGTGCAGGCGGAAGTGCTTGATCAGAGCTGGGAGCCATCGCATGTATGGGACGAAGCGGTTCGGGACTCCCTTGGCGACTTCCCGGTCGCGTCGCTGGATCATCGAGACTAGGTCCACCCAGATGATGTCGGCGTAGCTGTACTTGCGGTTGTGAGCGATGCCGTCATGATTCTGAGGATTTGAATGTTTCCGCGGTCCTGACCAGCATGCTTTCCTGACATACACTTGTTCACCAGCAGGTACAGTGTCCGCCAGGGTTGTGGTAGATTGCGGGTGGTGACTTCACTGAGGACAAGTGGGCCTTTCTTCTTCTTGGTATCTGGTTGATAGCCCAGTCTGTCGATGTCTTCAATGAGTTGGTCGTGTGTTGGTGGTGGATCGTAGGGTGAGTAGACCGGGAGTTGAAGAACATCTTGGAGTATTTTGGGTGTGAGGACCACCGTTTCTTGATCGATATGGGCGGATAAGGTCTTGGCAAGGCGTAGTGGTCCAGCTATCTGCAGCGTATGCCAGAATTGTTGAAGGTACACCTGTGCTTCTGGTTCGCCATGAGTGAGGGCGTGGCGAAGTGGGTGCCCTTTGAGAATTTCTATAATAACGGGGGCATCGCACCGAAAACTGTTCAAGTCCACCATATAGTTGTTGGGAATCAGGGCCGCCCATTGACTTAGTGGGAAGATCTCCTCGGGTGGTGGGACATAAGTGCGCGCGTGGAGTTCGATGCGAGCGACCTCTCTTTGGTTGGCAGCCGCCTCAAGTGCTTCAAGTGTATTTTGATCTTTGTCAGTCATATCTGTGCTTTACAGTAATCGTAATAAGATTAGTACTGACTAAGTCACGAAAATGATAAAAATAGACATAGAATTGCCCAAGATTATATATAAGAAAATTTTCGCATTTTGTGTAAAATTTAGCAAGTATGGAAAATTTTCGTAAGTTAAGAAATCTCGCACGTTGTCAAAATTTTCGTATGTAATGAGAAAAATTCGCAACTTATCTTTGTTTCAAGGGATTTTCTCATGTTTCAAGAAATTTCGCACTCAGCCACAAAATTTTGCACGTTAAGAAATTTTCTCATGTTTCAAGGAAATTCGCACTTAGCATATAATGAAAATTTCGCACGTTGATGTGTTTTCTCGTTCGGAGTGAATTTTCGCATGCATCTAGCTGTAATGAAATTTTCGCACTCAGCATATAATGAATTTTCTCACTTAGCATATAAGAGATCTAGTATAAAAGGAAAAACTTCGCAGGTTAAATGGAAGTTTCGCGGATTGAAAAATTTTTGTTCACTGTAGATGCGAGAAAAGTGAATATGCGAAAATCTGGATTATGAAGTGAAGTATATGAAATTTTCGCGGGTTGAAAATTCTTTGTGAATTGAGAAAATTTTTGGTTCACTGTAGATGCGAGAAAAGTGAATATGCGAAAATCTGGATTATGAAGTGAAGTATATGAAATTTTCGCGGGACTTCACTTGCTGTAGCAGCGAAATTTTAACATATGTAAATTCTCGTATGAAACTTTCTCAGATAAAATTTCGCGAGACCTCACTCACTGTAGTCCAAGAATTTTCTCGGGTAAAATAAAAGTTTCGCGGGGCCTATCTAACTGTAGCAGCGAATTTTAATAATTAAAGTAATTTATCTGAGAATGTTTTTCTCGGTGAAATAAAAATTTCGCGGGGCTATACTCACTGTAGCGCAGGAATTTTCTCGGGTAACTTAAAATTTCGCGGGGCGTTACTCACTGTAGCAGCGAAATTTAACGATTAAAGCAATTTTTCTAAGAATTTTTCGCGGTGAAGAACACAGTTGAAAAAGTGCGAGACAGCGCAATCAATTTTTGCCTTAGACCTACTCAAATCTTAACAAAAATGCAATAATTTGGACTCAATCGACTCGTAATAGGATGGGAAATACATATTTGTTGGATTTAAACATTAAAAGCCTAACATTCGTTCGATTCAGAGCCGAGAAAGTTTTAACCCTAACCAAGCAGATTTAATCGAAACGGGCAAAACAGGGTAAATCGAACAGAAATTAGGTTATTTAAGATGTATTCATACCGAAAAGCTGATTTGCGATGATGGAGTTAGCAGGAAACGAAGTTTGAATGCAGATTTTGACGATGACGATGATGCGGGGAGTTGCGAATTTTTGAAAGAGGGGTTGCGAATTTTTTGAATTTTCTCGGGATTTTTAGGATAGTGAAAAATGTTGAGGGTTTTGGGGTTTTACGATTGTAGACACTGTACATGCGAAATTTTTGAGTAAATGGGCCGAAATTTCGCGGGCTTGGTTAAAAATTCAACGTAGCTGAGTTTCGCGGACTTGGACCCAATTTTTGACTTATTTTGACCAGAAAATTTGAAATTCAGCCCAAAATGTTTTGATCGGTCCGATTTTGACTCAGTTTGACCAGACTTTAAAATTTCAACCCAAAATATTTTTAAAACTCCCCCTTAATCGTAAAACTTCCCGTTTTAAATAATGAAATATCGGATGCTCCCCCTTAATCGAAAAATTCCCGTTTTAAATAATGAAATATCAGATGCTCCCCCTTAATCGAAAAATTCCCGTTTTAAATAATGAAATATCAGATGCTCCCCCTTAATCTAAAAACTCCCCCTCAACAGACATAATCCAGAAGACACATAGAAAATGAAGTGAAGTGAAAATGAGATATGTACACTTTATCAAAGTTCATGTAGGATCGATTGATCACAACTGAATATTCAACATACCCAACATAGTCACTAGGTGTTGGAATCGTTTGACATCCAACGGTTTTGTGAAAATGTCGGCCAGTTGATCTTCAGTTGTGATGTAGTGCAATTCAATCGTGCCTTGCTCGACATGTTCTTTGATGAAGTGATGACGGATATCTATGTGTTTTGTTCTTGAGTGATGTACAGGATTACTCGTCATCGCGATGGCACTTTTTGAGTCACAATAGATGGGAATTTTATCAACATGAAAATTAAAGTCTCGTAGTTGGGTTCTCATCCACAAAAGCTGTGAACAGCAACTAGCGGCGGCAACATATTCTGCCTCCGTCGACGAAGTTGAGACACAGTTTTGTTTTCGAGACGACCAACTTACGAGTTTACCGCCCAAGAAGTGTGCAGCTCCAGAGGTGCTTTTTCGGTCCATCTTGCATCCTGCATAATCCGAGTCAGAGAATCCAACCAATTTGAAGTCCGATAGAGTGGGGTACCACAAACCCAGATTGGGTGTTCCTTTGAGATAGCGGAGAATCCTTTTGACAGCAGTGAGATGGGATTCCTTTGGTGTGGCCTGAAAACGAGCGCAGATTCCTGTCGAGAGGACGATATCCGGTCGACTAGCAGTAAGGTACAGAAGAGATCCTATTACCCTCGATAAACGGTTTGGTCAACGGGAACACCAGATGTGTCCGCGTCGGGTCGGCCAGAGGGTGACATAGGTGTAGCAGCAGTCTTAGCATCCTTCATTCCATACTTCTCGAGGATGTCATGGATGTATTTGGACTGATTGATGAAGATTCCGTTGGGGAGTTGCTTTACTTGAAGACCAAGAAAGAAATTCAGTTCACCCATCATACTCATTTCGAATTTCTCTTTCATCAATTCTGCGAACTCTTCGCACAGTTGAGGTTTAGTCGATCCAAAAATGATGTCATCGACATAAATCTGTACAATCATGATGTCCGGGCCGCTCCGCTTTGTGAAGAGAGTTGTATCCAGAGATCCTTTCTTGAATCCAGACTGAACAAGGAAATCTGAAAGGACGTCATACCAAGCTCGGGGAGCCTGTTTTAGTCCGTAGAGGGCCTTGTAGAGTCGATAAACGTGATGAGGAAACTCTACGCTCAAGAACCCTTCAGGTTGATCAACGTACACTTCTTCTTTGAGAAATCCATTCAGAAATGCAGTCTTTACGTCCATTTGGTAGACTTTGAAGTTCTTGTGAGCAGCAAAGGCAAGGAACATTCGTATGGCTTCGATCCTGGCAACTGGGGCGAAAGTTTCATCGTAGTCGATGCCTTATTGTTGGTTGTACCCCTTAGCCACAAGTCTTGCTTTATTGCGAATAACAACACCATCTTCATCCTTTTTGTTCTTAAAGATCCATTTTGTGCCGATAATGGATCTATTGTGAGGTCGTGGTACGAGTTCCCAAACTTGTAAGCGTTCAAACTGATTTATTTCCTCCTGCATTGCAATCAGCCAATCAGGATCGTTGAGAGCTTCTGCTACTCGTGATGGTTCGACTTGACTGAGATAGCAAGCAAACAAACTTTCATTCATCGTAGCCGAACGTGTCGAAACACCGGATGTGGGATCCCCAATAATCTGATCGGTAGGGTGAGAGCGAGCCCAAAGTGGTACGTTGGTTTGTGAGGAGCTGGCCGCATTTGTGTCTATTTGAAACTCATTAGGTTGGGGCCCGGTGTCCGAAGAAGAGATCTCAATCGTATTAAATTGAGAGGGTTCTGCGTCAGAATCAGCAATATTCCCAGGGTTGGGTAGTATGTCGTCTTCGTTGAGATTGAGTGCATCCAAGTTTGGAGGGACGACGTTATTGCCGGTAGCTGGTGGTGTAGGTGGAGTGGGTGCTGCAGTAGGTTGAGTGGTGGCGACGGGAGTCTTGGGAACTGGGTAGAAGTACTCGAAGAGCAAATCAAGATCTAGTTCACCACAATTGCCCTCAGACGAGGAAGTTCCCGCCGTTGAAGGTTGACCTTTTGTCAACGTCTGTAGAAGACCTGGTTCTGGACTGATATGGCCAGAAGCTGTGAGATCGCCTTCGCTTTCGTCAAAAGTGACATTCGTGCTTTCTATTACTGACCGTTTCTCCTTCAGATAGACTCTGTATGCTTTTGAGTTTAGTGAGTATCCAACAAAGATGCCTTCAAGAGCTTTTGGATCAAGCTTCCCAAGATGTTGACGATCATTGGCCACAAAACATCGGCAACCGAAGGCCCTTAGATAAGATATATCGGGGATACGACGGTTATTCAGCATCTCGTATGGGGTGCGGTTGAATCTCTTGTGGATGGAAGCCCGGTTCTGTGTGTAGCAGGCCGTTTGAATAGCTTCGCCCCAAAGAGAATGAGGAAGTCTGGATTGTATGAGAAGAGTCCTAGCTGCTTCAACTAGTGTCCTGTTCTTGCGCTCAACAACACCATTCTGTTCCGGTGTCTTCACAGCTGAGAACTGTTGAGTGATGCCCTGAGTGGCATAGAAATCACTGAGCTTCTTGTTCTTAAACTCAGTTCCGTTGTCAGTTCTGATAATCCGAACCTTCTGTCGATGAAGAGTTTGGGACGTAACAACAAACTCGATGATTATATCAGGAACTTCATCCTTTGTGCGAATGAGTTTCGTCCACGTGTAGCGTGAAAAATCGTCGACTATCACCAGAATATACCGTCTTCCTCCGAGTGTGGCCGTAGGCATTGGGCCACATAGATCCATATGTAAGAGCTCGAGGATGAGCTTAGAGGACGGTGTTTCCTTAGAGACATGAGACGATCGCTTCATCTTCCCCAATTCACAGACAGAGCAGAGCTGTTCCTTATGATATGTCAGTTGGGGTAGACCGTTGACGAGTTTATTCTGACGCAGTTTGTTGATGGTCTTGAAATTGAGATGTGAAAGACGTCGGTGCCATAAATCGTTCAACTTGGGTGCGGCTCGAGAGAGAAGGCATACTGGTCGAGAGGTCTTAAGGTTGAGTACATAAAGGTGGGACGTGCGCGTTCCAGAAAGAAGAGATTGTCCTGAGGCATCTATAATGCTGCAGATGTCAGATTCGAAGAGAACCTTGTATCCTTTGTCGCAGAATCGACCAATGCTGAAGAGATTGTAGCTCAAACCCTCGACAAAGGAGATGCCCTTGATTGTCAGTTTATCGTGCACGAGATCGCAAGTTCCTAGAATCGGCGCCATTTGACTGTTTCCGAAGGAGACCCTTCCGAGATAGCGCTCGGAGAAGTTGCTCAACAACTCCTTATTCCCTGTCATGTGTGTGGAGCAACCTGAGTCTAGATACCACACATGACAGACCTGCAAACATTTAGCAAACGTTGGGTCCCCGTTTTCGAACGGGACATTCTTGTGATATATGTAAAGTTTTTATGCGCTTTATGGGAAATGTGGTTTCTAAATCAGATTGTGTTGTTTCTAATTTAGCTTTCCCTTTGTCGTTTGTTTGATTAGGCGGGATTATGGTTTTTCTAACCCATATTTTCCTAACATGTGCTTGCATGTGTGGTGCCTTATACATGAATTGGCGTGTGGAATGCGGTTGTCGTTTTTGTGCTTTGGTTTTGGTCGCCTTTGGCTTGCGAGTAGTAGGTGAGTTTGCGTTTGACGACGAGAGGCGTTTTCGCTTGACCTTAGGTTTAGGCGAGATGAGAGAATTCAAAGACGTCGTAGATGAAGTTCGCTTGCGTGGTCGGAGTGTTGCGTGTTCATGTGTTTCATATTCATGGAAGCGTGGGAGGACAAATTCATTGCAGCAGCACATAGACATAAGCTTGGTAAAAGAAAGATGAGTTTTGGCAACATAATTGTCTACGACCTTAGGACATTGGGATTCAGTACATAGAGAGGTAGAATGAATATAGGATGGTCTTTTCTTCTTGTCATCGAAGAGCGGATTCTCCTTTATTTGGTACGAGCTCCCTTCCAGAGACGTCGAGCTCACATTCCCTGTATCCATAAGAATACTAGAGTTAGTGTTAGTACATGTGTCGGCTTCAGGAGTCATCTTCGCCGTCCTCTTACATTTACATGTTTGAGAGTCGGGTACTTGACTTGACATAGAAGGTTTGTTCGTATTATGAGATTGTTCTAGGGTAAAGATTTTGTAAAGTAGATCTTCTCGCTCTTTTGCAAAGGCTTTTCGCTCTACTTCTATGGTTCGTTCTAGTTCTGCTATGACTAGAAGTTTCTCTGGGACATAGATGCGAGAAAGTGCTTCTCGGAGAGCGATTTCCTGTTCTTCAGTTGGGAATTGAGATTTGATGTCTTCAGAGAGTGAGGGCTTTCTAGTCTTATCACTAGCATTCAATTCTGTGTAGTCGTATGCGATTTCTGCCCAAAGTATGTTCTGTTTCCTCTTTTCTTCTGACAGCACAGTGGAGGAGGATCTTACAAATGGCATGAGTTGTGAGGGAGTCCCTTTCCTCGTTTTTAGGAATGCTGTACTGTACATGTTATACCTTTTGACAATTAGCGGCGTTGGATCGCAGTTGCTGGCCAGTCCGATTCCCATCCGGGCGTCGTAGAATTCTGTTTCAACTGGTTGGTTTAATAGACATAAGATGTTTGCTGCCTTTTTCCTAAGGTGAAGTTGCTCCTCAGGTTCTTTCACCTTGCGGTATAGCCTAATTCTTTCCTTCGTAAGCAGTTCATATTGGGCGGCCGTCAGGAGCCGAGAAGTTTCACATGAACTAATGGCTAGTGTAGTTTCCTTAACCTTAGTCTCACTTTGTTTGTTCTTACTTTGCAGACGTTTGACTAACGCTTCAGAGGCCATTAGACGTTCGTTTGCGCAGGCAAGTTCTTCTACTTTTAGACTAAGTAAGGCATAGTTATTTTCAAATTTTAGCCTAAGTTCATCATAATCCCTAGCGTCTACGGTGGGTTTCTTAATGGCGTGTCGGTGATTAAACACATCATCGAGTTGCGAGATTCGTACCTCAGACTCGGCGTTGGTAGGAGTCTTAGCTGTGTTTTCACCGGTGTGACCCATCTCCTCGTCCTCGTCATGTTCGACCAGCCTTGCCATGCAGCAATCTTCATCCTTAGGCTCCTCGTCTTCTGAAGTGTCATTCACCCATTCAGCTTCTTCGGTGAGTAGGGCTTTCCCATTTTCCATCTTGCGGGTCATTCTGGCCTTTCGGTCGTAGTACCCGGAGTCCTTCACGCGTGGGGCGTGGCATTCTTTGGCGAAGTGCCCTGTCTTTCCACACCGAAAGCACTTCACAGACTTTTGAGGTGCGGAGTCCTCTGCTTTCTTTGTCGGCTTAGTTTCCTCTGTGGGAGTGGTCTTTTTGGTGCCGCTATAGGTTCTTTGGCGATTGGAGGAGGATGAGGATTTTTTCCCGATCTTCTTTGAGACCAACTTAGTGAGCATTGCCAGTTGCTTGCGTATATCACGAACATCTTCATCTGATTCTGTATCGGTTTCGGATTCTGAAGAGGTGTCAGATACAACAGCTGGTAGCTTCCCTTTGTTCTTTTTGATCTTAGTGGTGGAAGATCGTTCATCGGTTTTGTTCGAGAGGAGTGCCAGTGGGTCGACTCGAGTGTTGGTGGACTGAGGTTGCACGTAAGGGGCATAGGCAGACAAACTGTCATAAAGAGCATGGATGGAAGTGTTGGAGAGGTCCTTACTCTGAATCATCATCACGATTGCATTGCCCCAATGTGGTTTGAGGCTACCAAGGAAGCGATTGTTGATATCGAATTTGTCCCTCGAGATCTTGGCTTTCTTGAGTTCATTGATGATCTTCAAGTATCGGAGGTATGTGTCACGCAGTTCCTCTCCTTCATAGGCCTGGAAGAGTTCATACTGCGAGAGACATGCTGATTTCCTCCCCTGAGCACTTTCAGTTGTGCCTGCCATAATTTCTGCAAGTTCATCCCATATCTCCTTAGCAGTTGTGCAGCACTCAACGTGACCGTAGACCTCGTTTCCCAAAGCCTGGAAGAGGTATCCTTTGGCAGTCTCGTCGGCCTGTACACGAGCCAGTTCATCCTCATTGATGGGACCTCTTGGAGTGCGGCGTTCATCCATGGGAGGGTTTGCGTTTGGCTGTGCAGGGATGGTTGTCCAGAACTGTGCTGGGCCGTTGAAGATGGAGTCCAGAAGGTATTGAGAGAGTGGTGCGCCTTTGTTCCTGATGAACGTGAGGAACCGGTTTGTCCATATGCTGTAGTCGCCTTGTCGCAGCATCGGAGGCCTGGTGTCGGAGCCCACTATGGAGATGTCATTCGTGGTAGACATGGTTGGTGCAGTCGAATCGTCCGTTGTATTGATCTTGCGTAGATAAGAAAGTTAGTAACGAACGATATGAGAAATACGAGTTTGATGAGTAGAGTTTTGAGAATAAAATTGTTTAAAGAATTTCTTAGAACGAAGTGAGCATGTGAGATGGTCGATAATGTATGAAAGAGAAATATATCTTGAAATTAGGAGTAGTTCTAGAAATTTAAAATTGAGACTTGGGGAGCAAAACAAATTTTATCTCAAAAGTGGTCTAGGGAGATAGTTCTAAAGTGTGAGGATCAAATCTTAAAAAGTTTGAGAAAAAATTTAACCCAAGAAGATTTTAACACGAGAAAGACTTAACACGAAAGAGGAAAAAAAATTCGCAGCTCAAGGAGACGTGATTAGTGAAATGTTATCCGAGAAATTAAGTGTTGAGGAATTTCGGTGTTTGTGAATCTTAAGGAGAAATTAAAAAAAAAATTCACAGGTGAAAATTTTCTCGGATTTAAAAGTTTCGCGTGTGGGAATGATTCTAAGTTGAGAGTTTTAAAATCTTCACAAGAAAATTTCGCAAGTTAAAGAAAATCGCATCGAGTGGTGAAGTGTGATTTTTAGGAAATTTTCTCGGATTTGGAAGAGACGTGGTTTTGAAAACTTTCTCAGATGAGATAAACATTCTCGGCTTAGAAAACTTTCTCGGATGTAAAGATTTTCAACAAGTTCTCGGCTGAGAAAAAAAATTCGCGGCTTAGAAAGATTCTTGGAATTGACTTTCTCGTGTATAAAGTTTCTCGGAGTTTAAAGAGTACGAACTTGAGAAAAATTGGGTCTTAGAGAAATTTTTCGCGGTTTTGGAAATTCTCGGATTTTAAAGAGTACGAAGTTGAGAAAAATTGGGCCTAAGAAAAATTTTCGCGGATTCAAACTTTCTCGGATTTTGAGCATAGGTTGTTGCGAGAAACTGCAGTGAAAGCGAAATTTTCGCGGTGTAAGAATTCTCGGATTGTGAGCATAGACCGTTGCGAAAAAAAAAATTCAGTGAAAGAGACGTTTCGCGGTTTAAAAATTCTCGGATTCAACTTCGCAGAGATGAAACTTTCGCGGATTTGAACGATTCAGTAAAATTTCGGGGGCAAGAACATCAAGTACTGTTCCATTGCTTTGTCGCGACATTTTCCAGAAAAACCGTCTGTTTTCACTCAAATCTCAACCAAAATCGCTCAAACTTGATCCTAAACTTCAGAGATTCTTCCCTAAACACATGATCGACCGATTTGTGAGCTAAAAACAACAAAAAATGGTTCAAATCGACCGAAAACAGAGAATGGCCGAGATGTCCTTTTTCTGAAAAGTTTTTGCTTCAATCTCGCTCAAAACTCGTTAAAACTGATCTAAAAGTGTTCTAAAAACATTTGAGGCATAGACTCGATCTGGGGAAAGGTTTTAAACATAAAAACGAAGCATCAAAACCCCAAAACAAGCTCAAAATGCCCGAAAACAATTTTTTGCTCAAAAACACCTTTGATCTTGCTTGGAATCGAACGAAACTGGATTCAAATCAATGCAGATCGATCCACGTTTGCTCTGATACCACTTGTTGGTCCCGAAATGCACCAAACAAGGAATCAAAGAGGCTAAATGGAATGAAGAAGGGAGAGTTTCTCACCTTTGAGTGTGTGTAGTGTGTGAAAATAAGAGTAAGCCTTTTGATCTTTGATTAGCTTTCAAAGTGAGTTGGTAAAACCTTATATACCACATTAACCCTAGGTATATTAAGGCCCAATCACTAATAATAAAATAATTACTATCTAGTCCAAAGCCCAAGCTAAAGATAATTACATAATTAATCCCAAGACTTAAACTATTGACACAACCAATTAAGTATCCTAACAAAAGTACTTAATTTTAGGAAGTAAAGACTCATAGTCATGTAGAAAATACCTTCGAAGTTGGGGGGAACATCTAAGACTGACATGGTCGGTTTTATCAAGAATTTTACATAATAAGAACATCGATCCTCATCAACACCAAAAGATTAGTTTTCTAGCCACCTCACTTTCGTTTATGGTCGAGTACTTGAATTCAATAATAAAATACCTAAATCAATGTCTAAAGTACTTAATTTCTGGAAATAAATACTCATAGTCATGTAGAAAATACCTGCGAAGTGGGGGAGAACATCTAAGACTGACATGGTTGGTTTTATCAAGCATTCTTCATAATAAGAACGTTGATCCTCATCAACACCACAAGATTAGTTTTCTAGCCACCTCACTTTCCTTTACGGTCGAGTACTTGAATTCAATAATAAAATACCTAAATAAAGGTCTAAAGTACTTAACTCCAGGAAATAACTACTCATATCCATGTAGAAAATACATGCGAATTGGGGGAGAACATCTAAGACTGAAATGGTTGGTTTTATCAAGCATTCTACATAATAAGAACATCGATCCTCATAAAAACCACAAAATTAGTTTTCTAGCCACCTCACTTTTGTTTACGGTCGAGTACTTGAATTCAATAATAAAATACCTAAATCAAAGTCTAAAGTACTTAATTTTAGGAAGTAAAGACTCATAGTCATGTAGAAAATACCTTCGAAGTTGGGGAGAACATCTAAGATTGACATGGTCGGTTTTATCAAGAATTTTACATAATAAGAACATCGATCCTCATCAACACCAAAAGATTAGTTTTCTAGCCACCTCACTTCCGTTTACGGTCGAGTACTTGAATTCAATAATAAAATACCTAAATCAAGGTCTAAAGTACCTAATTTCCGAAAATAAGTACTCGTATTCATGTAGAAAATACCTGCGAATTGGGGGAGAACATGTAAGACTGAAATGGTTGGTTTTATCAAGCATTCTACATAATAAGAACATTGATCCTCATCAACACCACAAAATTAGTTTTCTAGCCACCTCACTTTCATTTACGGTCGAGTACTTGAATTCAATAATAAAATACCTAAATCAAGGTCTAAAGTACCTAATTTCCGAAAATAAGTACTCGTATTCATGTAGAAAATACCTGCAAATTGAGGGAGAACATCTAAGACTGAAATGGTTGGTTTTATCAAGCATTCTACATAATAAGAACATTGATCCTCATCAATACCACAAGATTAGTTTTCTAGCCACCTCACTTTCGTTTACGGTCGAGTACTTGAATTCAATAATAAAATACCTGAAGCATGGTCTAAAGTACTTAATTTCAGAAAATAAATACCCATATTCATGTAGAAAATACTTGCGAATTGGGGTAGAACATCTAAGACTGAAATGGTTGGCTTTATCAAGCATTCTACATAATAAGAACATTGATCCTCATCGACACCACAAGATTAGTTTTCTAGCTACCTCACTTTCGTTTACGGTCGAGTACTTGAATTCAATAATAACATACCTAAATCAAGGTCTAAAGTACTTAATTTCGGGAAATAAATACTCATAGTCATGTAGAAAATACCTGCGAAGTGGGGGAGAACATCTAAGACTGACATGGTTGGTTTTATCAAGCATTCTTCATAATAAGAACGTTGATCCTCATCAACACCACAAGATTAGTATTCTAGCCACCTCACTTTCCTTTACGGTCGAGTACTTGAATTCAATAATAAAATACCTAAATCAAGGTCCAAAGTACCTAATTTCCGAAAATAAATACTCGTATTCATGTCGAAAATACCTGCGAATTGGGGGAGAACATGTAAGACTGAAATGGTTGGTTTTATCAAGCATTCTACATAATAAGAACATCGATCCTCATAAACACCACAAAATTAGTTTTCTAGCCACCTCACTTTTGTTTACGGTCGAGTACTTGAATTCAATAATAAAATACCTAAATCAAAGTCTAAAGTACTTAATTTTAGGAAGTAAAGACTCATAGTCATGTAGAAAATACCTTCGAAGTTGGGGAGAACATCTAAGACTGACATGGTCGGTTTTATCAAGAATTTTACATAATAAGAACATCGATCCTCATCAACACCAAAAGATTAGTTTTCTAGCCACCTCACATTCGTTTACGGTCGAGTACTTGAATTCAATAATAAAATACCTAAATCAAGGTCTAAAGTACCTAATTTCCGAAAATAAATACTCGTATTCATGTAGAAAATACCTGCGAATTGGGGGAGAACATGTAAGACTGAAATGGTTGGTTTTATCAAGCATTCTACATAATAAGAACATTGATCCTCATCAACACCACAAAATTAGTTTTCTAGCCACCTCACTTTCATTTACGGTCGAGTACTTGAATTCAATAATAAAATACCTAAATCAAGGTCTAAAGTACCTAATTTCCGAAAATAAATACTCGTATTCATGTAGAAAATACCTGCAAATTGAGGGAGAACATCTAAGACTGAAATGGTTGGTTTTATCAAGCATTCTACATAATAAGAACATTGATCCTCATCAATACCACAAGATTAGTTTTCTAGCCACCTCACTTTCGTTTACGGTCGAGTACTTGAATTCAATAATAAAATACCTCAATCATGGTCTAAAGTACTTAATTTCAGAAAATAAATACCCATATTTATGTAGAAAATACTTGCGAATTGGGGTAGAACATCTAAGACTGAAATGGTTGGCTTTATCAAGCATTCTACATAATAAGAACATTGATCCTCATCGACACCACAAGATTAGTTTTCTAGCCACCTCACTTTCGTTTACGGTCGAGTACTTGAATTCAATAATAACATACCTAAATCAAGGTCTAAAGTACTTAATTTCGGGAAATAAATACTCATAGTCATGTAGAAAATACCTGCGAAGTCGGGGAGAACATCTAAGACTGGCATGGTTGGTTTTATCAAGCATTCTACATAATAAGAACGTTGATCCTCATCAACACCACAAGATTAGTTTTCTAGCCACCCCACTTTTCTTTACGGTCGAGTATTTGAATTCAATAATAAAATACCTAAATCAAGGTCTAAAGTACTTAACTCCAGGAAATAACTACTCATATCCATGTAGAAAATACATGCGAATTGCGGGGGAACATCTAAGACTGAAATGGTTGGTTTTATCAAGCATTCTACATAATAAGAACATCGAACCTCATAAACACCACAAAATTAGTTTTCTAGCCACCTCACTTTTGTTTACGGTCGAGTAATTGCATTCAATAATAAAATACCTAAATCAAGGTTTAAAGTACCTAATTTCCGAAAATAAATTCTCGTATTTGTGGCGACCCTACTTCCTAATTAAATAAGTTGGCGGATTTCCGCAACAGAAGTCGCGGAGGACCCGATTTATTAAAAACTTTTAGTAAAATAATTTACATTTCATATCAAAGGTCGGGTTTTACAAAAAGCGTCATAACTACACAACGGGTCGAAGCCCCAAGATCTAACCCGACTAAACTAAACTACGCCTCTCCACAGGTCGCGTCCCATGTACCGCTCCGCCCTCAAAAGCCCGTGGAGTCACCGCCGACAGCCCACCTACAGCTAACCCTGACACTCATCGGTGTCGGGCGCAGTCTCACCTATAAAATAAAACCCTGAGCAAAAACGCCCAGTAGGTGGCAGTAAAAACATGCAATGCATATGCGTGCGTGCACTCAACCCAATCCCATGTCCTCACACATGAAATATGCACGCTCGACCTATCTCACGTCTCATCACATATACGGGCCCTAGGCTAGACTCGGCACCCACGCGCGCATGGCAAGGTACGCCATAATCATGCGGTAGCCCACGCCGGCCTCGCCGGGTCGCTCCCTCCGCACACAATCTCAACCCGACGGTGTTACACCGTAGTATAACTCCCCGAGTAGTCTACCACTACCCGGGTAGACAGGAATCTCTCATCTGTCTGCCGTCCCTGAGCCAATAAAATATCGGTGGTGTACACCTCGGGTGGCTCAATCCCGAGTAGATGGGTGTCGCAAACCCCCTCTCCCACCAGGTGCCCTATCGAGTCTAGACCTGACTACCAACATCGGTAACTCTACCCCACTCATCCGACACCGTAAGGCATCACCGTACAAATACGGTACAACAATCTCTCACACGTGAATGTTGTGATATGCACATACAAAACAATCACATGAACACATCACACGTTTCATAAACTCGTAATTAGTATAACTCGTAAAATATTATACTTTATTAAAACCCGGTACTAGGCCAATGGTTTGAAATTCCAAAAATAATATTTTTATAATTTAAAATATGGGTTGACCCGAAAATATATGTTATAGTACGAAAATATTTTATTTAAAACTGATTTGAGCTTAAAACCATTTATTTAAAATATTTGGATACTGTTTTAGGGTTTTCAGTAAAAAGTCGGGCGATTTAAGTTGTATGGTAGAAAAATGATTTCGATATTACAAGATGTCGAGAGGTGTATTTAAGGAAAATGTCGACATAGAATTCGGTATTAGAAAGATCTCGGTATGTTATATTATGTGCCGACATTATATAAGGATTTCGACATATATGTTTCGACATTTAATAAGCATGGTCTCGACATTTTGTTAAGATCTCGACATTTCAAACAGATCCCGACATTTTTGGAACAGTTCTCGACATTTACATTTATTTAGAATGTCTCGACATTTGTTGTATAAAAGAACTCGACATTTATGACGCTTCGACATCTTTTACAGCTTTCGACATTTTTCAAAAATCGTCTCGACATTTATATTATTTCGACATTTTATAACAGTTTCGACATTTTTGTATATGATATCGACATTTTGGGTTAATATGTCTCGACATTTATATTCTCTCGACATTCTATAACAGCTCGACATTTTTTGTGTATAAGATATCGACAGTTTTGATATATCTCGACATTTCTATTATATCGACATTTTACACTGAACTCGACATTTGTTAAGTGATTTCGACATCTTAAAATGAACTCGACATTTTTACATGATTACGACATTTTAAAATGAACTCGACAATTTTTCAAGTAAAAGCTCGACATTTTTCAGAACCCATGGTCTCGACATTTTCATCATCGCATAACACATAATTCAAATCATCAACCAAGAACTCATAATTTGAGTTCGAAATCACGTCAAAACACATTCATAGCATACCACGAAAATTATCAAAGATTGTAAAGCTTAAAAACATAAAATTCGATTGGCCTTCCAAATCGAATTCTAATAATTTCGGAATTTAATCTACTTTAAAAAGGGTTTGTAGGGGTATAAACCACCTACCTATCCTCCAAGCTTAATTTGGATTAATTTCTTGAATTGAGGATCGACTTGAGCTCACCACAACTCGGCTCCACTTGTTTCGGCCGAAACCTATTTTGCTCTAACCTCAATTAATCCTTTAACCCATGTGAAATAATAAGTTCATTAGCTTAGGGAGGGGATTCTTACCACCTTAAGCTCGTTGGAATACTTCCTAGGTTGAAAGTCGACTTGAGCTTGCAAAGAGAATTCCTATTTTCTTCTTTCTTCCTCACGTGGTTTGAAGGTATGGAAATGAGGTTTTTATTTTCCTTTTGCCTCTATCTCACGATTTTTCTATTGACCATAATGATTATTTTAAGCTAAATATCTACTTGTGGTATGGCTCCCATCGTTGCTTTCCCATAAATCAAGGAGCTTTGTTCTTATCTCATATTTTAATTCATTTGGGCCAAGCTTAACACTTACTTGGGCTTTTATTTAATTTCATTTAGGCTCTACTATTATTTGGCCTATTTCATCTCTTGGGCTTCCTAGCCTTCTCGGCCCATTTAATTCCCTCGGCCCAAATTAATATTTTCGGTTCGCTCCCGAAAATTCGGTTTCGTTCGAAAATAACCTTTATTAATTTCGAATGTTACAAAAGTAATCCCGTATTAATTTTACGGGTGTTACATCCTCCCCCCCTTACAGAAATTTCGTCCCCGAAATTTAAGTCGTCGTAAACAACTCGGGGTACTTTTCTCTCATCTCATCTTCTCGCTCCCAAGTGGCTTCCTCCATTGTTTGGTTCCGCCACAAGACCTTCACTAGGGGGATATTCTTGTTTCGTAGTCGCTTCACCTCGTGCATTAAAATCTCTACCGGTTTTTCTTCATAGCTTAGGTCCGGTCTCAATTGTTGATGAAGCGTCTCACTTCGCAGCACATGGCTCGGATCTGGAACGTACTTCCGTAACGTAGATACGTGGAAGACGTCATGGACTTGTGCTAGTGAAGTAGGCAGTTCTAGCTGGTATGCTACTTCACCGACCCTTTTCAAAATATGGAAGGGGCCTATGTATCTCGGACTCAACTTTCCTTTTCGTCCGAATCTCTTAACTCCTTTCATCGGTGATATTTTCAAGAAGACTTGATCGCCTTCTTCAAATTCCAACGGCCTTCGTCTTTTATCCGCGTAATTCTTCTGACGACTTTGGGCCGTTTGCATCTTCTCCCGAATCTTACTAACAGCTTCGGTCATCTCACGAATCATTTCGGGACCTAATAACGCCTTCTCACCGATTTCATCCCAATGTACTGGGGATCGACATTTACGCCCATACAAGGCTTCGTAAGGTGCCATTCCGATCGTCGCTTGAAAGCTGTTGTTATACGAAAATTCGATCAACGGGATGTATTTACTCCAGCTTCCTCGGAAATCCAGAACACACGCCCTTAACATATCTTCGAGCGTTTGGATCGTTCTCTCCGATTGCCCGTCCGTCTGGGGATGATAGGCTGAACTAAACGACAGTTTGGTCCCTAAAGCCTTCTGCAAGCTCCCCCAGAATTGAGATAGAAATCTTGAATCGCGATCGGAAACGATCGACATCGGAATCCCATGTAGTCTCACTATTTCTTGAATGTATATCTCTGCGAACTTCTCCATGGGATAAGTCTGGTTGATCGGTAGAAAATGGGCAGATTTCGTTAATCTATCAACAACTACCCAGATTGCATCATGCCCTTTCACCGTCTTGGGTAATCCGACGACGAAGTCCATTGTTATGTGGTCCCACTTCCATTCGGGAACCGCCAACGGTTGTAGCATTCCTGCCGGCCTTTGATGTTCTGCTTTGATCTGCTGACAAGTCAGACATCTGCTTACGAAAGCAGCAACATCTCTTTTCATTCCAGGCCACCAGTAATTCATTCGTAAATCCCGATACATCTTCGTGGCACCAGGATGTACTGAGTAGGTCGTAGTGTGTGCCTCATTCATTAAAGTTCGACGGATTTCTTCATCCTTAGGCACGTACAACCGACTTCTGAATCGTAAGCTCCCGTCTTCTCGGAATTCGAATTCCGACGGAACATCTTCATCTTGTTCACCCCGAATCTTCAGGTATAATTCATCTTTCCTTTGTGCGCCGATGATTCGATCTAACAGCGTCGGTTTGAGAGTCAACGCAGCCAATCTCGTCTCAATCTCCCCGAAGTGAATTACTTCAACTCCGAGTTGGCACAATTCGGTATTCACGGCTTTCCGGCTCAACGCGTCTGCGACCACGTTAGCTTTTCCTGGATGATAATTTATCACACAGTCGTAGTCCTTCACTAGTTCGAGCCATCGTCTTTGCCTCATATTCAACTCCTTCTGTGTGAAGAAGTACTTTAGGCTCTTGTGATCTGTGAAGATCTCGCACCTTTCTCCGTACAGATAGTGTCGCCAGATTTTGAGAGCAAACACCACTGCGGCGAGTTCAAGATCGTGGGTGGGGTAATTCTTCTCATACGACTTCAACTGTCGGGAGGCATAAGCAATCACCCTCCCATTCTGCATTAACACGCACCCCAAGCCATTCTTCGAGGCGTCGCTATATACTGAAAATCCTTCAGTACCCGAAGGTATTGCTAGGACTGGGGCGGTCGTCAGTCTTTTCTTCAACTCCTGGAAGCTTTGCTCACATTCTCCAGTCCACTTGTACGGAACGTTCTTCTTTGTCAGGTTTGTGAGCGTCGAGGCTATACTGGAAAAATCCTTGATGAACTTTCGATAATATCCAGCAAGCCCGAGAAAACTTCTAACCTCCGTGGGAGTGGTCGGTCGTGGCCAATTTTCTATCGCCTCAATCTTGCTGGGTTCCACCGCAATTCCGCTCCCCGAAATGATGTGCCCCAGAAATGCCACTTGTTCCAACCAGAATTCACATTTCTTAAATTTAGCGAACAACTGTTTCTCCCGAAGGATTCCAAGGACCGTCCTCAGATGTTCCTCGTGTTCCTCCTTCGTCTTCGAGTATACGAGGATATCGTCGATAAATACGATAACGAAACGGTCTAGGAACTCCTTAAATACTCGGTTCATTAGATCCATGAAAGCGGCAGGAGCATTCGTTAGCCCGAAAGGCATGACCAAGAATTCGTAGTGGCCGTACCTCGTGCTGAACGCAGTTTTCGGAACATCCTTTTCACGGATTTTCAATTGATGGTAACCGGAACGCAGGTCGATCTTTGAGAACACCGTTGCTCATTGTAATTGATCGAATAAATCATCTATCCTCGGCAACGGGTATTTGTTCTTTATCGTGATCTTATTAAGTTCACGATAGTCTATACATAATCTCATTGACCCGTCTTTCTTCTTTACGAAAAGTACCGGGGCTCCCCAGGGTGAGAAACTGGGTTGAATGAAACCCTTCTGCAATAATTCCTCCAGTTGCTCTTTCAACTCCCGCAGTTCATTCGGTGCTAGCCGATACGGGGCTTTAGAAATAGGGGCAGCTCCAGGCACAAGATCGATTACAAATTCTATTTCCCGATTCGGCGGTAATCCCGGGAGATCCTCGGGAAACACATCGGGATACTCTTTTACTATAGGAACTTCCTCTAGTTTTGGCTGAGGAGATTCTTCGGCTTTTACCGCAAAGACCAGAAATGCTTCACAACCCGTGTTCACGAGTCGCTGAGCTTTCAAGGCAGAAATCCTAGGGATTGATTTATTGTTCGTCTTTCCCGAAAATTCAAACTCGCCTCCCTCGGTCGATTCAAACCTAACTACTTTCTTTGCACAGTCTATGATTGCTCCGTACTTCGAGAGCCAATCCATCCCGAATATGATGTCGTAATCATTCATCGGGATCACTATCAAATCTACATTCAATTCCCGACCCTCAATTCTCACGGGACAGTTTTCTACTACTAAGTTCGTCCTAGTTGGATCTCCGTGGGGTAGGGAAACTATGTAGTTGCACGAAGAATGGGTAGGATATATTCCCGCCCGGGTCACAAAACTGGCCGACACAAACGAATGTGTGGCTCCGGAGTCAATCAGAATGGAAGATGGTACGCGAAAGATATTCAACGTACCAGTCTCTACGGCTGGATTCGCCTCCGCCTCCTCGTTTGTTATTGTGAAAACCCTCGCAGGTACGGGTGGAGGTCGGGTCGATTTCTGTGGTGGATTCTGTGGTAGAGGCTGACCCTTCGTGCAGTTCCATGCTATATGTCCGGTCTCTCCACACCGAAAGCATTGAAGACTCTGTCCCGGCCGAGGTCCGTAGCAGACGCCAAAGTGGTTCCGCCCGCATTGTTGGCATTGGGGCGCCGGGTTCGGTGGTCGATTAGGGACGTTGGTCGGTCCCTGATAAGTGTTCGGGCGCCACATCGGCTGACCCGCTCGATTTCCTCTATTCTTCGGGCCCTTGCCGAAGAATGGACGTTTCTGAATGCTTCCGCCTTGCTGAGCCTCCCTCTTCCGGTTTACTTCCTGAGCCTCTCTTACTACTCCTTCTGCCTGCTCAGCAATTAAGGCCCGTTCTGTTGCCTGACGAAATTCCAGCTGACGCACACCTGCCACGCTGAGGTCTCGGTAGAATTCGGGTTTCAGTCCCCGAAGGAATCTCGTAACTTTGAGAGCGTTCGTTGCTACGAGATGAGGAGCAAAGCGGGATAACTCCTCGAACTTGCGAATGTATTCTGCAACTGGCATTCGCCCTTGTTTCAGGTTCATGAATTCGTACATTCGCTGTTCTTGGTCATGAGTAGTGAAGTACTTTTCGTAGAACAATTCTCTGAAACGCTCCCAAGTCATGGTTGCAGGATCTTCCAACACCTTCACCGTGTTCCACCAGAATCGTGCACTTCCCCGAAGTAGGGAAACGGCACACAGCACTTTCTCATTGTTCGGCACTCGGCTATAAACAAACAGGTCTTCAATAGTGCCGATCCAGTCCTCGGCCACCGCAGGGTTGGCGGCCTCAGTAAAATTTGGGGGATTCAATTTGCGAAACCTCTCCCCGATGATTTCCACACGATCGGGTTGTGGGGAGGAATGGTGCTCAGATGAGCTCCGGTGATTGATCAAGTTATTGATCTGGTCTGACTGACGCTGTATTAATTCAGTCAGCCGTCGAATGGTCTCGTGTTCAGGAGTCGGGGACTCAGGTTCGTCCCGTCGACTCGTTTCTCCTACAAACTCTCGTCTAGGTCTACCCCTCGACATTCTCGAATACTAGATGGCACATATAAACAACCACATATCAGCTCACATAATCACATTAACACACAACACTTACAGGCGAGGCTGGTTCTCCCGGCTTCTGAGCGGCGGTACATGGACAGTCTTCAGAACCTAAAACCTAACGCTCTGATACCACCTGTGGCGACCCTACTTCCTAATTAAATAAGTTGGCGGATTTCCGCAACAGAAGTCGCGGAGGACCCGATTTATTAAAAACTTTTAGTAAAATAATTTACATTTCATATCAAAGGTCGGGTTTTACAAAAAGCGTCATAACTACACAACGGGTCGAAGCCCCAAAATCTAACCCGACTAAACTAAACTACGCCTCTCCACAGGTCGCGTCCCATGCCGCTCCGCCCTCAAAAGCCCGTGGAGTCACCGCCGACAGCCCACCTACAGCTAACCCTGACACTCATCGGTGTCGGGCGCAGTCTCACCTATAAAATAAAACCCTGAGCAAAAACGCCCAGTAGGTGGCAGTAAAAACATGCAATGCCTATGCGTGCGTGCACTCAACCCAATCCCATGTCCTCACACATGAAATATGCACGCTCGACCTATCTCACGTCTCATCACATATACGGGCCCTAGGCTAGACTCGGCACCCACGCGCGCATGGCAAGGTACGCCATAATCATGCGGTAGCCCACGCCGGCCTCGCCGGGTCGCTCCCTCCGCACACAATCTCAACCCGACGGTGTTACACCGTAGTATAACTCCCCGAGTAGTCTACCACTACCCGGGTAGACAGGAATCTCTCATCTGTCTGCCGTCCCTGAGCCAATAAAATATCGGTGGTGTACACCTCGGGTGGCTCAATCCCGAGTAGATGGGTGTCGCAAACCCCCTCTCCCACCAGGTGCCCTATCGAGTCTAGACCTGACTACCAACATCGGTAACTCTACCCCACTCATCCGACACCGTAAGGCATCACCGTACAAATACGGTACAACAATCTCTCACACGTGAATGTTGTGATATGCACATACAAAACAATCACATGAACACATCACACGTTTCATAAACTCGTAATTAGTATAACTCGTAAAATATTATACTTTATTAAAACCCGGTACTAGGCCAATGGTTTGAAATTCCAAAAATAATATTTTTATAATTTAAAATATGGGTTGACCCGAAAATATATGTTATAGTACGAAAATATTTTATTTAAAACTGATTTGAGCTTAAAACCATTTATTTAAAATATTTGGATACTGTTTTAGGGTTTTCAGTAAAAAGTCGGGCGATTTAAGTTGTATGGTAGAAAAATGATTTCGATATTACAAGATGTCGAGAGGTGTATTTAAGGAAATGTCGACATAGAATTCGGTATTAGAAAGATCTCGGTATGTTATATTATGTGCCGACATTATATAAGGATTTCGACATATATGTTTCGACATTTAATAAGCATGGTCTCGACATTTTGTTAAGATCTCGACATTTCAAACAGATCCCGACATTTTTGGAACAGTTCTCGACATTTACATTTATTTAGAATGTCTCGACATTTGTTGTATAAAAGAACTCGACATTTATGACGCTTCGACATCTTTTACAGCTTTCGACATTTTTCAAAAATCGTCTCGACATTTATATTATTTCGACATTTTATAACAGTTTCGACATTTTTGTATATGATATCGACATTTTGGGTTAATATGTCTCGACATTTATATTCTCTCGACATTCTATAACAGCTCGACATTTTTTGTGTATAAGATATCGACAGTTTTGATATATCTCGACATTTCTATTATATCGACATTTTACACTGAACTCGACATTTGTTAAGTGATTTCGACATCTTAAAATGAACTCGACATTTTTACATGATTACGACATTTTAAAATGAACTCGACAATTTTTCAAGTAAAAGCTCGACATTTTTCAGAACCCATGGTCTCGACATTTTCCAGAAATTTAACAAGTTCATCATCGCATAACACATAATTCAAATCATCAACCAAGAACTCATAATTTGAGTTCGAAATCACGTCAAAACACATTCATAGCATACCACGAAAATTATCAAAGATTGTAAAGCTTAAAAACATAAAATTCGATTGGCCTTCCAAATCGAATTCTAATAATTTCGGAATTTAATCTACTTTAAAAAGGGTTTGTAGGGGTATAAACCACCTACCTATCCTCCAAGCTTAATTTGGATTAATTTCTTGAATTGAGGATCGACTTGAGCTCACCACAACTCGGCTCCACTTGTTTCGGCCGAAACCTATTTTGCTCTAACCTCAATTAATCCTTTAACCCATGTGAAATAATAAGTTCATTAGCTTAGGGAGGGGATTCTTACCACCTTAAGCTCGTTGGAATACTTCCTAGGTTGAAAGTCGACTTGAGCTTGCAAAGAGAATTCCTATTTTCTTCTTTCTTCCTCACGTGGTTTGAAGGTATGGAAATGAGGTTTTTATTTTCCTTTTGCCTCTATCTCACGATTTTTCTATTGACCATAATGATTATTTTAAGCTAAATATCTACTTGTGGTATGGCTCCCATCGTTGCTTTCCCATAAATCAAGGAGCTTTGTTCTTATCTCATATTTTAATTCATTTGGGCCAAGCTTAACACTTACTTGGGCTTTTATTTAATTTCATTTAGGCTCTACTATTATTTGGCCTATTTCATCTCTTGGGCTTCCTAGCCTTCTCGGCCCATTTAATTCCCTCGGCCCAAATTAATATTTTCGGTTCGCTCCCGAAAATTCGGTTTCGTTCGAAAATAACCTTTATTAATTTCGAATGTCACAAAAGTAATCCCGTATTAATTTTACGGGTGTTACAGTATTCATGTAGAAAATACCTGCTAATTGGGGGAGAACATGTAAGACTGAAATGGTTGGTTTTATCAAGCATTCAACATAATAAGAACATTGATCCTCATCAACACGACAAAATTAGTTTTCTAGCCACTTCACTTTCGTTTACGATCGAGTACATGAATTCAATAATAAAATACCTAAATCAAGGTCTAAATTACTTATCTCCTGGAAATAACTACTCATATCCATGTAGAAAATACCTGCGAATTGGGGGGAACATCTAAGACTGAAATGGTTGGTTTTATCAAGCATTCTACATAATAGGAACATTGATCCTCATCAGCACCAGAAAATATGTTTTTGGCCACCTCACTTTCGTTTTCGGTCGAGTACTAGAATTCTATAACAAAATACCTAAATCAATGTCTAAAGTACTTAATTTCAGAAAATAAATACTCATATTCATGTAGAAAATACCTGCGAATTGGTGGAGAACATGTAAGACTGAAATGGTTGGTTTCATCAAGCATTCTACATAATAGGAACACTGATCCTCATCAGCACCAGAAAATTAGTTTTCTAGCCACCTCACTTTCCTTTACGGTCGAGTACTTGAATTCAATAATAAAATACCTCAATCATGGTCTAAAGTACTTAATTTCAGAAAATAAATACTCATAGTCATGTAGAAAATACCTGCGAATTGGGGTAGAACATCTAACACTGAAATGGTTGGTTTTATCAAGCATTCTACATAATAAGAACATTGATCCTCATCGACACCACAAGATTAGTTTTCTAGCCACCTCACTTCCGTATGCGGTCGAGTACTTGAATTCAATAATAAAATACCCAAATCAAGGTCTAGAGTACTTAATTTCAGGAAATAAATACTCATAGTCATGTAGAAAATACCTGCAAGTGGGGGAGAACATCTAAGACCGACATGTTTGGTTTATCAAGCATTCTACATAATAAGAACGTTGATCCTCATCAACACCACAAGATTAGGTTTCTAGCCACCTCACTTACCTTTACGGTCGAGTACTTGAATTCAATAATAAAATACTTAAATCAAAGTCTAAAGTACTTAATTTTAGGAAGTACATACTCATAGTCATGTATAAAATACCTTCGAAGTTGGGGAGAACATCTAAGACTGACATGGTTGGTTTATCAAGAATTTTACATAATAAGAACATCGATCCTCATCAACACCAAAAAATTAGTTTTCTAGCCACCTCACTTTCGTTTACGGTCGAGTACTTGAATTCAATAATAAAATACCTAAATCAGGGTCTAAAGTACCTAATTTCCGAAAATAAATACTCGTATTCATGTAGAAAATACATGCGAATTGGGGGAGAACATGTAAGACTGAAATGGTTGGTTTTATCAAGCATTCTACATAATAAGAACATTGATCCTCATCAACACCACAAGATTAGTTTTCTAGCCACCTCACTTTCGTTTACAGTCGAGTACTTCAATTCAGTAATAAAATACCTAAATCAAGGTCTAAAGTACTGAATTTCAGAAAATAAATACTCGTATTCATGTAGAAAAGACCTGTGAATTGGAGGAGAACACCTAAGACTGAAATGGTTGGTTTTATCAAGTATTCTACATAATAAGAACATCGATCCTCATAAACACCACAAATTCACTTTCGTTTACGGTCGAGTACTTGAATTCAATAATAAAATACCTAAATCAAGGTCTAAAGTACTTAATTTCGGGAAATAAATACTCATAGTCATGTAGAAAATACCTGCGAAGTCGGGGAGAACATCTAAGACTGGCATGGTTGGTTTTATCAAGCATTCTACATAATAAGAACGTTGATCCTCATCAACACCACAAGATTAGTTTTCTAGCCACCCCACTTTTCTTTACGGTCGAGTATTTGAATTCAATAATAAAATACCTAAATCAAGGTCTAAAGTACTTAAGTCCAGGAAATAACTACTCATATCCATGTAGAAAATACATGCGAATTGCGGGGGAACATCTAAGACTGAAATGGTTGGTTTTATCAAGCATTCTACATAATAAGAACATCGAACCTCATAAACACCACAAAATTAGTTTTCTAGCCACCTCACTTTTGTTTACGGTCGAGTAATTGCATTCAATAATAAAATACCTAAATCAAGGTTTAAAGTACCTAATTTCCGAAAATAAATTCTCGTATTCATGTAGAAAATACCTGCTAATTGGGGGAGAACATGTAAGACTGAAATGGTTGGTTTTATCAAGCATTCAACATAATAAGAACATTGATCCTCATCAACACCACAAAATTAGTTTTCTAGCCACTTCACTTTCGTTTACGATCGAGTACATGAATTCAATACCTAAATCAAGGTCTAAATTACTTATCTCCTGGAAATAACTACTCATATCCATGTAGAAAATACCTGCGAATTGGGGGGAACATCTAAGACTGAAATGGTTGGTTTTATCAAGTATTCTACATAATAGGAACATTGATCCTCATCAGCACCAGAAAATATGTTTTTTGGCCACCTCACTTTCGTTTTCGGTCGAGTACTAGAATTCTATAACAAAATACCTAAATCAATGTCTAAAGTACTTAATTTCAGAAAATAAATACTCATATTCATGTAGAAAATACCTGCGAATTGGTGGAGAACATGTAAGACTGAAATGGTTGGTTTCATCAAGCATTCTACATAATAGGAACACTGATCCTCATCAGCACCAGAAAATTAGTTTTCTAGCCACCTCACTTTCCTTTACGGTCGAGTACTTGAATTCAATAATAAAATACCTCAATCATGGTCTAAAGTACTTAATTTCAGAAAATAAATACTCATAGTCATGTAGAAAATACCTGCGAATTGGGGTAGAACATCTAAGACTGAAATGGTTGGTTTTATCAAGCATTCTACATAATAAGAACATTGATCCTCATCGACACCACAAGATTAGTTTTCTAGCCACCTCACTTCCGTTTACGGTCGAGTACTTGAATTCAATAATAAAATACCCAAATCAAGGTCTAGAGTACTTAATTTCAGGAAATAAATACTCATAGTCATGTAGAAAATACCTGCAAGTGGGGGAGAACATCTAAGACCGACATGTTTGGTTTATCAAGCATTCTACATAATAAGAACGTTGATCCTCATCAACACCACAAGATTAGGTTTCTAGCCACCTCACTTACCTTTACGGTCGAGTACATGAATTCAATAATAAAATACTTAAATCAAAGTCTAAAGTACTTAATTTTAGGAAGTAAATACTCATAGTCATGTATAAAATACCTTCGAAGTTGGGGAGAACATCTAAGACTGACATGGTTGGTTTATCAAGAATTTTACATAATAAGAACATCGATCCTCATCAACACCAAAAAATTAGTTTTCTAGCCACCTCACTTTCGTTTACGGTCGAGTACTTGAATTCAATAGTAAAATACCTAAATCAGGGTCTAAAGTACCTAATTTCCGAAAATAAATACTCGTATTCATGTAGAAAATACATGCGAATTGGGGGAGAACATGTAAGACTGAAATGGTTGGTTTTATCAAGCATTCTACATAATAAGAACATTGATCCTCATCAACACCACAAGATTAGTTTTCTAGCCACCTCACTTTCGTTTACAGTCGAGTACTTCAATTCAGTAATAAAATACCTAAATCAAGGTCTAAAGTACTGAATTTCAGAAAATAAATACTCGTATTCATGTAGAAAAGACCTGTGAATTGGAGGAGAACACCTAAGACTGAAATGGTTGGTTTTATCAAGTATTCTACATAATAAGAACATCGATCCTCATAAACACCACAAATTCACTTTCGTTTACGGTCGAGTACTTGAATTCAATAATAAAATACCTAAATCAAGGTCTAAAGTACTTAATTTCGGGAAATAAATACTCATAGTCATGTAGAAAATACCTGCGAAGTCGGGGAGAACATCTAAGACTGGCATGGTTGGTTTTATCAAGCATTCTACATAATAAGAACGTTGATCCTCATCAACACCACAAGATTAGTTTTCTAGCCACCCCACTTTTCTTTACGGTCGAGTATTTGAATTCAATAATAAAATACCTAAATCAAGGTCTAAAGTACTTAAGTCCAGGAAATAACTACTCATATCCATGTAGAAAATACATGCGAATTGCGGGGGAACATCTAAGACTGAAATGGTTGGTTTTATCAAGCATTCTACATAATAAGAACATCGAACCTCATAAACACCACAAAATTAGTTTTCTAGCCACCTCACTTTTGTTTACGGTCGAGTAATTGCATTCAATAATAAAATACCTAAATCAAGGTTTAAAGTACCTAATTTCCGAAAATAAATTCTCGTATTCATGTAGAAAATACCTGCTAATTGGGGGAGAACATGTAAGACTGAAATGGTTGGTTTTATCAAGCATTCAACATAATAAGAACATTGATCCTCATCAACACCACAAAATTAGTTTTCTAGCCACTTCACTTTCGTTTACGATCGAGTACATGAATTCAATACCTAAATCAAGGTCTAAATTACTTATCTCCTGGAAATAACTACTCATATCCATGTAGAAAATACCTGCGAATTGGGGGGAACATCTAAGACTGAAATGGTTGGTTTTATCAAGCATTCTACATAATAGGAACATTGATCCTCATCAGCACCAGAAAATATGTTTTTTGGCCACCTCACTTTCGTTTTCGGTCGAGTACTAGAATTCTATAACAAAATACCTAAATCAATGTCTAAAGTACTTAATTTCAGAAAATAAATACTCATATTCATGTAGAAAATACCTGCGAATTGGTGGAGAACATGTAAGACTGAAATGGTTGGTTTCATCAAGCATTCTACATAATAGGAACACTGATCCTCATCAGCACCAGAAAATTAGTTTTCTAGCCACCTCACTTTCCTTTACGGTCGAGTACTTGAATTCAATAATAAAATACCTCAATCATGGTCTAAAGTACTTAATTTCAGAAAATAAATACTCATAGTCATGTAGAAAATACCTGCGAATTGGGGTAGAACATCTAAGACTGAAATGGTTGGTTTTATCAAGCATTCTACATAATAAGAACATTGATCCTCATCGACATCACAAGATTAGTTTTCTAGCCACCTCACTTCCGTTTACGGTCGAGTACTTGAATTCAATAATAAAATACCCAAATCAAGGTCTAGAGTACTTAATTTCAGGAAATAAATACTCATAGTCATGTAGAAAATACCTGCAAGTGGGGGAGAACATCTAAGACCGACATGTTTGGTTTATAAGCATTCTACATAATAAGAACGTTGATCCTCATCAACACCACAAGATTAGGTTTCTAGCCACCTCACTTACCTTTACGGTCGAGTACATGAATTCAATAATAAAATACTTAAATCAAAGTCTAAAGTACTTAATTTTAGGAAGTAAATACTCATAGTCATGTATAAAATACCTTCGAAGTTGGGGAGAACATCTAAGACTGACATGGTTGGTTTATCAAGAATTTTACATAATAAGAACATCGATCCTCATCAACACCAAAAAATTAGTTTTCTAGCCACCTCACTTTCGTTTACGGTCGAGTACTTGAATTCAATAGTAAAATACCTAAATCAGGGTCTAAAGTACCTAATTTCCGAAAATAAATACTCGTATTCATGTAGAAAATACATGCGAATTGGGGGAGAACACTTAAGACTGAAATGGTTGGTTTTATCAAGCATTCTACATAATAAGAACATTGATCCTCATCAACACCACAAGATTAGTTTTCTAGCCACCTCACTTTCGTTTACAGTCGAGTACTTCAATTCAGTAATAAAATACCTAAATCAAGGTCTAAAGTACTGAATTTCAGAAAATAAATACTCGTATTCATGTAGAAAAGACCTGTGAATTGGAGGAGAACACCTAAGACTGAAATGGTTGGTTTTATCAAGTATTCTACATAATAAGAACATCGATCCTCATAAACACCACAAATTCACTTTCGTTTACGGTCGAGTACTTGAATTCAATAATAAAATTCCTAAATCAAGGTCTAAAGTACTTAACTCCAGGACATAACTACTCATATCCATGTAGAAAATACCTGCGAATTGGGGGAGAACATCTAAGACTGAAATGGTTGGTTTTATCAAGCATTCTACATGAACATTGATCCTCATCAACACCACAAAATTAGTTTTCTTGCCACCTCACTTTCGTTTACGGTCGAGTACTTGAATTCAATAATAAAATACCTAAATCAAGGTCTAAAGTACCTAATTTCCGAAAATAAAAACTCGTATTCATGTAGAAAATACCTGCGAATTGGGGGAGAACATCTAAGACTGAAATGGTTGGTTTTGTCAAGCATTCTACATAATAAGAACATTGATACTCATCAATACCACAAGATTAGTTTTCTAGCCACCTCACTTTCGTTTACGGTCGAGTACTTGAATTCAATAATAAAATACCTCAATCATGGTCTGAAGTACTTAATTTCAGAAAATAATACACATATTCATGTAGAAAATACCTGCGAATTGGTGTAGAACATCCAAGACTGAAATGGTTGGTTTTATCAAGCATTCTACATAATAAGAACATTGATCCTCATCGACACCACAAGATTAGTTTTCTAGCCACCTCACTTTCGTTTACGGTCGAGTACTTGAATTCAATAATAAAATACCTAAATCAAGGTCCAAAGTACCTAATTTCCGAAAATAAATACTCGTATTCATGTAAAAAATACCTGCGAACTGGACGAGAACATCTAAGACTGAAATGGTTGGTTTTATCAAGTATTCTACATAATAAGAACATCGATCCTCATAAACACCACAAAATTAGTTTTCTAGCCACCTCACTTTCGTTTACGGTCGAGTACTTGAATTCAATAATAAAATACCTAAATCAAGGACTAAAGTACTTAACTCCAGGACATAACTACTCATATCCATGTAGAAAATACCTGCGAATTGGGGGAGAACATCTAAGACTGAAATAGTTGGTTTTATCAAGCATTCCACATGAACATTGATCCTCATCAACACCACAAAATTAGTTTTCTAGCCACCTCACTTTCGTTTACGGTCGAGTACTTGAATCCATAATAAAATACCCAAATCAAGGTCTAAAGTACTTAATTTCAGGAAATAAATACTCATAGTTATGTAGAAAATACCTGCGAAGTGGGGGAGAACATCTAAGACTGACATGTTTGGTTTTATCAAGCATTCTACATAATAAGAACGTTGATCCTCATCAACACCACAAGATTAGTTTTCTAGCCTCCTCACTTTCCTTTACGGTCGAGTACTTGAATTCAATAAAAAAATACCTAAATCAAAGTCTAAAGTACTTAATTTTAGGAAGTAAATACTCATAGTCATGTACAAAATACCTTCGAAGTTGGGGAGAACATCTAAGACTGACATGGTTGGTTTATCAAGAATTTTACATAATAAGAACATCGATCCTCATCAACACGAAAAAATTAGTCTTCTAGCCACCTCACTTTCGTTTACGGTCGAGTACTTGAATTCAATAATAAAATACCTAAATCAAGGTCTAAAGTACCTAATTTCCGAAAATAAATACTCGTATTCATGTAGAAAATACCTGCGAATTGGGGAGAACATGTAAGACTGAAATGGTTGGTTTTATCAAGCATTCTACATAATAAGAACATTGATCCTCATCAACACCACAATATTAGTTCGTCACTTTCGTTTACGGTCGAGTACTTGAATTCAGTAGTAAAATACCTAAATCAAGGTCTAAAGTACTGAATTTCAGAAAATAAATACTCGTATTCATGTAGAAAATACCTGTGAATTGGAGGAGAACACCTAAGACTTAAATGGTTGGTTTTATCAAGTATTCTACATAATAAGAACATCGATCCTCATAAACACCACAAAATTAGTTTTCTAGCCACCTCACTTTCGTTTACGGTCGAGTACTTGAATTCAATAATAAAATACCTAAATCAAGGTCTAAAGTACTTAACTCCAGGACATAACTACTCATATCCATGTAGAAAATACCTGCGAATTGGGGGAGAACATCTAAGACTGAAATGGTTGGTTTTATCAAGCATTCTACATGAACATTGATCCTCATCAACACCACAAAATTAGTTTTCTTGCCACCTCACTTTCGTTTACGGTCGAGTACTTGAATTCAATAATAAAATACCTAAATCAAGGTCTAAAGTACCTAATTTCCGAAAATAAATACTCGTATTCATGTAGAAAATACCTGCGAATTGGGGGAGAACATCTAAGACTGAAATGGTTGGTTTTATCAAGCATTCTACATAATAAGAACATAGATCCTCATCAATACCACAATATTAGTTTTCTAGCCACCTCACTTTCGTTTACGGTCGAGTACTTGAATTCAATAATAAAATACCTCAATCATGGTCTGAAGTACTTAATTTCAGAAAATAATACTCATATTCATGTAGAAAATACCTGCGAATTGGGTAGAACATCTAAGACTGAAATGGTTGGTTTTATCAAGCATTCTACATAATAAGAACATTGATCCTCATTGACACCACAAGATTAGTTTTCTAGCCACCTCACTTTCCTTTACGGTCGAGTACTTGAATTCAATAATAAAATACCTAAATCAAGGTCCAAAGTACCTAATTTCCGAAAATAAATACTCGTATTCATGTAAAAAGTACCTGCGAACTGGGGGAGAACATCTAAGACTGAAATGGTTGGTTTTATCAAGCTGTTAGGATATTTAGTGATTGTGTCAATAGTTTAAGTCTTGGGATTTATATTGTAATTATCCTCTAGCTTGGGCTTTGGACAAGAATGTAATTACTTAATTTTTGGTGTTTGGGCCTTAATATACCTAGGGTTAATGTGGTATATAAGGTGTTACCAACACCATTTTAAAGCAAATCGAAGATCAAAAGGCTAACCCATGTTTTCACACACTACACACACTACAAGGTGAGAAAGTCTCCCTTTTCATTCCATCAAAGCCTCTTTGATTCCTTGTTTGGTGCATTCGGGACCAACACAAGCATTCTACATAATAAGAACATTCATCCTCATCAACACCACAAGATTAGTTTTCTAGCCACCTCACTTTCGTTTACGGTCATTCAATAATAAAATACCTAAATCAAGGTCTAAACTACTTAACTCTAGGAAATAACTACTCATATCCATGTAGAAAATACCTGCGAATTGGAGGAGAACAACTAAGACTGACATGGTTGGTTTTATCAAGCATTCTACATAATAAAAACATCGATCCTCATCAACACCACAAAATTAGTTTTCTAGCCACCTCACTTTCGTTTACGGTCGAGTACTTGAATTCAATAATAAAATACCTAAATCAAGGTCTAAAGTACTTAATTTCAGGAAATAAATACTCATAGTCATGTAGAAAACACCTGCGAAGTGGGGGAGAACATCTAAGACTGACATGGTTGGTTTTATCAATCGTTCCACATAATAGTAACACTGATCCTTATCAACACCAGAAAATTTGTTTTCTAGCCACCTCACTGTCCTTTACGGTCGAGTACTTGAATTCAATGATAAAATACCTAATCAAGGTTTAAAGTACCAAATTTCCGAAAATAAATACTCGTATTCATGTAGAAAATACCTGCGAATTAGGGGAGAACATCTAAGACTGAAATGGTTGGTGTTATCAAACATTCTACATAATAAGAACATTCATCCTCATCAACACCACAAGATTAGCTTTCTAGCCACCTCACTTTCGTTTACGGTCGAGTACTTGAATTCAATAATAAAATACCTAAATCAAGGTCTAAACTACTTAACTCCAGGAAATAACTACTCATATCCATGTAGAAAATACTTGCGAATTGGAGGAGAACATCTAATACTGAAATGGTTGGTTTATCAAGCATTCTACATAATAAGAACATCGATCCTCATCAACAGCATTAAATTTGTTTTCTAGCCACCTCACTTCCTTTACGGTCGAGTACTTGAATTCAATAATAAAATACCTAAATCAAAGCTAAAGTACATAATTTCAGGAAATAAATACTCATTGTCATATAGAAAATACCTTCGAAGTTGGGGAGAACATCTAAGACTGACATGGTTGGTTTTATCAAGCATTCTACATAATAAGAACATTGATCCTCATAAACACCACAAAATTAGTTTTCTAGCCACCTCACTCTCGTTTACGGTCGAGTACTTGAATTCAATAATAAAATACCTAAATCAAGGTCCAAAGTACCTAATTTCGGAAAATAAATACTCGTATTCATGTAAAAAATACCTGCGAACTGGGGAGAACATCTAAGACGGAAATGGTTGGTTTTATCAAGCATTCTACATAATAAGAACATTGATCCTCATCAACACCACAAGATTAGTTTTCTAGCCACCTCACTTTCGTTTATGGTCGAGTACTTGAATTCAATAATAAAATACCTAAATCAAGGTCTAAACTACTTGACTCCAGGAAATAACTACTCATATCCATGTAGAAAATACCTGCGAATTGGAGGAGAACATCTAATACTGAAATGGTTGGTTTATCAAGCATTCTACATAATAAGAACATCGATCCTCATCAACACCAGAAAATTTGTTTTCTAGCCACCTCACTTCCTTTACTCTAAGATTAAACGATTAGAGAATGTTATTTCGAATATAGGCCCAGCAGGTCAAAAATCTCCTTCTAACTTAATTCCTAACGGGGAAAATATTTTATATGATAAAAAACCTACCATATGTGGTACTCCAGAGACTCTTCGTAAATTGAAAGATTTACAAGATACTTTGGACTCTGAAAGGATAGGTTTTGACGCCGAAAAGGAAAAGCTTTTAAAGGAGATTTTATATCTCAAAAATTCCCCGTCTTTATCTGTTTCCAATAATTTGTCAAGTAATACATCTTCCTCGAAACAGGTAAATAAAACAAAAACTAAAAGAAGCATCCTTGTTCCTAAAACTGAAAAGGCTTTTACTAATCATTCTAAATCAATTTCGACTGAAGCTGAAACGTTAAGTAAAAGCGAAGCGTTAAAAATAGCTAAGGAACAAATAAAGATTAGGAAGGAGAAAGGAAAATCAGTACTTCCAAAATTAAAGCCGAGAATGTTCAAGGTTTTTCCTCTCCCATTCCTATCAAAAGGGAAGCGTGCAACGAAGAAGTTCCAAGCTTACGTAGACGAACTTCTCAAATCCCGCACGCTCATCATTATATAGTGAATGATGTGAACTCTCGTAGGCAATACTCATCATCCAATGACGCATATATCGCCATTAGCTCATATTCCTACTTGAAATACCCAGTCCAGGTTCATTCGAGAAAGCATCTTATGCGACTGGCTAGGGAGAAAATCTTTAGGTCTTCTAAACATAGGCACACATTCACCGGCACTGAAATGATCATTTCCCTCTAAGGTTCACAAAACCTGGATATCTAAATCACAAATCATATTGAATAGGACTTTAAAGGATGATTTAGGATCAACATCTGAATCAAATGTGCTTAACTTGTTTTCTGCTAACAAGGGAGGACCTGTTAGGAATATTTTGTAGCATCCTTTAATTTGTGTAATCTTGGGTTAATATGTTTATTTAGTGGGTTGTAGTAGTTTGGGGTGACTTATGATATTAAGTCATAGTTTTGTATTGGGCTTTAATATACCAAACAATTGTGGTATATAAAGCCCAAATTACCCTAATTAGGGTTTTATCAAAAGAATTGAAAGGTAAGCCACCTTGTACGTTAAACTAAGAAAACACACACTAACACACACACTCAAGGTGTTCTTCACGTTTAATACATTCTAACCCTTCTTTTGATCGTTGTTTGGTAATATAAGGGCCAACAAGTGGTATCAGAGCCTAACGCGGATCAATATCTTCCATTTGAATCCAGTTTTGCTCGATTTCGACGTGATTTGACGAAAATTTTTGCTTGAAAACTCATTCTCTGTTTTTTCACTGTTTTTGGATGTTTTCAAATCGTTTTCAGTTATTCTTTACTCCTAGGACATTAGAAAACTGATATTGAGTACATTTAGGTTCTTTCACGTCGATTCCAGTCAAGTTTGAGTCAGATTTAAGCAAAAACGAGTCTGAAAAAATCTGTTTTTCACTAAACTGGGCATCACTTCGAGCAACGAATTGAACAGTACCATTGAGTTTGAAGGTTTCGATCGAAACTCACTGTGAGGAGATTCAATCAATTTTAATTTCGGGAATTTTTCGCTTATTTCACAGTTTCGCTCGAAAGGTTTCTCGGCGAAAGTCCAATTGTTTCGCCTGAAAGTTGATCGATTTGAGTTTCGACGAATTTTCCACCAATTTCACAGGGTTCGATCGATACAATTCTCGGCAAAAGGCCAATCTTTTTCGCCCGAAACGCTACAGCGCACAATCTCACAGTTTCGATCGATACACACCTCAAACGCTACAGTGCACAATTTCACAGTTTCGATCGATACACATCTCGGCGAAAGTGACAATTTACTAACTGTTTCGCTCGAAACCTTATTCTCCACTTAGTCAATTTCAATCTCACACGATCGAAGCTATTTTTTCAAATCAAAATCGAATACCATCTCTCGGTCGAAACTATTTATTCAAATCAAAATCGAATTCCATCTTTAGATCGAAACTAACAATTTCAAAACTCTTTTGCCCAATTCACACTTTCGCCCGAATCTTCAAATCTAAACTTAGTTTCGATTGCCCGACTCTCAACTCTTAGGACCAATCGTTGAGCTTATTTTCATATCATACTAGAGTCGATCAAGCACTCATATTGAGTAGAACAAAATTCTCAATCTCATTTAACACCAATTGTTCCATCCTCCAGCAGTACACTAAATTCATCAAACTCTTATATATCGACAGAATTCACTAAGACCTACTTAGACTCAACACTAGAAATTACTCAAACTTGACTACATTTCTTTCAAAACTAAAGTGTTTCATTTCGCAGATATATCTCGCGTTAACGATCATTACCAAACATTAACATGGACGGTCTTGCTATTGGATCTGACAACCGTGCACCACTACTGAGATGGGGAGAGTACGGCATATGGAAGCAACGATTCATAAATTTCATAGAAATCAAGGATGGAGACCTCGCAAATGACATGCTTTCCTCCATTTTTGAAGGACCTGCCCAATTTTGGACCATTATCCCTGCTCAACCCGATGTAGTTCCTGCAATTCCAGAAAGGAGAACTCCTAAGGACCCTAGTCGATACAACGATGCTGAGAAAGCACGAGCCAGAGCGGACAAGCTTGCTCGACACTATGTACTTCAGGCTCTACCAAATGATGTTTACAAGCAAGTCCATGCAATGGTCACTGCAAAGGAAATTTGGGACGAAGTCTGCAAGATGATGGTCGGAACAGAAGTTAGTAGTTTGTCCAAGAAATCCAGTATCCTTACTGCGTATGACTCCTTCAAGGCAAAGGAGGGGGACGAACTTCGAGATGCTTACCTTCGCTTCCTAACCATCATCAACGAGATGAGAAAGATTAACATTCAGCGCTCCAATCTCGAACACAACATCAAGTTCCTCTCCACACTTCAACCTGAGTGGGGACGAATTGCAGTTTTGGTTAAACAACAGAACAAAGATCTGGACGCGATGGATATTCATTCCCTACACGATAATCTTTCACAATACTCGCAATATGCTAAAGAAATTAAGAACGAAGGAAAGCCAAACGTTGAAATGGAACCAATTGCACTCGTAACTCCTATGTCAAGCAACAGGAGCTCGAAGACTTCTAAAGGAAAGCAGGTCGTACCATCTGACACCTCTGACAACACCAAATCTGACCAAGAATCAGAGGACAAACTCGAATCCATCAGAAAGAAGCTGGCAATGATCTCAGATACCATCAATAAGATGAGCGCCAAGAAATCATCTTCTTCCTTCAACAAACAACGAACCTCGGGCGGGAAACAGAAGTACATTGCCCCTGAAGAGACTGAAACTAAGAAATCTGAAATAGTGAAGAAGTGCTTCAACTGTGGCAAGCCGGGTCACTTTGCTTCAGAATGCTTCAGACCCAAGAAGAAAAACACTGAATACTACAAGAAAAAATTTCAGCTCTCACAGAGCAAGGAAGCGGGAATAGTCTTGGTAGCTGAGGAAGAGGAATGGCTGGAGGACACATCTGACGAGGAGGAAGAAGAAATGGCTTTCATGGTGAAAAGCATAGAGGATGACTCCGACGAGGATGAGCCAGCCATCAGATCAGACAGGACAGATGTTTCATCATCCGACCTGGAGGTATACACTCCATCCCTACATGATTTCGTTAAACTAGAACGTAGGATAGCCGAACTCTCCATGCATCGTAAAAATCACTCAGAACTCCAAAGCAATTTCGACAAAAATTATGCCCTGTTAAACAAACAACAGGAAGAGATAGCCATTCTTAATGAATCCTTGATCTTATCTGAAACTAAAGTGAAGACTTTAGACGATCATATAGAAAACAAGGAAATAGAGATTAGCACTATGAACAGAAGATTGAAAGACAGCGAGGAAGAATGTGTAAATGTAGCGTCTCAATGCGAACTAATCACCAACGAACGTGTACGACTATACAAGAAAATCAAGGAATTAGAGGACATCAACACAAAAGAGGTCAAAGTGAACGAACCATGTTCCTTAGCCAACCAAAAGATGTTGAATTTTATAATCCCCGCGAAGGATTGGGATTTGAGCCCACCACTAACCCAGAAGCAGATAAAGTAAACTCTCTGTACAACATCAAACGTTTTGGGTTAAGCATCGAATGACTAATGCCCTTCCTCGGATCAAGTGAGGTGACTAAATCTGATGAACAAAGGCGGAAGAACAAAGAATGGGCTCAAATCATGTGTGGCTACGACGAACTCAATAATAGCTACAAAACAAGAGAGATAACGCTCTCTGATGATTACATGTCACCATTTGGACCCGAAGGCAATAACGAACAGACTAAACCTATTTATTCATTCATATATATTCCAGAAATTATACGCAAACTAGGTTCCTTGACAGCCTCTCTAGAGTCAGAAAAGAAAGCTCACGAAGAAGAGAGAACTATTTTGTTGAGCAAAATTTATACTCTTGAAAACTTTCCTGATGCTTACAAACCTTCCACCTCCCGTCCTATTCCAGAATCATTTACATGTAAATGCAAGCAAACTACAAAGAAAATACCCTTATCTCACACTAACTTGGTATCGCATGTGCTCACAGACAAAGGCGTGAGATCTAAGGAAGCGAAGAAGGTTCAACCTGGCTCAGCTAAGAAGACAACAGTCCCTGATAAGAAGAAGAGACCAGTCTCCAACTTTTCTTCTCATGTTTCAAAATCTTTCGCATTTCCAAAAGTGACTTCTTGTAATGTCGCAGAACGTGTTTCGTTATTCCATTTCCTAAAATCAAAGCTCTGTCATGTCAACAATGATGTACTTTCCCATCCTCATGACTACTAAATCTCCCACGCCGTCCAGTCATACTACTAAATCTAAAGTAAAGAAACACAACATCTACAAGACCAAGCCAAGCAAGAAATTAAGTCCAAAGCAGATTTGGATTCCGAAATCTCAACTGCATCCTATAGGAAGTCATCACGCTTGGACTCTCAAACCAGCTACACAACAACCTAGCAAAGAATTAAATCTAGCAACGAACAAGAAATCTACTACACCTGCTATCAAAAGAGGACCCATCTATAAATGGGTGCCAAAACTTACTTGATTCTTTTTGCGGGTCCGTAATGTGTGGTACTTAGATTCAGGTTGCTCCTCACACATGACTGGAAACAAAGAGCTGTTGAGCAACTTCTCTGAAGGATTCCTCGGGAAGGTCTACTTCGGAAATGGTCAATCTACATCCATGCTAAAAACGGGTGATCTCATCCATGACAGGCTAACCATCAAAGGAGTATCCTACGTCGAAGGACTGAGCTACAATTTATTCAGCATAGGTCGTTTCTGCGACAAAGGCTACAAGGTGAACTTCGAGACCAACAAATGTAGTGTCACAGATATCAATGGAAGAGAGCTACTCACTGGACACAGGAAGACGAATCTTTACTCCATTGACCTCAAGACTGTTCGACCGACATGCCTTATTTCTCGAGCCTCTCTACATCAGAACGATCTCTGGCATCAGCGACTTTCCCATCTCAACAAAGAGCATCTTTGCTCGACGTGTGAAATGGGAAAGATAAGGAAAGCCTCCCACCGGACCAAACACATAGCCTCAACTTCCAAACCTCTCGAACTCATTCATATGGATCTGTGTGGACCCATGCGCACTCAGACCATTAATGGGCGGAAATATGTGTTAGTCATAGTGGATGATTTCTCACGCTATACATGGACTAAATTTCTGAGAACCAAGAATGAAACTCCAAGTCTAATCATTGAATTCATCAAAACCGCTCAAACCTCTACCAACTAAGTGTACAAATCATCAGAACTGATAATGGGACAGAATTCAAGAACAGAAAACTCAGTGACTTCTATGCATCACTTGGAATCACCCAACAGTTCGCAGCAGCTAAAACACCTCAACAAAATGGGGTAGTTGAACGCAAGAACAGAACCTTAGTTGAAGCAACTCGTACACTCCTCATTCACTCTGGATTACCTCACTTCTTGTGGGCCGAAGCAATGAACACAGCTTGTTTCACTCAAAATCGTGGCTCACTTCACAAGAGGTTCAATAGGACACCGTATGAGTTGATAAATCGTAGAGTGCCTGACGTCTCATTCCTGAAAGTTTTTGGGTGCAAGTGCTATGTGGCAAATGATCGTGAAGATAGAGGCAAACTTGACCCAAAAGCATTCGAAGGCATACTGGTGGGATACTCAACAACATCAAAAGCCTATCGCATATATCTCAAAGAGAAACGATCTGTTATGGAGAGCATTAACGTAACGTTTGATGAAGTAGACCGAGTCGTTTCTGCACAAATCAGTCCAGAACCAGGACTTCTACGAGAATTAACAAAGGATCAACCTAGCACTTCCTCTATGGGAGAAACTTCAAAAAGAAAGGCGTTAACTGACACGGAACTCGATCTCCTATTTGAAGATCTCTTCCCAAAGCCGGCACCACACACTGCTCCAACAACATCTGCGGCACCAGAAAATATTGATCATGCGGAGCCTAACAATGACAATACCCCTCCTACGATGGAAAATCTTCACCTTGATGACGATAGTGAACCCCCAACAGATACAAAATCATATCCAGCTCAGGCGCTGAAACTCCTCAGCCTTATGATACAACAATAGAAATTTCTTCAGGAGAGTCAGTAATGCCACAACCCGGAGAAGAAATAGAACATCAGGCTGATCAAGGTGGAGAAACAACATACGATACAAACACAGCTGGATCTTCACAGCCTAGTACCAGAAAGTGGACTCGAGCCCACCCAAACTCACAAATAATTGGAGATCCCTCCACTGGAGTAATCACTCGAGCATCAACGATAAACGAAAGCCTCTACTCCTGCTTTCTCAGTCAAAAGGAACCCAGTAAAGTAGCTGAAGCACTCGCCGATCCAGACTGGATAATAGCAATGCAGGAGGAAATCAATCAGTTTGAGAGGTTGAAAGTTTGGAACCTAGTACCTAGACCAGCTGGGAAAACCATTATAGGGACTAAATGGGTGTTTAAGAACAAAAGGGACGAGCAAGGAGTCGTTATCCGGAATAAAGCAAGGTTGGTGGCAAAATGTTACAATCAACAAGAAGGAATCGACTATGATGAGACATATGCTCCAGTCGCAAGAATAGAAGCCATCAGGATATTCTTAGCTTTCGCTGCACACAAGAATTTCACAGTCTACCAGATGGATGTCAAAACTGCATTCCTCAACGGCATACTAAAAGAATAAGTTTTTGTATCCCAGCCTGAAGGTTTTGTAAACGAACAACGCCCAGACCACGTCTACAGACTCGATAAAGCTCTCTATGGACTTAAACAAGCTCCCAGAGCCTGGTACGAGGTCCTCTCGGATTTTCTCATCTCATCTGGTTTCACTAAATGGAAGATAGATACGACTCTTTTTATCAAGAAGGACGGATCAGACATTATGCTGGTGCAGATCTGCGTTGACGACATCATATTCGGGTCAACAGACTCACGAATGTGCAGGAACTTTGGGGATCTAATGAAGCAGAAATTCGAAATGAGCATGATGGGTGAACTAAATTTCTTCTTAGGACTTCAGGTTAAACAGCTTCACGATGGAATCTTCATCAGTCAATCCAAGTACATTCACGACATACTCAAGAAGTACAACTTGGACAACTCAAATACTGCCATGACTCCAATGTCTACCTCATGCAAACTTGATGCAGATTCCTCAGGAAAATCTGTTAATCAGACAACTTATCGAGGCATGATAGGATCCTTGCTCTATCTTACATCAAGTAGACCCGATATCATGTTCGCCACGTGTCTCTGTGCACGCTTTCAAGCTGATCCAAAGGAATCTCACATGCTCGCGGTCAAGGGAATTTTCAAATATCTCAAGGGAACTCCGAATCTAGGTCTATGGACATCAGCCTTTGAATAAATCCGATATACTTGCAGGGATAAGTACGATAAGTACAGAGGATCTGCGTACGACTGGTAAGGCTTCCTTGCTGGGGAGCAATCAGTATACGAATACCGTCCTTTAAAGAGCCTCCCCTTCTGGTTCTGGCACTTATGCGCTAAGGAATTGAATCAAGAAAGGAGGAATGCGCTATGAGCATGCCTTTCTAATTGCTGTCAGCAGTTAAGGGACAAAGCGTACTTAATCCTATTTTTCTAGTTCCTGTTATAGTGAGGGTTCAATTAAAGGAATATAGTATTTCTTATTCCAATAGGGTAAGGGGCGGAGCGGAAAGGAAGACTGGATCAGCCAATTACGATACCGATTCACTCTGCGTAGATTGACTGAACGCAGAAAACCTTCCACTGGCAGGCGATCGTGTTTTTCACAGGATTTTTCGTTACTCAGTCCTATTACATAGAACCGTATATTCACCAAGCGGAATGGAGAGACGTATGATATCCTCACTGTACGAGATTGCTAACAGGTCACACCATGAGCACCACGATGACACGCATGCGGGCCTGCGAGGGAAGGATCGGATGAGTGGAAATTGCCATTGCCCTATGATCTTCGTCTGGTGCACTTCAACGGATTACGGAAATCGGAGAAGAGTACCAGATGGAATCAAGCTTTGAACTCGTAGGATACACAGATGCTGATTACGCAGGATGCAAGCTGGACTGAAAAAGCACTTCTGGAGCCGCTCAATTTCTCGGGGGTAAACTCGTAAGCTGGTCGTCTCGAAAGCAAAATTGTGTCTCAACATCGACAGCAGAGGCAGAATATGTCGCAGCTGCGAGTTGCTGCTCACAAATTTTTTGTATGAGAACCCAGCTGCGCGATTTTGGCATAACATTAAATCATATCCCAATTTTTAGTGATTCTAAAAGTGCTATAGCTATAACAAGTAATCCAATACATCATTCACGCACAAAACATATAGACATTAGATATCACTTTATCAAGGAACATGTGGAACAAGGTACAATCGAAATGCATTTTGTCCACACAGATCTTCAACTTGCTGACTTATTTACTAAGGCATTGGATGAAAAGCGATTCCAATTCTTGGTATCTAGGTTAGGCATGTTGAACCATAAGACATGATCGATTGTCCCTACATGAACCTGATATTGTGTAAATAGATCATTTAATTTTTCTCTATCTGTTATGAATGGTAAAAATCCTACTATTATATCTAGGGGGAGACTAATAAAAAATTTATGCATGAATCTAGGGGGAGTCTTTCATTTTTAAGCACTAATTTAGGGGGAGTCATTAAATGGTTCGCACAAATCTAGGGGGAGTCTCTCAAAATTATGCACAAAACAGTTCACACAAGGAGTTTTTGTGATTTCTCATCAAATTTAAATTATATAGTATGGTGAAACTCCTTAAATTTCTATCGAAATTACAATTATTCAAAAATTTCAATCACAAATATTTCACGGCGAAACTGAAAATTCTCTTGAAATTCCTTTTCAAATTCTCTCGGCGAAACTGCATATCGCTCGAAACCCTTTCAAATTGATTTCCCAATCGTACTAAACAAGTTTCGATCGACACCGAACTTTAACTCACGAGGTGCCACGTCATTCGTCACCACCTCGCTCGGAGGTGGTAGATGTAACAAGCAGTACTCCGCCTCAGACTGCACCTTCCTTGATCACTACGAGTCTAGTGTCCTCACCATCCATAATTTTTCCACTTTCTAGGACACTACCATTAGATTCTGCACCTCTAGATCTTAGTGATCTAGACAGAACGCTCTACGATGTCTCCGTACTAGAATCTAGTACGGAACAGAGCGGAAGACCCAACGTAGTCAACATCACTGCAGCTACGACCTTGGGCCATCAATCTGAGTCCGTCTCAGCTTTGATGTCAACGATGAGCCTACGTGGCCTCGGTTCTTCAAGTCCTGTGCAAACGGGTGGCACATCAGTACCCTCTACTGATGTTGTGACGACGGAACGTCTTAGTGACTCCGTCCGGTTATTTTCCCGGTTCGTGACGGAGGCCAGGCTGGATGATCGCCTCGCAGAGTTTGCGAAAGGACTCGAGGTCACAATCATGGCCCAAGTCTACAGTGCAATTGGGACCTCCACTCGAGACAAAGGCAAAGCCCCCGTCACCGAAGCCATAACCACACGACCCGACCCAACTCCTGGCTCTGAGGAAGGACCGTGGAACGTACCCATCCCGGAACTGATCGACGTTCTACTGGCCCGACTCCGTACTGCACCGACGCTCACTGCCTATGAAGCGGTGGTCCTCAGACGTCTGGAGCTTCCTTTCAACCCGCCTAACCCCGGCGAGGCCCAGTCATCCAGACCATCACGTGACGACCCTGACGGTGGGGATCGTCCCGAGGGGGAGACGACACAAGGGACGACAGGGCCTCAATCGCAACCACAGCCGCAACCTAGAACCACCCGAACACCCACCAGAACAAAACCACCTACACCCACCCAAACCAGAAAATCTACCCGAACTACTACCAATACAACCCAAACGACCTCCTCATCAACCGTGAGTCCATCACTGCCTAGCCTTACAAACCCAAGAACTTCCTCTGATCCTCCATCCTCACCTACTCTATCTCTCGAAACACTTTACAACCCACACTCAACGGTAGAAAAGTACATCTTCAACGACGATTGGTTAACAAAGCCGATGCATCCAGCCTTGGCCAAGGGCTTTCTGGACAACGCCAGATACTTCTTGATGAAGGCAAATGTTGACCTATCACTTATCGATGATGATGAGCTCGAGGAAGGTGAAAACTACGAAGCAGATATTCCAGAACTTCCAGAGCTTCTCAAACACGCTGTCGTCGACAAGGAGTGCCCCCCCTCGAAGTCGAAGATAGGAAAAGAACAGAAGCCGCCGTGGGAAAATGTCAAGGTGATAGCTACATATCAAGAAGAGATACGGAGAAGAATTTGGAGGAAGGAAGATAGGACCAAGGAGCTAGACGAGCTGAGTCTAAGAGGCCTAACTCATCTCCCGAGAACAACTGCTATACGATACCTACTCTCTCTTCGTAGAGGACTTGTGTTGAGAGCTAAAGATACAAACGTTGACAATCTTAGAAGAGAAGAGAAGGAAAAGGCCAGAATCAGCAAAATCTTGGGAGTTCGGCGAGGTCATCTCGACTTTTATGAGTATCCTATCTATAAAGTGCAGCGAGAAGATGGAACGGTTGAGGAACTGACTGAAGGCGATCTCTCCTACATCAAAGGTGAAGATGTTGATCGGATACTTTTCAGCTTCAGATTTCTTGGAACACTCCAGAATCCAGACTTGAAAGTGGGCTATGTTGCTCTTAAGCGATTCATGATGCGCCAAATCAAGTTCAATTCGACTCACGATCTTCAAATGGCGGTGGAAAGCAACATGAAAAGGGTGAATCTCACGAAGCCATCCTTCGAAGTCCCCGACTCAAGTCTTGGTGACGGCCACATATCAATGATGAGAACGATCCATCGGTGGTCTACACCAATTACAAAGGAGAATAGAGGCTGATGAAAGAATCCGAGATTGCCAAATTCAGCGATGGGACGCTGCTGATCATTTGGGTGAAACTCGAATGGATCTTGGAGAAGCTAAGGAACGAAGAAGCAGAAGCCCAGGAGAAGTACGAGAAGCTGATCAACATCATCTCCGATCGATTATCCTTACGAAGAACGATACGAACTTACGAGTTCAGACTTGGACTCAGGAAATCGATTGATGCTGTGGAGGAACCCAAGAAGAAGAAGACACAAAGGACATCTAAGCGAAAAGGATGCTAAGGGAGAGATTGTTAGGAATATTTTGTAGCATCCTTTAATTTGTGTAATCTTGGGTTAATATGTTTATTTAGTGGGTTGTAGTAGTTTGGGGTGACTTATGATATTAAGTCATAGTTTTGTATTGGGCTTTAATATACCAAACAATTGTGGTATATAAAGCCCAAATTACCCTAATTAGGGTTTTATCAAAAGACTTGAAAGGTAAGCCACCTTGTACGTTAAACTAAGAAAACACACACTAACACACACACTCAAGGTGTTCTTCACGTTTAATACATTCTAACCCTTCTTTTGATCCTTGTTTGGTAATATAAGGGCCAACAGGACCCATCCAAAAATGGGTACCAAAGTCCCGATAAAGTTTTTGCAGATTCCCAACATGGGTAGGTATTAAGAGAGCTGCTCCACACTCATGACTGGTATGCGACGAGGGCAGCCAAACATCCCAACGTGTATGGTATATTGGGTTGCTCCACATACACGACTGGTTAGCGGTGCGAACAACCAAACGAGGGTACACTATAGTTACGCATGCTTCAAAAAAGACTTTAAATTTCAAATTTTTGCATGTAAACATGAGCTGAAATGCATAAACACCCTATTATAGGTATATTTCATTATGCATACAACTTATAGAATTTTCAAGCTCAATGTTTACGTATGCATATAAGCTGAATTGATAAATACCTATGTCTTTAAATTGGTACATTTTAACTATGCATATATCTTAAAGAACTTTGAGCTTAAACATTCACGTATGCATATGAGCAGAATTGTCAAAAATACCTACTTATTAGGAGCGATAAAAAGTGAAAAACGTACATTCTAATATGCAATTTTTAAAGAACAATAATTCTTTAGTTTGCATCTGATATGAAAATAGATAAATACGTTCACGCTTATTTTATTGGGAGAGAACTTATATGTTTTAACGTGCATGCATTGAGGAGGAGTATCACTCCATATTTACAAGGGGAGAGTACATTTTTAGGGGGAGTACATCTTAGGTGCACGATTTGAGGGGGAGAAACTTCATTTAACCCATATACATATACGTATACGTATACCTATATCTATTACTACTATGATACTACTTATCTACTACTATTACGATAATATATACATTTATATGTATTAAAAAAAAAAGAAAGATACACCCTCTCAGACGTTTCCACCTCCCAAGATGGACTTCACTTGAAAACTCGACCCTCAAGAGTTCGAGAATTACAAAAGGCTTGACATCAACACACAAACACGAAGATGATATCAACCGCCCTGCTCCGACTTGCTGATGAAGCAACACTCACCAAAATTGACGGACGCATGGATTTTAAGTTCCATGGTTCAGTCAGAGCAAACTGAACCTAACCCAGGAACGTAGCCGAGTGTTAGTGAAGATAGTCCATAAGCCACATTTCCATTTGGCAATTCTTGACAATACCGGAGAACGGAAGATACAAAAAAAAAATCCCCCACCTCACATAATATTCGGGCCATCCCATATAGGTGCAGGAGTTGACTTTTATCAGCTCCCGGGTACAAGTCGCCTCATTTGGTCCAATGGCGCATGCACAACCGAGCCTTACCCACTCATCGATCTCCCAATAGACCGATGTTTCAAAAAAACACGGGGAGCCGCGTAATCTATCACCGCTTCACTTGGAAAGTGGAAGATATTGAATTAAGTGGTAGTTAGCCCCACACCATTGAACTTTCTTGAACACATCGAGTCTAGTTGTCCTCACTTCCTAAAAGTTTTATATTTTTTAGGACACATACACCTTTTCTCATCTGGACTTTGTGACCAGATCTGAACTTCCGTAGACATGTCATTCTAAGACATGCTTCAATGATCGGAAGGAAGTCCTACCGTTGCAACATCAAAACAACAACGGCTTCAGGCCATCATCTATGAGCTATGCTCGAAGATCGATGTTAACGGGATGTCTAAGTGGCCCCGGTTTATCATGCCCTGTCCTCACAGGCCGCGTCTTAGAGTTTAACTCTGAACTCGTGTCGACGGATTGCCTTATGGCTCCGTCTGGTTATTGCCCGAACCGACCTGTTGTTTGTATCTTTCTTCGGCTCATATACAAACATGCCGATCTCGTTAACACGAATCGCCATGAGGGGGAGAAGGGGATACGTATAAACAAATAGGTCGGACCACCCACCTTTTCCGCCGTGCGAACCACTACGAAGCTGGGCACACCTGCACTTAAACGTAACATTCGAAGGAGCCTTGGCACATTCTATAACACATCCCATGCTCACCATCAAAATTCCGCCGCGCTTACCATGTTCCAGACAAGCTTCCTCGAGGCCGAACCAGACAACTTCCTTCGACAAAGACGAATCTGGCACCGAGAAGAAGACTGGAGAAGACACTTCAAAATATGGAAAAAGACAAGGACAAGATGCAAACAAGATTTCAAAGATCTGCGACATCATCAAGAAACGAATATCGGGGCGTGGATCACAGCATACATCCGATCTACAACGTATAGCGTCAAGACAAGAGAGTTCTAGCTGAAAGTGCATTCAAATCCTCCACAAGAAGAGGAGACAGCCTTCGCAGGGGGAGCAAGGGGAGATTGTTAGGACTCGAGAGATTCTCCATGTGCCCAACAAAGATAACCCGCGCTGAATTGAAGATTGAACACTAAGGGGGAGATTGTTAGTAATATTTTATAGTGTTCAATTTCAATGTGTTTATCTTAGTTGGTTTGTATTTAATTAACTTTGGGCTAGTTTGTAATATTCTAGTTCTTAGTTACTAGGGGTATAATCTACCAACTAATGTGGTATATATACCCCCAAACCCTAATTCATTAGGGTGTGTGTTTTTGGTGTAGTATGTGTGAGTGCGTGTGTGTTGAGAATAGAAAGAACACTTTTGAAAGCACCCATCATCTACACTAACCCACCCCACGCACAAGCTTTAAATCTTCATTATTAGCGTGGTAAATCGTCCTAGGTCAATGTTGTTGGATCGAATAGGGACCAACAATCCTCATAAACACCACAAAATTAGTTTTCTAGCCACCTCACTCTCGTTTACGGTCGAGTACTTGAATTCAATAATAAAATACCTAAATCAAGATCCAAAGTACCTAATTTCCGAAAATAAATACTCGTATTCAAGTAAAAAATACCTGCGAACCGGGGGAGAACATCTAAGACTGAAATGGTTGGTTTTATCAAGCATTCTACATAATAAGAACATTGATCCTCATCAACACCACAAGATTAGTTTTCTAGCCACCTCACTTTCGTTTATGGTCGAGTACTTGAATTCAATAATAAAATACCTAAATCAAGGTCTAAACTACTTAACCCCAGTAAATAACTACTCATATCCATGTAGAAAATACCTGCGAATTGGAGGAGAACACCTAAGACTGAAATGGTTGGTTTTATCAAGCATTCCACATAATAAGAACATCGATCATCATAAACACCACAAAATTAGTTTTCTAGCCACCTCAATTTCGTTTACGGTCGAGTACTTGAATTCAATAATAAAATACCTAAATCAAGGTCTAAAGTACTTAATTTCGGGAAATAAATACTCATAGTCATATAGAAATACCTTCGTAGTGGGGGAGAAAATCTAAGACTGACATGGTTGGTTTTATCAAGTATTCTACATAATAAGAACATTGATCCTCATCAACACCACAAGATTAGTTTTCTAGCCACCTCACTTTCCTTTACGGTCGAGTACTTGAATTCAATAATAAATACCTAACTCAAGGTCTAAAGTACTTAATTTCTGAAAATAAATACTCATATTCATGTAGAAAACACCTGCGAATTTTAGGAGAACATCTAAGACTGAAATGGTTGGTTTTATCACGCATTCTACATAATAAGAACATCGATACTCATCAACACCACAAAATTAGTTTTGTAGCCACCTCACTTTCGTTTACGGTCGAGTACTTGAATTCAATAATAAAATACCTAAATCAAGGTCCAAACTACTCAACTCCAGGAATAACTACTCATATCCATGTAGAAAATACCTGCGAATTGGGGGAGAACATCTAAGAGTGAAATGGTTGGTTTTATCAATCATTCTACGTAATAGGAACATTGATCCTCATCAACACCAGAAAATTAGTTTTCTGGACACCTCACTATCGTTTACGGTGGAGTACTTGATTTCTTTAATAAATTACCTAAATCCAGGTCTAAAGTACTCAGAAAATAAAAACTCGTATTCATGTAGAAAATATCTGCGAATTGGAGGAGAACACCTAAGACTGAAATGGTTGGTTTTATCAAGCATTCCACATAATAAGAACATCGATCATCATAAACACCACAAAATTAGTTTTCTAGCCACCTCAATTTCGTTTACGGTCGAGTACTTGAATTCAATAATAAAATACCTAAATCAAGGTCTAAAGTACTTAATTTCGGGAAATAAAAACTCATAGTCATATAGAAATACCTTCGTAGTGGGGGAGAAAATCTAAGACTGACATGGTTGGTTTTATCATGCATTCTACATAATAAGAACATTGATCCTCATCAACACAACAAGATTAGTTTTCTAGCCACCTCACTTTCCTTTACGGTCGAGTACTTGAATTCAATAATAAATACCTAACTCAAGGTATAAAGTACTTAATTTCTGAAAATAAATACTCATATTCATGTAGAAAACACCTGCGAATTTTAGGAGAACATCTAAGACTGAAATGGTTGGTTTTATCAAGCATTCTACATAATAAGAACATCGATACTCATCAACACCACAAAATTAGTTTTCTAGCCACCTCACTTTCGTTTACGGTCGAGTACTTGAATTCAATAATAAAATACCTAAAGCAAGGTCTAAACTACTCAACTCCAGGAAATAACTACTCATATCCATGTAGAAAATACCTGCGAATTGGGGGAGAACATCTAAGACTGAAATGGTTGGTTTTATCAAGCATTCTACGTAATAGGAACATTGATCCTCATCAACACCAGAAAATTAGTTTTCTGGCCACCTCACTTTCGTTTACGGTGGAGTACATGACTTCTATAATAAATTACCTAAATCAAGGTCTGAAGTACGTAATTTCAGGAAATAAATACTCATAGTCATGTAGAAAACACCTGCGAAGTGGGGGAGAACATCTAAGACTGACATGGTTGGTTTTATCAATCATTCTACATAATAGGAACACTGATCCTCATCAACACCATAAAATTTGTTTTCTAGCCACCTCACTTTCCTTTACGGTCGAGTACTTGAATTCAATAATAAAATACCTAAATCAAAGTCTAAAGTACATAATTTCAGGAAATAAATACTCGTAGTCATGTAGAAAATACCTTCGCAGTTGGGGAGAACATCTAAGACTGACATGGTTGGTTTTATCAAGCATTCTACATAATAAGAACATTGATCCTCATAAACACCACAAAATTAGTTTTCTAGCCATCTCACTCTCGTTTACGGTCGAGTACTTGAATTCAATAATAAAATACCTAAATCAAGGTCCAAAGTACCTAATTTCCGAAAATAAATACTCGTATTCATGTAAAAAATACCTGCGAACTGGGGGAGAACATCTAAGACTGAAATGGTTGGTTTTATCAAGCATTCTACATAATAAGAACATTGATCCTCATCAACATCACAAGATTAGTTTTCTAGCCACCTCACTTTCGTTTACGGTCGAGTACTTGAATTCAATAATAAAATACCTAAATCAAGGTCTAAACTACTTAACTCCAGGAAATAATTACTCATATCCATGTAGAAAATACCTGCGAATTGGAGGAGAACATCTAAGACTGAAATGGTTGGTTTTATCAAGCATTCTACATAATAAGAACATCGATCCTCATCAACACCAAAAATTAGTTTTCTAGCCACCTCACTTTCGTTTACGGTCGAGTACTTGAATTCAATAATAAAATACCTAAATCAAGGTCTAAAGTACGTAATTTCAGGAAATAAATACTCATAGTCATGTATAAAACACCTGCGAAGTGGCGGAGAACATCTAAGACTGACATGGTTGGTTTTATCAATCATTCTACATAATAGGAACACTGATCCTCATCAACACCAGAAAATTTATTTTCTAGCCACCTCACTTTCCTTTACGGCCGAGTACTTGAATTCAATGATAAAATACCTAAATCAAGGTTTAAAGTACCTAATTTCCGAAAATAAATACTCGTATTCATGTAGAAAACACCTGTGAATTAGGGGAGAACATCTAAGACTGAAATGGTTGGTGTTATCAAGCATTCTACATAATAAGAACATTGATCCTCATCAACACCACAAGATTAGTTTTCTAACCACCTCACTTTCGTTTACGATCGAGTACTTGAATTCAATAATAAAATACCTAAATCAAGGTCTAAAGTACTTAATTTCAGAAAATAAATACTCGTATTCATGTAGAAAATACATGCGAATTGGGGGAGAACACCTAAGACTGAAATGGTTGATTTTATCAAGCATTCCACATAATAAGAACACTGATCCTCATCAACACCACAAGATTAGTTTTCTAGCCACCTCACTTTCCTTTACGGTCGAGTACTTGAATTCAATGATAAATACCTAACTCAAGGTCTAAAGTACTTAATTTCTGAAAATAAATACTCATATTCATGTAGAAAACACCTGCGAATTTTAGGAGAACATCTAAGACTGAAATGGTTGGTTTATCAAGCATTCTACATAATAAGAACATCGATACTCATCAACACGACAAAATTAGTTTTCTAGCCACCTCACTTTCGTTTACGGTCGAGTACTTGAATTCAATAAAGTACCTGAATCAAGGTCTAAACTACTCGACTCCAGGAAATAACTACTCATATCCATCTAGAAAATACCTGCGAATTGGGGGAGAACATCTAGACTGAAATGGTTGGTTTTATCAAGCATTCTACGTAATAGGAACATTGATCCTCATCAACACCAGAAAATTAGTTTTCTGGCCACCTCACTTTCGTTTACGGTGGAGTACATGCTTTCTACAATGAATTACCTAAATCAAGGTCTAAAGTACTTAATTTCAGAAAATAAATACTTATATTCATGTAGAAAACACCTGCAAAGTGGGGGAGAACATCTAAGACTGACATGGTTGGTTTTATCAAGCATTCTACATAATAGGAACACTGATCCTCACCAACACCAGAAAATTAGTTTTCTAGCTAGCCACCTCACTTTCTTTTACGGTCGAGTACTTGAATTCAATAATAAAATACCTAAATAAAGGTCTAACGTACCTAATTTCCGAAATTAAATACTCGTATTCATGTAGAAAATACCTGCGAATTGGGAGAGAACATCTAAGACTGAAATGGTTCGTTTTATCAAGCATTCTACATAATAAGAACGTTGATCCTCATCAACACCACAAGATTAGTTTTCTAGCCACCTCATTTTCGTTTACGGTCAAGTACTTGAATTCAATAATAAAACCTAAATCAAGGTCTAAAGTACTTAACTTCAGGAAATAACTACTCATATCCATGTAGAAAATAAGTGCGAATTGGGGGAGAACATCTAAAACTGAAATGGTTGGTTTTATCAAGCATTCTACATAATAAGAACATCGATCCTCATAAACGCCACAAAATTAGTTTTCTAGCCACCTCACTTTTGTTTACGGTCGAGTACTTGAATTCAATAATAAAATACCTAAAATCAAAGTCTAAAGTACATAATTTTAGGAAATAAATACTCATAGTCATGTAGAAAATACCTTCGAAGTTGGGTAGAACATCTAAGACTGACATGGTTGGTTTTATCAAGCATTCTACATAATAAGAACATTGATCCTCATAAACACCACAAAATTAGTTTTCTAGCCACCTCACTTTCGTTTACGGTCGAGTACTTGAATTCAATAATAAAATACCTAAATCAAGGTCTAAAGTACGTCCGAAAATAAATACTCGTATTCATGTAAAAAATACCTGCGAATTGGGGGTGTAGCGACCCTAGCCATCGCTACCGTTTCTAGCTTAACTCTAAGTGTCTAATGGTACGATAACTTAGAGTATACGAAAATACGGTAGAAATTTTTCCTTCTTCATAAGGAGTTCGTGTCCTGTACACGTCATAAGAATATAACTACTCGACAGAATAATTTCTTCAAGTCCTAATTACACCCTAATCCTAGTTCATAATTACTCGGGACGGTTGCGATGGCACAGCAAAAGCTCCTATGCGCCCGGCCTCACAGGTCGTCATCCATACACACACGTCCACCCCCAAAAGACGCTCGGAAGCTTCAAAAGATAGGCCTTGCCAGCTAGGCGATCACGTACCGTGATCGTAGGTACCTACAACACATAACATAAAAGAATGAGCCACCGAGGCTCAGTAAGCAGAAATCATGCATGTATGCACATGTCCCTTCCCCGCAAAGGCAATCCACGCCAATGCATATACTACCTACGCAAAGGCGATCCGCGCCGATGCACCTATACTTCGCAAAGGCGATCTGCGCCGATGCTCATCATATTCGTACTAACATCACTCAGGGCCCTCGGCTAATCTCACTATGCACCACAAAGAGCTCACGTCCACTAGGGACAAATAGACAGCGGTCCACGCCGGATGGTCATACCTAGGATGCACATCGTTCCCCTAGGTTGCCATATGTACCCGGGCGTCCCCGACTGTCGGCGGTCGCTCACGCTGGTAGCCCACGCTGAGGTTGCCTACACCAGGGTTCCACCCTGTGTTGCTTATACCCTCAGGTCGCACCCTCCAGGTCGCACCCTACCGCCACGGGCATTGCCCAATCATATCATAAATACGTCCATACGGCCTCATTGCCAACGGGCATCGCCCTAATATATTTCATTACGTACATAATAATAATATATATATATATATATGCGGCCCTTTTCGCCGACGGGTCTCCGCCCTAGTATATTTCATTACGTACACAATAATAATATATGTATATGTGGCCCTTATCGCCAACGGGTCTCCGCCCTAGTATATTTCATTACGTACATAATAATAATATATGTATATGTGGCCCTTATCGCCAACGGGTCTCCGCCCTAGTATATTTCATTACGTACATAATAATAATATATGTATATGTGGCCCTTTTTGCCAACGGGTCTCCGCCCTAGTATATTTCATTACGTACATAATAATAATATATGTATATGTGGCCCTTTTCGCCAACGGGTCTCCGCCCTAGTATATTTCATTACGTACATAATAATAATATATGTATATGTGGCCCTTTTCGCCAACGGGTCTCCGCCCTAGTATGATCCATACATATTTTACATAATAATATGACGATGCTAAACGTCGCCCTGGTGGCATAGTGGATAGCCCTTGACTCAACTGAGTCGACAACACATGCCCATATCGGCAATGTATCAATCGCTTTCAATCGATACATTATATATATACTCAACTCATACGACCCTCCCGCATATGATCGTGTATGCACGTGAGTATGAAAATGCAACAATGCCAGGCGAAATTACCAAGAGACAGCATATACAATTAGTCCACGTAATTCATGTAATCATCGAGGCACATAGTCACGTAATATCAAGTAAACACAATTCAGGTAAGCCTCGAAGCACCTAGTCATCCAATTAAAAACTTCAGACACATTCACATGAAGACATATCAATTAAATCACGTAAACATGAAATCACCGAAGCATGTAGTCGCATAAAGCAAGTACATTCAAACAAGTTATGTGTCGTAGTTGGATTTCTACTTACCTGTCGTCCAAGCTACGCGTACTTAGCTCCTCGGGAATTTCCTACTGTTCGACCTTTTAAATTATAAAAATATTGTCGTATCAGTACATTATCTAGCTTAGCTAACCATATTGAAATCGTTACGCAATCGTACTATCTTGCTAATTTTTCTAAGTCAGTCTGTTTTACTCTCTGCTATATTAGTATTTTATCGCGCCCTATGTATATAAAGCTCGACGAATCGCCCGATTATTGTCGTTTCAAGGTGTTTCCGCCCGATACTAGATTTAATTTGAATTGCCCGATTTGAGAGGTTTCGACGGAAATCGCCCGATTTGTCAAGGCACTGCAGTCGCACGACTTGAAGTCGGCTTGGGATCGCCCGATTTGAGTGCTCACTAGCATCGCCCGATTTGACGGACTCTCGGCGATTTCTTCGTCGATTTCGACTTCGAGCTGTTGAAATGCCCGATTTCTCAAAATGCAAGGTTTCTCTCGATTAGAATGCAAATTCGGCGATTTCATGGTTGCTTGACGCGTGTTGCAGCGAGAAATCGCCCGATTTCTTTTAAACGGTTGTTCGGCGATTGAAAGCAGCCCGCGTTGACGATTTTCGCCCGATTTCCTCACGGGATTTGGTTCTGCCCGATTTTGATCAGAACTCGGCGATTTCATGGCCATTCGACACGTGTTGTAGAGAAAATCGCCCGATTTTGGTTTAGTGTAAATCGCCCGATTTTTGTGAAAGTTTATTTGCTGAAAACGCCCGATTCTGGGGCTGTATAAAGTAGCAGTTCTATTTCAATTCTGCCCGATTATTAAAACTGCCCGAAAGTAACTGGTTAAGTAATTTATCTACTATGTCCTAATGGGCCGATTTCGAGTGTTGTTGAATTTGCCCGATTTCACCACATCCTACCCTCAATCTAAAAACTGTTAAACAATCACTCGATTCGAAATTCATCTACCCGAAACAGCTCAAGCACCCAAAATTATTTGCTAAGCATATAAACGTGTATATTCATTCAAAAACACACATATTGGGTTCAAAGCTTACGGCTAACACATAGAAATTAATAAGCAACGTAATCATATATTCCAAAGTTCATAAATTCGAACTTAATGGTCGAAACACCCAAGTTTGAGAATTTGAACTTATTTATGTGTTGTAGGTGAAGAATACACCTATCTTAATTTACGGAATAGCAAGGTTTAGGGAAATGTTTTTCACTTACTTCTTTGAATTTTCCAAGCTATTTGGGGTGTCCTTTGGATTGATTTCTTTCGGCCCCTTCTCCTCTCCTTTCACTTGATTTTTGCTGGGTTCTTGAGTGAGGTTGAGAGATTAAAGTGTGCTAGGTAGATATTTTGCAAGAAGGTATGGTGTGGGACGTGGGTTTTTCCTTATTTTAGGGAGAGTTGTCTATTTGTTTTTCTTATGGATTGGACCAACTATGAAATTTCTAGCCCAACATTGCATGGCCCAATTCCCACATAACTATTACCATTTTCTTCATTCCCTTATTCCTTCTATTTTATTTTAAAATTGGTCGATTATACTTCATCCTAGGCATAAATCGTCCGATCTCTAGGATTGGGTTAAGAAATCGCCCGATTTCACGTTGTCCCAGTTAAGCTCGGCGATTTCTTCTCCTTATGCCACGTGTGGTTTCTATCTTAATCGCCCGAAATGAGGCTTAGTGGAGCTTAGCGAAAACGCCCGATTTCTAACTTGATCGAAACTTATACTATTCAAGTGCTGCCCGATTAAATGTCCTAATTCATTTTCGATCAACGTCTCCTATGTAACAAGTCGCCCGAAATGCGGTTTTGTTAAATCGCCCGATTCCTAGTCGATTTACCCCATAATTCTAATTTCACGTGTATGGGAATCGGCCGATTCTAACTTGCTCAATTTGAGCTCGGCGATTTCTTACGTGCATGCCACGTGTACTAGTGGCTTAAAATTCCTTAAGTCCTCATAACTCATATACACATACTTCATGAATTCACATAGATCACATAATCATAATTCGTAACACATACAGGGATTATAAATCACATCACATGAAGTCATGTAGACACATAAGTCATGTAAGAGCATGTAATCATATATCGCACATTGGGCATGGATTAATTACGTGTCCTAAGTAAAATATTTTACCCAAAATCCTATTCTCCCTAACGTAATTACTCAACTATGTCTCTAATTAATTTTCTCTGCTCTTAATTATGCCGTAAACCCCGTAATTAATTTTACGGGTCTTACATCCTCCCCCCTTAAAAGAATTTCGCCCCCGAAATTCCGTTAGCTGGGATAAGTCGGGGCGAAGATGGGTAGGGAGTTGAGCTAGTTTAGTTAGGTGATGAAGTTTCACCGTATTGCTCGCAAGGGTGTTTCCTTATTAGGAAGAATGGAACTAGTGAATTCTCATGAAATTTTCCAAACTTTGCACCCCTGAGACAAGATCGAAGTTGTTTATCTTAGCTCTAAGGTCATCTCGGTCTAAGCATTACGAATAGATAGGGAATGAAAGCAAAGGAAATAAGACTTCGGTTTTCTCGTGCCTAAGGCTTATCGTGGCCGTCCTCCTTGATCTATCGGTCATGGTGATGACTACGATCTCGTTGCAGCACGTATAAATATTTGATCTAAATACTTGGGCTTCAGCCACAGGGAAAGGAAAACTACAACGGGCTTATAACGTGCCCCTATCCTTTTAGAAAGCTCGCCTAGTTCTCATTTCTTCAGAGGGGAAAATAATCTTCACGTGGCGACGAAAATTAAACATTTGATCAGGAGGAAAATTCTATAACGGTTAAAATAAGATCTTTCAGGTAGTCTTGGATTTAGTGGGCTGATTTTCTAGTAACGTAGGTAGGAAGATTGCATCAAGGTAGTCGAATTCCATATTGCCTCGAGGAGCTAAGGGGAGTAACTAGGAAAGGTCGTATCACCGATCTATTGTTCGACGAAATGGTACCCCTTTCTAGGCTCATGCTATCTTCGTCGAGTTTCCTGAAAGTCAAGGTTTCACCTAAGATTTATACAGACTTCCTACGTGGTGACTGTAGGGTCCGTGTCGCAACAGTCATCCTATTTTCCTATGCGGGAGCGAAGTTTTACGACTAGTTCTTAACCTACTCTTCCCTTAAAACGATATACTTATCCTTTATTCCTAGAGGTTCGAGAAAGAATGTTCATGTTGCGACAGAAGAGAAGGGTATTCTATTTGGAATAAAAGGAGAGAAAACAAGATCATAGGGTCTCGCTTGTCGTCTCGAATCCTATCAGCGAACTCTGGATCTAGCAGATGTGTGTGTCGCCCAATCTAGTCAAACCTACATCCGCTTCGATGAGCTATCCGAAATGGCTATAATTCAGATTTTAGGCAGAAACTGAAATTTCCGAGTGCTATCACGCTTCCGTTGCGCCACTCGGCTACTGAACATGCATGATTTATAGGAGGTCGGAAAGATTGAGTCAGGGTCGCATTCCGACATTACGGGGTTTAGATCTGTCATGCGGAAGAGAGCAGAATGTAGCCTCGTAATTACACTCCAGAAGGAAAGAATATTCAAGAAGGGAGATCATGGTCTTGATCAGTTCGGGTCGAAATTTCGGAAGAAATGGTGACTTTCATGCTTGTACTCAAATTAACCAGAAGAAAGTTCGAGTCTCGCCACGTAAGTAAAGAGTACACAAGGGTGTGTGGTTTCTAAGTTACTAAGATGCATGATGATGGTTTGATGAGCGGGTAGGTTACCTGTCTCCACTGGCGGGTTCTCCTCTGTTTCCTCCGATATGGTTGCATATGCTCTAGCTGGCCCTTTTGATGGTTCTGCTTGACCATCGGTTTGGCTTTCCGGTCCCTTTCCCGGGCACGCCCTAGAATAGTGGCCCGCCTTGCCACACTTGAAGCAGTTCGCATTCTGTGAGTTGCAGACTCCCTGGTGTCGCCGCGCACGTCTTCGGCACATTGGTATGGTGGGTGGAAAAGGTTGAGGCCTTCCCTTATTCGGGTCGGACCGTTGAGCTGGCCCGGTCCTATCACCCATTTTTCGCTTTCCCTTCTGAGCTTGGGAAACCTGGATTTCCAATCTAATAGGGTTGGTAATATCCCTAGTAGCTGGAGGGTTCCGTTCTGGGAATTCCCTTCCTACTATCCCCAGGTACGAGGATCTACGGGGGTCGAAGGAACTCTGTTTGTCGATAAGATCGTAGATCAGACCCTTGAGTTCACTAACTTGGTCTTTCAGTTTGCCGATTTGATCCGACTGTTGTTGGACCAATTCGGTGAGGTGTAGGAGCATTGAGCTCTGTTCATTCGTAGGTGATCCAGTTGTCACCCCGCGACTTGACTCGCCAATCAATTCTCTAGACTCGCTAGTCATTCTCCAATTAGTGAAACAAGGAGGCACATTATTAAAAGCACATAAGCATAATATTCATAACACTTACAGGCAAGGCTGCTTCCGCGCTTTTGGGTGTGTGTGTATCGACAGTCTACAGAACCTGTGACCGAAGCTCTGATACCAACTGTAGCGACCCTAGCCATCGCTACCGTTTCTAGCTTAACTCTAAGTGTCTAATGGTACGATAACTTAGAGTATACGAAAATACGGTAGAAATTTTTCCTTCTTCATAAGGAGTTCATGTCCTGTACACGTCATAAGAATATAACTACGCGACAGAATAATTTCTTCAAGTCCAAATTACACCCTAATCCTAGTTCATAATTACTCGGGACGGTTGCGATGGCACAGCAAAAGCTCCTATGCGCCCGGCCTCACAGGTCGTCATCCATACACACGTCCACCCCCAAAAGACGCTCGGAAGCTTCAAAAGATAGGCCTTGCCAGCTAGGCGATCACGTACCGTGATCGTAAGTACCTACAACACATAACATAAAAGAATGAGCCACCGAGGCTCAGTAAGCAGAAATCATGCATGTATGCACATGTCCCTTCCCCGCAAAGGCAATCCACGCCAATGCATATACTACCTACGCAAAGGCGATCCGCGCCGATGCACCTATACTTCGCAAAGGCGATCTGCGCCGATGCTCATCATATTCGTACTAACATCACTCAGGGCCCTCGGCTAATCTCACTATGCACCACAAAGAGCTCACGTCCACTAGGGACAAAAAGACAGCGGTCCACGCCGGATGGTCATACCTAGGATGCACATCGTTCCCCTAGGTTGCCATATGTACCCGGGCGTCCCCGACTGTCGGCGGTCGCTCACGCTGGTAGCCCACGCTGAGGTTGCCTACACCAGGGTTCCACCCTGTGTTGCTTATACCCTCAGGTCGCACCCTCCAGGTCGCACCCTACCGCCACGGGCATTGCTCAATCATATCATAAATACGTCCATATGGCCTCATTGCCAACGGGCATCGCCCTAATATATTTCATTACGTACATAATAATAATATATATATATATATATGCGGCCCTTTTCGCCGACGGGTCTCCGCCCTAGTATATTTCATTACGTACACAATAATAATATATGTATATGTGGCCCTTATCGCCAACGGGTCTCCGCCCTAGTATATTTCATTACGTACATAATAATAATATATGTATATGTGGCCCTTATCGCCAACGGGTCTCCGCCCTAGTATATTTCATTACGTACATAATAATAATATATGTATATGTGGCCCTTTTCGCCAACGGGTCTCCGCCCTAGTATATTTCATTACGTACATAATAATAATATATGTATATGTGGCCCTTTTCGCCAACGGGTCTCCGCCCTAGTATATTTCATTACGTACATAATAATAATATATGTATATGTGGCCCTTTTCGCCAACGGGTCTCCGCCCTAGTATGATCCATACATATTTTACATAATAATATGACGACGCTAAACGTCGCCCTGGTGGCATAGTGGACAGCCCTTGACTCAACTGAGTCGACAACACATGCCCATATCGGCAATGTATCAATCGCTTTCAATCGATATATAAAAATATATATACTCGACTCATACGACCCTCCCGCATATGATCGTGTATGCACGTGAGTATGGAAATGCAACAATGCCAGGCGAAATTACCAAGAGACAGCATATACAATTAGTCCACGTAATTCATGTAATCATCGAGGCACATAGTCACGTAATATCAAGTAAACACAATTCAGGTAAGCCTCGAAGCACCTAGTCATCCAACTAAAAACTTCAGACACATTCACATGAAGACATATCAATTAAATCACGTAAACATGAAATCACCGAAGCATGTAGTCGCATAAAGCAAGTACATTCAAACAAGTTATGTGTCGTAGTTGGATTTCTACTTACCTGTCGTCCAAGCTACGCGTACTCAGCTCCTCGAGAATTTCCTACTGTTCGACCTTTTAAATCATAAAAATATTGTCGTATCAGTACATTATCTAGCTTAGCTAACCATATTGAAATCGTTACGCAATCGTACTATATTTGCTAATTTTTCTAAGTCAGTCTGTTTTACTCTCTGCTATATTAGTATTTTATCGCGCCCTATGTATATAAAGCTCGACGAATCGCCCGATTATTGTCGTTTCAAGGTGTTTCCGCCCGAAACTAGATTTAATTTGAATTGCCCGATTTGAGAGGTTTCGACGGAAATCGCCCGATTTGTCGAGGCACTGGAGTCGCACGACTTGAAGTCGGCTTGGGATCGCCCGATTTGAGTGCTCACTAGCATCGCCCGATTTGACGGACTCTCGGCGATTTCTTCGTCGATTTCGACTTCGAGCTGTTGAAATGCCCGATTTCTCAAAATGCAAGGTTTCGCTCGATTAGAATGCAAATTCGGCGATTTCATGGTTGCTTGACGCGTGTTGCAGCGAGAAATCGCCCGATTTCTTTTAAACGGTCGTTCGGCGATTTGAAAGCAGCCCGCGCTGACGATTTTCGCCCGATTTCCTCACGGGATTTGGTTCTGCCCGATTTTGGTTTAGTGTAAATCGCCCGATTTTTGTGAAAGTTTATTTGCTGAAAACGCCCGATTCTGGGGCTGTATAAAGTAGCAGTTCTATTTCAATTCTGCCCGATTATTAAAACTGCCCGAAAGTAACTGGTTAAGTAATTTATCTACTATGTCCTAATGGCCCGATTTCGAGTGTTGTTGAATTTGCCCGATTTCACCACATCCTACCCTCAATCTAAAAACTGTTAAACAATCACTCGATTCGAAATTCATCTACCCGAAACAGCTCAAGCACCCAAAATTATTTGCTAAGCATATAAACGTGTATATTCATTCAAAAACACACATATTGGGTTCAAAGCTTACGGCTAACACATAGAAATTAATAAGCAACGTAATCATATATTCCAAAGTTCATAAATTCGAACTTAATGGTCGAAACACCCAAGTTTGAGAATTTGAACTTATTTATGTGTTGTAGGTGAAGAATACACCTAGAAATCTTAATTTACGGAATAGCAAGGTTTAGGGAAATGTTTTTCACTTACTTCTTTGAATTTTCCAAGCTATTTGGGGTGTCCTTTGGATTGATTTCTTTCGGCCCCTTCTCCTCTCCTTTCACTTGATTTTTGCTGGGTTCTTGAGTGAGGTTGAGAGATTAAAGTGTGCTAGGTAGATATTTTGCAAGAAGGTATGGTGTGGGACGTGGGTTTTTCCTTATTTTAGGGAGAGTTGTCTATTTGTTTTTCTTATGGATTGGACCAACTATGAAATTTCTAGCCCAACATTGCATGGCCCAATTCCCACATAACTATTATCATTTTCTTCATTCCCTTATTCCTATTTTATTTTCAAATTGGTCGATTATACTTCATCCTAGGCATAAATCGCCCGATCTCTAGGATTGGGTTAAGAAATCGCCCGATTTCACGTTGTCCCAGTTAAGCTCGGCGATTTCTTCTCCTTATGCCACGTGTGGTTTTATCTTAATCGCCCGAAATGAGGCTTATTGGAGCTTAGCGAAAACGCCCGATTTCTAACTTGATCGAAACTTATACTATTCAAGTGCTGCCCGATTAAATGTCCTAATTCATTTTCGATCAACGTCTCCTATGTAACAAGTCGCCCGAAATGCGGTTTCGTTAAATCGCCCGATTCCTAGTCGATTTACCCCATAATTCTAATTTCACGTGTATGGGAATCGACCGATTCAAACTTGCTCAATTTGAGCTCGGCGATTTCTTACGTGCATGCCACGTGTACTAGTGGCTTAAAATTCCTTAAGTCCTCATAATTCATATATACATACTTCATGAATTCACATAGATCACATAATCATAATTCGTAACACATATAGGGATTATAAATCACATCACATGAAGTCATGTAGACACATAAGTCATGTAAGAGCATGTAATCATATATCGCACATTGGACATGGATTAATTACGTGTCCTAAGTAAAATATTTTACCCAAAATCCTATTCTCCCTAACGTAATTACTCAACTATGTCTCTAATTAATTTTCTCTGCTCTTAATTATGCCGTAAACCCGTAATTAATTTTACGGGTCTTACAGGGGGAGAACATCTAAGACTGAAATGGTTGGTTTTATCAAGCATTATACATAATAAGAACATTGATCGTCATCAACACCACAAGATTAGTTTTCTAGCCACCTCACTTTCGTTTACGGTCTAGTACTTGAATTCAATGATAAAATACCTAAATCAAGGTCTAAACTACTTAACTCCTTCAAATAACTACTCATATCCATGTAGCAAATACCTGCGAATTGGATGAGAACATCTAAGACTTAAATGGTTGGTTTTATCAAGCATTCTACATAATAAGAACATCGATCCTCATCAACACCACAAAATTAGTTTTCTAGCCACCTCACTTTCGTTTAGGGTCGAGTACTTGAATTCAATAATAAAATACCTAATCAAGGTCAAAAGTACTTAATTTCAGGAAATAAATACTCATAGTCATGTAGAAAACACCTGCGAAGTGGGGGAGAACATCTAAGACTGACATGGTTGGTTTTATCAATCATTCTACATAATAGGAACACTGATCCTCATCAACACCAGAAAATTTGTTTTCTAGCCACCTCACTTTCCTTTACGGTCGAGTACTTGAATTCAATGATAAAATACCTAAATCAAGGTTTAAAGTACCTAATTTCCGAAAATAAATACTCGTATTCATGTAGAAAATACCTGCGAATTGGGGGAGAACATCTAAGACTGAAATGGTTGGTGTTATCAACCATTCTACATAATAAGAACATTGATCCTCATCAACACCACAAGATCAGTTTTCTAGCCACCTCACTTTCGTTTACGGTCGAGTACTTGAATTCAATAATAAAATACCTAAATCAAGGTCTAAAGTACTTAATTTCAAAAAATAAATACTCGTATTCATGTAGAAAATACCTGCGAATTGGAGGAGAACACCTAAGACTGAAATGGTTGGTTTTATCAGGCATTCTACATAATAAGAACGTTGATCCTCATCAACACCACAAGATTAGTTTTCTAGCCACCTCACTTTCGTTTACGATCGAGTACTTGAATTCAATAATAAAATACCTAAATCAAGGTCTAAAGTACTTAACTTCAGGAAATAACTACTCATATCCATGTAGAAAATACATGCGAATTGGGGGAGAACATCTAAAACTGAAATGGTTGGTTTTATCAAGCATTCTACATAATAACATCCATCCTCATAAACGCCACAAAATTAGTTTTCTAGCCACCTCACTTTTGTTTACGGTTGAGTACTTGAATTCAATAATAAAATACCTAAATCAAAGTCTAAAAGTACATAATTTCAGGAAATAAATACTCATAGTCATGTAGAAAATACCTTCGAAGTTGGGGAGAACATCTAAGACTGACACGGTTGGTTTTATCAAGCATTCTACATAATATGAACATTGATCCTCATAAACACCACAAAATTAGTTTTCTAGCCACCTCACTTTCATTTACGGTCGAGTACTTGAATTCAATAATAAAATATCTAAATCAAGGTCTAAAGTACCTCCGAAAATAAATGTTCGTATTCATGTAAAAAATACCTGCGAATTGGGGGAGAACATCTAAGACTGAATTGGTTGGTTTTATCAAGCATTATACATAATAAGAACATTGATCCTCATCAACACCACAAGATTAGTTTTCTAGCCACCTCACTTTCGTTTACGGTCGAGTACTTGAATTCAATAATAAAATACCTAAATCAAGGTCTAAACTACTTAACTCCAGGAAATAACTACTCATATCATGTAGAAAATACCTGCGAATTGGAGGAGAACACCTAAGACTGAAATGGTTGGTTTTATCAAGCATTCTACATAATAAGAACATCGATCCTCATCAACACCACAAAATTAGTTTTCTAGCCACCTCACTTTCGTTTAGGGTCGAGTACTTGAATTCAATAATAAAATACCTAATCAAGGTCAAAAGTACTTAATTTCAGGAAATAAATACTCATAGTCATGTAGAAAACACCTGCGAAGTGGGGGAGAACATCTAAGACTGACATGGTTGGTTTTATCAATCATTCTACATAATAGGAACACTGATCCTCATCAACACCAGAAAATTTGTTTTCTAGCCACCTCACTTTCCTTTACGGTCGAGTACTTGAATTCAATGATAAAATACCTAAATCAAGGTTTAAAGTACCTAATTTCCGAAAATAAATACTCGTATTCATGTAGAAAATACTTGCGAATTGGGGGAGAACATCTAAGACTGAAATGGTTGGTGTTATCAAGCATTCTACATAATAAGAACATTGATCCTCATCAACACCACAAGATCAGTTTTCTAGCCACCTCACTTTCGTTTACGGTCGAGTACTTGAATTCAATAATAAAATACCTAAATCAAGGTCTAAAGTACTTAATTTCAAAAAATAAATACTCGTATTCATGTAGAAAATACCTGCGAATTGGAGGAGAACACCTAAGACTGAAATGGTTGGTTTTATCAAGCATTCTACATAATAAGAACGTTGATCCTCATCAACACCACAGGATTAGTTTTCTAGCCACCTCACTTTCGTTTACGGTCGAGTACTTGAATTCAATAATAAAATACCTAACAGGTCTAAAGTACTTAACTTCAGGAAATAACTACTCATATCCATGTAGAAAATACATGCGAATTGGGGGAGAACATCTAAAACTGAAATGGTTGGTTTTATCAAGCATTCTACATAATAACATCCATCCTCATAAACGCCACAAAATTAGTTTTCTAGCCACCTCACTTTTGTTTACGGTCGAGTACTTGAATTCAATAATAAAATACCTAAATCAAAGTCTAAAGTACATAATTTCAGGAAATAAATACTCATAGTCATGTAGAAAATACCTTCGAAGTTGGGGAGAACATCTAAGACTGACATGCTTGGTTTTATCAAGCAGTCCACATAATAAGAACATTGATCCTCATCAACACCACAAGATTAGTTTTCTAGCCACCTCACTTTCGTTTACGGTCGAGTACTTGAATTCAATAATAAAATACATAAATCAAGGTCTAAACTACTTAACTCAAGGAAATAACTACTCATATCCATGTAGAAAATACCTGCGAATTGGAGGAGAACATCTAAGAGTGAAATGGTTGGTTTTATCAAGCATTCTACATAATAAGAATATCGATCCTCATCAACACCACAAAATTAGTTTTCTAGCCACCTCACTTTCGTTTCGGGTCGAGTACTTGAATTCAATAATAAAATACCTAAATCAAGGTCTAAAGTACTTAATTTTAGGAAATAAATACTCATAGTCATGTAGAAAACACCTGCGAAGTGGGGGAGAACATCTAAGACTGACATGGTTGGTTTTATCAATCATTCTACATAATAGGAACACTGATCCTCATCAACACCAGAAAATTTGTTTTCTAGCCACCTCACTTTCCTTTACGGTCGAGTACTTGAATTCAATGATAAAATACCTAAATCAAGGTTTAAAGTACCTAATTTCCTAAAATAAATACTCGTATTCATGTAGAAAATACCTGCGAATTGGGGAGAACATCTAAGACTGAAATGGTTGGTGTTATCAAGCATTCTACATAATAAGAACATTGATCCTCATCAACACCACAAGATTAGTTTTCTAGCCACCTCACTTTCGTTTACGGTCGAGTACTTGAATTCAATAACAAAATACCTAAATCAAGGTCTAAAGTACTTAATTTCAGAAAATAAATACCCGTATTCATGTAGAAAATACCTGCGAATTCGAGGAGAGCACCTAAGACTGAAATGGTTGGTTTTATCAAGCATTCTACATAATAAGAACGTTGATCCTCATCAACACCACAAGATTAGTTTTCTGGCCACCTCATTTTCGTTTACGGTCGAGTACTTGATTCAATAATAAAATACCTAAATCAAGGTCTAAAGTACTTAACTTCAGGAAATAACTACTCATATCCATGTAGAAAATACATGCGAATTGGGGGAGAACATCTAAAACTGAAATGGTTGGTTTTATCATGCATTCTACATAATAAGAACATCGATCCTCATAAACGACACAAAATTAGTTTTCTAGCCACCTCACTTTTGTTTACGTTCGAGTACTTGAATTCAATAATAAAATACCTAAGTCAAAGTCTAAAGTACATAATTTCAGGAAATAAATACTCATAGTCATGTAGAAAATACGTTCGAAGTTGGGGAGAACATCTAAGACTGACATGGTTGGTTTTATCAAGCATTCTACATAATAAGAACATTGATCCTCTTAAACACCACAAAATTAGTTTTCTAGCCACCTCACTTTCGTTTACGGTCGAGTACTTGAATTCAATAATAAAATACCTAAATCAAGGTCTAAAGTACCTCCGAAAATAAATACTCGTATTCATGCAAAAATTACCTGCGAATTGGGGGAGAACATGTAAGACTGAAATGGTTGGTTTTATCAAGCACTATACATATAAGAACATTGATTCTCATCAACACCACAAGATTAGTTTTCTAGCCACCTCACTTTCGTTTACGGTCGAGTACTTGAATTCAATAATAAAATACCTAAATCAAGGTCTAAACTACTTAACTCCAGGAAATAACTACTCATATCCATGTAGAAAATACTTGCGAATTGGAGGAGAACATCTAAGACTGAAATGGTTGGTTTTATCAAGCATTCTACATAATAAGAAGATCGATCCTCATCAACACCACAAAATTAGTTTTCTAGCCACCTCAGTTTCGTTTAGGGTCGAGTACTTGAATTCAATAATAAAATAACTAAATCAAGGTCTAAAGTACTTTTTTCAGAAAATAAATACTCGTAATCATTTAGAAAATACCTGCGAATTTGGGGAGAACATCTAAGACTGAAATGGTTGGTGTTGGCCCTTTTATTACCAAACAAGGATCAAAAGAATGGTTTGAATGTGTAACACGTGAAGAACACCTTTAGTGTGTGTTAGTGTGTGTTTTCTTAATGTAACGTACAAGGTGGCTTACCTTTCAATTCTTTTGATAAAACCCTAATTAGGGTAATTCGGGCTTTATATACCGCAATTGTTTGGTATATTAAAGCCCAATACAAAACTATGACTTAATATCATAAGTCACCCCAAACTACTACAACCCACTAAATAAACATATGAACCTAAGATTACACAAATTAAAGGATGCTACAAAATATTCCTAACAATCTCCCCCTTAGCATCCTTTTCACTTTGATGTCCTTTGTGTCTTCTTCTTCTTGGGTTCCTCCACAGCATCAATCGATTTCCTGAGTCCAAGTCTGAACTCGTAATATCGTATCGTTCTTCGTAAGGATAATCGATCGGAGATGATGTTGATCAGCTTCTCGTACTTCTCCTGGACTTCTGCTTCTTCGTACCTTAGCTTCTCCAAAATCCATTCGAGTTTCACCCGAATAATCAGCAGCGTCCCATCGCTGAATTTGGCAATCTCGGATGTCTTCATCAGCCTCTTTTCTCCTTTGTAATTGATGTAGACCACCGATGGATCGTTGTCATCATTGATTATGCGGCCTTCACCAAGACTTGAGTCGGGGACTTCGAAGGATGGCTTCGTGAGATTCACCCTTTTCATGTTGCTTTCCACCGCCATTTGAAGATCGTGAGTCGAATTGAACTTGATTTGGCGCATCGTGAATCGCTTAAGAGCAACGTAGCCCACTTTCAAGTCTGGATTCTGGAGTGTTCCATGAAATCTGAAGCTGAAAAGTATCCGATCAACATCTTCACCTCTAATGTAGGAGAGATCGCCTTCAGTCAGTTCCTCAACCGTTCCATCTTCTCGCTGCACTGTATAAATTGGATACTCATAATAGTCGAGACGACCTCGCCGAACTCCCAAGATTTTGCTGATTCTGGCCTTTTCCTTCTCTTCTCTTCTAAGATTGTCTACGTTTGTATCTTTTGCTCTCAACACAAGCCCTCTACGAAGAGAGAGTAGGTATCGTATAGCAGTTGATCTCGGGAGATGAGTTAGGCCTCTTAGACTCAGCTCGTCTGCTCCTTGATCCTATCCTCCTTCCTCCAAATTCTTCTCCGTATCTCTTCTTGATATGGAGCTATCACTTTGACATTTTCCCACGGCGGCTTCTGTTCTTTTCCTAACTTCGACTTCGAGGGGGGCACTCTATATCAACGACAGCGTGTTTGAGAAGCTCTGGAAGTTCTGGAATGTCTGCTTCGTAGTCTTCACCTTCCTCGAGCTCATCATCATCGATAAGTGCTAGGTCAACATTTGCCTTCAATAAGAAATATCTGGCGTTGTCCAGTAAGCCCTTGGCCAAGTCTGGATGCATCGGCTTTGTTAACCAATCGTCGTTGAAGATGTACTTTTCTACCGCTGAGTGTGGGTTGTAAAGTGTTTCGAGAGATAGAGTAGGTGAGGATGGAGGATCAGAGGAAGTTCTTGGGTTTGTAAGGCTAGGCGGTGATAGACTCACGGTTGATGAGGAGGTCGTTTGGGTTGTATTGGTAGTTGTTCGGGTAGATTTTCTAGTTTGGGTGGGTGTAGGTGGTTTTGTTCTTGTGGGTGTTCGGGTGGTTCTAGGTTGCAGTTGTGGCTGCGGCGGAGGCCCTGTCCCTTGTGTTTTCTCCCCCTCGGGACGATCCCCACCGTCAGGGTCATCACGTGATTGTCTTGATGACTGGGCCTCGCCGGGGTTAGGCGGGTTGAAAGGAAGCTCCAGACGTCTGAGGACCTCCGCTTCATAGGCAGTGAGCTTCTGTGCAGAACGGAGTCTGGCCAGTAGAACGTCGATCAGTTCCGGGATTTGTACGTTCCACGGTCCTTTCTCAGAGCCAGGAGTTGGGTCGGGTAGCGTGGGTACTTCTTCGTTGACTGGGGCTTTGCCTTTATCCCGAGAGGATGTCCCAATGGCGTTGTAGACTTGGGTCATAATAGTGTCCTCGAGATCTTTCGCCAATGCTGCGAGTCGATTCTCTAGCCTCACCTCCGTCACGAACGGGGAAAATAACCTGACGGAGTCACTAAGACGTTCCGTCGTCACAACATCAGTAGAGGGTGCTGATGTGCCGCCCGTTTGCACAGGACTTGAAGAACCGAGGCCACGAAGGCTCATCGTTGACATCAAAGCTGAGACAGACTCAGATTGATGGCCCAAGGTCGTAGCTGCAGTGATGTTGACTACGTTGGGTCTTCCGCTCTGTTCCGTACTAGACTCTAGTACGGAGACATCGTAGAGCGTTCGGTCTAGATCACTAAGATCTAGAGGTGCAGAATCTAATGGTAGTGTCCTAGAAAGTGGAAAAATTATGGATGGTGAGGACACTAGACTCGTAGTGATCAAAGAAGGTGTAGTCTGAGGCCGAGTACTGCTTGTTACATCAACCACCTCCGAGCGAGGTGGTGATGAATGATGTGGCACCTCGTGAGTATGTGAAACAATCATCTGTTGGGAGATGATTGAGTGGCTGGGAAGGGTAGTTTGCGCGATTGAACCCGATGTCGCGACTTCTACTCGGGGGAAAACAAAGTCATCCCCTGTACCTATGGGCTCGGTCCGGCTTATTAGTGGACTAGTTGTCTTAGGAGTACGGTCGTGTTTTTGCTTTGTACGCCGTTCCTGTTGTCCTCCTCGGTTATGTAGCACCCGGGTTCCCCGTAAGCATTTAGGGCCAATAAATTAGTAAAACACAACTTTGTGTTTTATGTGCATAAATGTGATTTACGTGCCCAATATGATTTAAGTGAAGCTTCGTGTTTTACGAAATTGGGTGCGATTAAATAGTGCTTATGTGACTTACTTGAAATTGTGTGGAAAATTACGTGCTTAGGCAAATTCTTGAATTTAGTACAATTAAATCGTACCAAGTGACCCCTAATTTATTTATGAATTTTCGAAAGATGGACAAGAAAGTTGGACTATAGTTACTAATGGGCTATAATTAAACCCAAACTTAGGCCCAAATGAAACCTCAAACTTGAGCCCAACATCCTTAGAAATGGCTTTACTTTAGCAAACAAACCCCTTGATTTAAGGGATATTTCGTGACTTAAGGCCTTAGTCACTTAAATCTCACTTAGAAAGCCATTTCAAGTCCACTCAACCCCTAGCCAAGGATACTAACGAAAGCTCAAGCCAAGAAAGGAGAGAGACGAAATCGACTTTGTGCTTTGGAGGAGGTAAGAAAATCTCTAAACCTACACTTTTCGTTTGAAGCTTAATAAATATGGGTGTATTGAAGGTGGCAAAGCTCTAAATGTGGAGGGCGAAATCTTAAGGTTGGGGAAACCCTTGAATTTCTTAGAATTTGGTTAACTTAAATTATTTTGAGCTAGCTCTAGGCGTTTTTGGGTTGAATAAAATACCATAGAGCTTATGAAATCTGAAAAGAGGGGTTACGAGTTAATTTTGAGAAGATGAGCAGTTGAAAGTTTCGACCAAAAGTGAAGAACATTCGAAGATCGAAATATATGAAAATGTCGAGTTGTAATATCGAGCTAAGGTAGTTAGAAATGTCGAGTTGTTATGCCGAGATTTTACATATATATATATCGACATTTAAGGATGTCGAGTCCTTCTATTTGGAAAAAAATGTCGAAACCCAAAGTCGAAGCCATGTTAGGAAAAAAAATGTCGAGGTTTATGATTTAAATGCATGTCGACATTTTTAGTTTCAAACGTCAAAAGGAAATGTCGAAGTGTTAAAGTACAATGTCGAGCTCGTACATGACATGTCGAGACCCAAAGCAAGATGTCGAAATGTTACATGAGATGCCGACATAATGTATATCGACATTTCATAATGTCGAGATGTTAGGTAGAATGTCGAAACTTGGAAATGTCGAGATCTTCAATAATTTAAATGTCGAGTTCATAAACATACAATGTCGAGACCGTTCGACATATCATGTCGAGATTTATCTCGACAATGATGTCGAGATTTATGCTGAGCTCATGCCGACATTTTTAATTCAAGATGTCTAAGCTAGGAAGATACCGAGATTTTTGTAGTATAAATGTCGAGACCCTTCAAAAGCTCAAATGTCGAATCCTTACACAAACAAATGTCGAGTTCTTACACATTAAAATCTCGAGATCCTACCTTATAATTATATCGAGATCTTTAAATAGTCCAAATGTCGACTTCTTATACATACAATGCCGAGGTCTATTCCATATCGAATTCTTATATATATGCATCTATAATGTCGAGGTCTAATGAGGTCGAGACCCACCTTAGAATCATATCGAAATCATGTTGAAATCCCACACATGCAAAGTCGGGCGAAAGCTAGTAAATTAAACGACTTTCGCCGAGCCTTTCACAAAAGAAATTTAAATCCTCTAAATTAGAAATTTATCAAAAGGCCGAGAACTTTACTTAAATATGATACGGAATAGAAATCAATTGACTCGGGAAATTTAATAAGGCAAATCGAGAGATGAGAAATCTAGGGAAATTATATGAAGTCTAAATAACTAAGTATGACGAAAATTATTATTTCGACGAATTAGCCGAGGAGAGCGAAAGTACTAACGTCATAACCCTTTTATGCTTAAAGGTCGTACGTTAGGAGCTAACGGGGAGAATAGTAATTACGCTTGGACGACAGGTAAGTGGAAATCCAACTACGACACATAACATATGTGTATGTGCCAAATTTATGTGATTATGTGATGATGTGTTTACGTGCTTATGTGAACTTGTATGATATGGTTCCATGCTTTCGGTAAGCATTATGACGTTGATGCATTCTGCATATGCACGAGCATGCACGACACGTTGGGAAAAAAAAATGAGATGATGAGTGTGCACGTATATGTCGCAAATAGCGAAAAGCGAATGCCGAAGTGGACAATGAGGATATTATTTTAAGATAAGTGGCGGCTTCCGGGGCACCGAGACGGCGTTGATGCGCCGTCGGCGACGTTGATGCGTCGCCAGTTTACGAACGACGTTGATGCGTCGGGGGATACCATGGTTGGGTTGAAGCCCTCATGGTCGGGTTGATGCCCTATATCCCTGATTAGCGTGGTTGGGTTGATGCCCTCATGCTTTAGTATGGTTGGGTCGATGCCCTCATACTTTGGGCTGATGCCCGTGGTTGGATAGAGCTCTATACGGTGTACGCCTGGGTAAAAGTCTGCCAAGGGCCCTAAGATAAAAGATATGAGATTAAGTTTGATCCATACGACGTAAGATGCATCGGCGTGGATTGCCTTTGCGGGGTTTTATCACGTGCACGTCATGCATGATTTCTACTTACTGAGCATATCGCTCATCCCTTACGTTATGTGTTGTAGGTGCGAGCGACCACGGTACGTGATCGTTTAGATGGCAAGGCAAATCTTTTGGAGCTTCACGCTGCTTTTGGGGTGGACGTGTGTGTATGGATGACGACCTGTGAGGCCGGGCACATAGGAGCCTTTTGCTGTGCCGACACACCTTCGTCCTCGTAGTTAGATCATGTCTGGAACTTAGGGTTCGACATGTATTCTTTTGACTTGTACAGAACATCATTCCATTATGTAAATGGAAAAGAAAAATTTTATTCGCATTTTCAGTATACTTTACTAATCACAACTCGCTAGGCACATAGGAATGCGCTAGAATAGGCAGTTAGGGAAGAGCGGTCGTGTCAGAGTGGTATCAGAGCTTCGGTCACAGGTTCTGTAGACTGTCCATACACACACACCCAAAAGAGCGGAAGCGGCCTTGCAAGTAAGTTTTAAATTTATGTGGGTCTATATGTTGCATAATTTATTGGCCTAGGACAATCAGGATAGGGATAGAAGATGGTAAGAACAAGAGGTGAGTCGAGCGGCGGCGATGACCAGAATAGGGGAAACACGGCCCCTACTGACAACCGCGACGCGACCATTTTCCAACTTACGGAATTGGTACGCCAGCAGTCAACCCAAATACAACAGCTGATCCAACAGAACACCCCGAATGTTGGAAACACTCAGGCCGACAGGGCAGAGATAGTGGGAGAAAGGTTCAGGAGGTTGAACCCACCAACATTCGAGGATACAGCCGACCCAACGGCAGCTGAAGACTGGATCAGGACCTTGGAGAGCATGTTCGTTTACAGCCGCGTTCCTGAGGCAGAGAAGGCCCTATGTGCCGCGTTCTTACTAAGAGGAAGCGCAGGGCATTGGTGGGACACCATTATGGTGCTCGAAAACCCCGCGACAATGAGCTGGGAAAGGTTTAAGGAACTATTTAGGGGCAAGTACCTTACGGCCCCAGTGAGAGCTCAGCGCCTGAATGAGTTCATCAACCTCAGACAGGGGTCAATGACTGTGGCTGAATACATCAGGAAATTTGAGCAGCTGTCCAGGTTCGCTGCCCACATGGTGAGCACAGAGGCTCTAAAGATCGAGCGTTTCCTTGAGGGCCTTAAGCCGGAATTATATCGCGATGTGAGTATGGCGGGATTGCAAGGAGCCACGTATGCTCAGGTGGCGGAAAGGGCAATGGTGGCGGAACAGGCTGAAGCTAGGATTGTCCGCGCCCAAGAAGCAAAGAGAAAGTTTGCGCAAGTACAAGGGACGCAGTGGAGCGGAGGAAGTCAGAAACGCCAGTTCGTACCCAAAGGCGGGAAGCCGAACTTTCAGAATAAGCCACCACAACGCCCGCAAGGAATTCCAAATCGACCGCCGAACCCAAATCAGGGAGGATTTCCAGTCCCAACTGTCCCTAATTGCCAAAAATGTGGGAAAAGACACTCTGGTGACTGCTATGCCCAGACCAACAACTGCTTTAAGTGCGGGAAGCCAGGGCACTTTTCGAGGCAATGCCCAGATTGGGCGACAGGAAGTCAAGCCGGAGGACAGACAAGACCACAGATGGTACCAGCTCGGGTGTACACAATTACATCCGAGGAGGCAGAAAATGACCCAACGGTGGTGACAGGTACCCTCCTTATCCACCATACTCCCACATGCATCCTAGTAGACTCAGGGGCCTCGCACTCGTTTGCATCCATTGAGTATGTGACAAAACTCGGGGTTAGGCCTCGTCAATCCGAATATGAATATAGTGTAGCTATGCCACATGGGGATCCGACTAGAACGAATCAAGTACTGAGGGAATGTTCAGTGTTAGTAGGTAATAAGGAGCTACCCATAGATTTAATAGTCATTCCAATGAATGACTATGAGGTCATCCTTGGAATGGATTGGTTGTCGAAGTACGGAGCCGTGATTGATTGCAACCGCAAGGTAGTCACATTTCATATAGAAGGGAACGAACCTTTCACCTTTCAAGGGACGGTGAAGGGAAGGAGCACCTCTAGGATATCAGCACTAAAGGCTCAACGCCTAATCAAAGCTGGATGCGAAGCGTACTTCATATTCGCGATGAAAACGGAAGAGAGTTCACCCCTAAAGTTGGAAGAAGTGCCAATAATTCGAGAATTCTCAGACGTTTTTCCCGAAGACTTACCAGGACTGCCACCAGATAGGGAAATTGAGTTCACCATAGACCTAGTACCTGGAACAGCACCTATATCCAAGGCGCCTTATCGGTTAGCGCCGACGGAACTAAAGGAGCTCAAGGAGCAATTAGACGAGCTACTACAGAAAGGATTTATTCAGCCGAGTTTCTCTCCCTGGGGAGCGCCAGTCCTGTTCGTTCGAAAGAAAGACGGAACCATGCGACTGTGCATCGACTACAGGGAGTTAAACAAAATAACGATCAAGAACAGGTATCCCCTCCCGAGGATCGATGACTTATTTGATCAACTACAAGGCGCTACGGTGTTTTCAAAGATCGACCTACGATCGGGATATCACCAACTAAAGATACGGGAGGAAGACATTCCTAAGACTGCCTTCAGTACACGCTATGGACACTACGAGTTCCTAGTCATGCCATTCGGGCTGACTAACGCACCGGCAGCTTTTATGGATCTGATGAACCGAGTGTTCAAACAATTTTTGGATAAGTTCGTCATAGTGTTCATAGACGACATCCTAATCTACTCAAAGACGAAAGAGGAACACGAGCAGCACCTGCAAACGGTCCTTGGAGTATTGAGGGAGAAGCAGTTGTACGCAAAGTTCAAGAAGTGCGAGTTTTGGCTGGACCAAGTCGCCTTCTTGGGACATATTATCTCCGGAGCAGGAATATCGGTGGATCCGAACAAGATCGAAGCCATTAGTAAATGGCCACAACCAACAAATGCGACCGAGGTAAGAAGTTTCCTCGGCTTGGCAGGCTATTATAGGAAGTTTATTAAGGACTTCTCGAAAATAGCTTCAATACTGACAAAGTTAACGAGGAAGAACACGCCATTTCATTGGAGCGAGGAATGTGAACTGAGTTTCCAAGAGCTTAAGAGGCGACTGACTACAGCCCCAGTCCTTACAATACCGTCAGGAACCGGGGGATTTTCCGTTTACAGCGACGCCTCAAAGAACGGCTTAGGATGTGTGTTAATGCAGAACGGGAACGTAGTAGCCTATGCCTCACGACAACTAAAGGAGTATGAGAAGAACTACCCTACACACGACTTGGAGCTTGCTGCCGTAGTCTTTGCTCTCAAGATTTGGAGGCACTACTTGTATGGAGAAAGATGCGAAATCTACACCGATCACAAGAGTTTAAAGTATTTCTTCACCCAGAAGGAACTCAATATGAGACAAAGACGGTGGCTGGAATTGGTAAAAGACTACGATTGCGTGATCAACTACCACCCAGGGAAGGCGAACGTGGTAGCTGATGCTTTAAGCCGGAAATCAGCGAGCGCGGAACTTCAACGGCTCGACGTGGAGATCGTACCGATGGGAGAAGTCGAGGTAAAGTTAGCAACCCTGACTCTGCAACCAACACTATTGGAGCGAATCAAGAAGGCTCAGGAAAATGACGAGTTCTATGTTAAGATCAAGGGAACCCAGACAGAGCAGCCGACAGTAGACTATGTATTCCGAGACGACGGGAGCTTGTACTACAAGAGCAGATTATATGTACCGGACGACGCAGAACTTCGAAAAACTATAATGGCGGAAGCGCATACTACACCATACTCAGTACATCCTGGAGCCACGAAGCTGTATAGAGACCTACGAACGCACTACTGGTGGCCAGGAATGAAGAAAGACGTAGCCGAATTCGTCAGTCAATGTCTCACTTGTCAACGAATTAAGGCAGAACACCAACGGCCAGCGGGAACGCTGCAGCCTTTACCAATCCCAGAGTGGAAATGGGACAACATAACGATGGATTTTGTAAGCGGATTGCCGAAGAACGCGAAAGGGCACGACGCAATTTGGGTGATTGTAGATCGACTTACGAAATCTGCTCATTTTCTGCCAATAAGTACGACATTCACCATGGAGCGATACGCGGAACTGTATGTCCAAGAGATAGTACGACTCCATGGAGTACCACTATCAATAATTTCAGACCGCGACTCAAGATTTCTATCCAAGTTCTGGATAAGCTTACATAAGGCGATGGGTACAAAATTATCGTTTAGCACGGCTTATCATCCGCAGACGGACGGGCAATCCGAGCGGACTATCCAAACGCTAGAAGATATGTTACGAGCCTGTGTGCTTGATTTTAAAGGCAATTGGAGCAAGTACCTTCCACTCGTGGAATTCTCGTACAATAATAGCTACCAAGCTACGATTGGAATGGCTCCATATGAAGCCTTATACGGGCGTAAGTGCAGATCCCCAGTGCATTGGGATGAAGTCGGTGAAAGGGCGATGCTTGGACCAGACATGATACGGGAGATGACGGAAATTATCACGATGATCCGAGAAAGAATGCAAACAGCACAGAGCAGACAAAAGAGCTATGCGGATCGAAGACGCAGACCGCTAGAATTTGAAGTTGATGACTGGGTTTTCGTGAAAGTGTCACCGATGAGAGGCGTTAAGATATTCGGGAAGAAAGGAAAATTGAGCCCGAGATATATTGGTCCATTCAGAATAATGAAAAGAGTTGGTGAAGTAGCTTACCAACTAGAACTACCAGCATCGTTGTCGCAAGTACACAATGTGTTCCACGTGTCGACTTTGCGGAAGTATATCGCTGACCCAAGCCACGTGTTGATAAACGACTCACTGCATCAACACTTAAAACCAGACCTGAGTTATGAGGAAACCCCCGTAGAGATATTGATGCATGAGACGAAGAGGCTTAGGAACAAGGAGATTCCTCTAGTGAAAGTTCTGTGGCGAAATCAGTCAGTAGAGGAAGCCACATGGGAACGAGAGGATGAGATGAAAACCCGCTATCCTGAATTGTTCCAAACGGGCTGATTTCGGGGGCGAAATCCTCCTTAAGGGGGGGAGGATGTAGCACCCGGGTTCCCCGTAAGCATTTAGGGCCAATAAATTAGTAAAACACAACTTTGTGTTTTATGTGCATAAATGTGATTTACGTGCCCAATATGATTTAAGTGAAGCTTCGTGTTTTACGAAATTGGGTGCGATTAAATAGTGCTTATGTGACTTACTTGAAATTGTGTGGAAAATTACGTGCTTAGGCAAATTCTTGAATTTAGTACAATTAAATCGTACCAAGTGACCCCTAATTTATTTATGAATTTTCGAAAGATGGACAAGAAAGTTGGACTATAGTTACTAATGGGCTATAATTAAACCCAAACTTAGGCCCAAATGAAACCTCAAACTTGAGCCCAACATCCTTAGAAATGGCTTTACTTTAGCAAACAAACCCCTTGATTTAAGGGATATTTCGTGACTTAAGGCCTTAGTCACTTAAATCTCACTTAGAAAGCCATTTCAAGTCCACTCAACCCCTAGCCAAGGATACTAACGAAAGCTCAAGCCAAGAAAGGAGAGAGACGAAATCGACTTTGTGCTTTGGAGGAGGTAAGAAAATCTCTAAACCTACACTTTACGTTTGAAGCTTAATAAATATGGGTGTATTGAAGGTGGCAAAGCTCTAAATGTGGAGGGCGAAATCTTAAGGTTGGGGAAACCCTTGAATTTCTTAGAATTTGGTTAACTTAAATTATTTTGAGCTAGCTCTAGGCGTTTTTGGGTTGAATAAAATACCATAGAGCTTATGAAATCTGAAAAGAGGGGTTACGAGTTAATTTTGAGAAGATGAGCAGTTGAAAGTTTCGACCAAAAGTGAAGAACATTCGAAGATCGAAATATATGAAAATGTCGAGTTGTAATATCGAGCTAAGGTAGTTAGAAATGTCGAGTTGTTATGCCGAGATTTTACATATATATATATCGACATTTAAGGATGTCGAGTCCTTCTATTTGGAAAAAAATGTCGAAACCCAAAGTCGAAGCCATGTTAGGAAAAAAAATGTCGAGGTTTATGATTTAAATGCATGTCGACATTTTTAGTTTCAAACGTCAAAAGGAAATGTCGAAGTGTTAAAGTACAATGTCGAGCTCGTACATGACATGTCGAGACCCAAAGCAAGATGTCGAAATGTTACATGAGATGCCGACATAATGTATATCGACATTTCATAATGTCGAGATGTTAGGTAGAATGTCGAAACTTGGAAATGTCGAGATCTTCAATAATTTAAATGTCGAGTTCATAAACATACAATGTCGAGACCGTTCGACATATCATGTCGAGATTTATCTCGACAATGATGTCGAGATTTATGCTGAGCTCATGCCGACATTTTTAATTCAAGATGTCTAAGCTAGGAAGATACCGAGATTTTTGTAGTATAAATGTCGAGACCCTTCAAAAGCTCAAATGTCGAATTCTTACACAAACAAATGTCGAGTTCTTACACATTAAAATCTCGAGATCCTACCTTATAATTATATCGAGATCTTTAAATAGTCCAAATGTCGACTTCTTATACATACAATGCCGAGGTCTATTCCATATCGAATTCTTATATATATGCATCTATAATGTCGAGGTCTAATGAGGTCGAGACCCACCTTAGAATCATATCGAAATCATGTTGAAATCCCACACATGCAAAGTCGGGCGAAAGCTAGTAAATTAAACGACTTTCGCCGAGCCTTTCACAAAAGAAATTTAAATCCTCTAAATTAGAAATTTATCAAAAGGCCGAGAACTTTACTTAAATATGATACGGAATAGAAATCAATTGACTCGGGAAATTTAATAAGGCAAATCGAGAGATGAGAAATCTAGGGAAATTATATGAAGTCTAAATAACTAAGTATGACGAAAATTATTATTTCGACGAATTAGCCGAGGAGAGCGAAAGTACTAACGTCATAACCCTTTTATGCTTAAAGGTCGTACGTTAGGAGCTAACGGGGAGAATAGTAATTACGCTTGGACGACAGGTAAGTGGAAATCCAACTACGACACATAACATATGTGTATGTGCCAAATTTATGTGATTATGTGATGATGTGTTTACGTGCTTATGTGAACTTGTATGATATGGTTCCATGCTTTCGGTAAGCATTATGACGTTGATGCATTCTGCATATGCACGAGCATGCACGACACGTTGGGAAAAAAAATGAGATGATGAGTGTGCACGTATATGTCGCAAATAGCGAAAAGCGAATGCCGAAGTGGACAATGAGGATATTATTTTAAGATAAGTGGCGGCTTCCGGGGCACCGAGACGGCGTTGATGCGCCGTCGGCGACGTTGATGCGTCGCCAGTTTACGAACGACGTTGATGCGTCGGGGGATACCATGGTTGGGTTGAAGCCCTCATGGTCGGGTTGATGCCCTATATCCCTGATTAGCGTGGTTGGGTTGATGCCCTCATGCTTTAGTATGGTTGGGTCGATGCCCTCATACTTTGGGCTGATGCCCGTGGTTGGATAGAGCTCTATACGGTGTACGCCTGGGTAAAAGTCTGCCAAGGGCCCTAAGATAAAAGATATGAGATTAAGTTTGATCCATACGACGTAAGATGCATCGGCGTGGATTGCCTTTGCGGGGTTTTATCACGTGCACGTCATGCATGATTTCTACTTACTGAGCATATCGCTCATCCCTTACGTTATGTGTTGTAGGTGCGAGCGACCACGGTACGTGATCGTTTAGATGGCAAGGCAAATCTTTTGGAGCTTCACGCTGCTTTTGGGGTGGACGTGTGTGTATGGATGACGACCTGTGAGGCCGGGCACATAGGAGCCTTTTGCTGTGCCGACACACCTTCGTCCTCGTAGTTAGATCATGTCTGGAACTTAGGGTTCGACATGTATTCTTTTGACTTGTACAGAACATCATTCCATTATGTAAATGGAAAAGAAAAATTTTATTCGCATTTTCAGTATACTTTACTAATCACAACTCGCTAGGCACATAGGAATGCGCTAGAATAGGCAGTTAGGGAAGAGCGGTCGTGTCAGGTTATCCCCTTTGGATTTGCGCTTTTGCTTTGGCTGTGGGGATGAGGAGTGTCCTAGACCTACATTTGGCTGTGGGAGTTGGCTTGTCCCTGAGTTAGGTTCAACTGGGTTTTGTTGAGCCACGAGGACGTCGTCGAGGTTGTTGGCTTGCATATATTTGCGTAGCTCCGGCTCATTCGGATCGAGGAGGCGAAGTAAGTAGTCTGGGATGATCATGGCCTCCTGATCAATTTTGCTCTTCATCGATTGGATTTTTATGAGCTTCGGAGATTGATAACCCTCGTCTCTCGGTTGGCGTTCGATTTCGGGATGAAGATCCACGAAATGTTCGACGATGACGGGTAGCCACCGTAAGTAAGGGAGCACCGGCTTCGTTGATCCAAGACCTCGCCTTCGCAGTTGATCGAGGATGTCCGACCAGATGAGTTGGGCGACATCATAATTTCTGTTGAAGACGATCCCATGGAAGATAAGCATGATGTTCCGGTTGCACTTGTCGGACCCGGAGTGCTTTGGCGAGAGGCACTTGTTGATAATGAGAAACAGAGTCCTCCAAGGTGCAGGGATGTCTTTGGCAGTGAACTCAGGTAAGTGTATGGTGTTTGGGTGTTAGGTTTATGGCCCATGAATAGGAAGTCCCTGATTAGGTCGTCGTCGGAGGGATGTGGATCATATAGGAGTGAATGAGGTAGGTTTAGTATGGAACGGAGAATGGATGGAGTAAGGACAACTATGGTGTTGTCGATTTTGGCGGAAAGAGTGGTTATTTTTGGGTTATTGGTTGGTTTTTGAAGGATGGACCAGAATTGTTGTACATACACTTCAGGGACTACCTCGGTGATGTTTAGGGCAGTTTTTAGAGGGTGGTTTGCGAGGATTTTAATAATGATAGGATCTGGGCACGAGGTATTATCAAAGTCAAGTTGATGGTTGTTGGGTGTCCTCTGTGCCCAGTCCTTCGAGGCGAAAATCTCATCAATTAGTCGCACCATTTTGGTAGATCTGCAAGATAAGAGCAATGGATTAGTGGAAATCGACCATTTGGACTTAGAAAGTATGCAAAATTATTCAATACGTTGTCAATTCAATTTCAATTGGTTTTGAGTTTCGGGCAACAATGTGCATCGTGCGATTCAAATCATAAGTTCAATTTGGACTGTGGTTTCGATCGAAAGTTATGTTCAATTTAGGCAAATTCGGCGAAAGTGAAATGCAATTCAGTTTCGATCGAAAGTCATATTTAATTTAAATAAGTTCGGCGAAAGGAGAATGCAATTCAGTTTCGATCGAAAGTCCAATGTGGTACAATTTAAATCACGAATCGATCGATTCAATTGAGCCTTCAGTTTCGATCGAAACTGTGGAATAGAACAAAACTGTGAGAAGTATCGATCGATTATAATTAATTTTGTCGTCAGTTTCGATTGAAACTGTGAGATAGTTTCGGCCGAAAGGGTGAAGTCAAAACGATTAAAATTATATTGAAAATTGAAATGCCATGTTTCGATCGAAAGAGTAAAACCCTAGAATACGTCGATTTGAAAACACAGAATAAGTAATATTTTCAGTAACAATCGATCGATTGTGATGTGAAATTGAAACTAGAGTTTAGTTTCGAGCGAATCTAGGCGAGATGAAAACACGTTTTAACAGTGATTCGCTCGAACTCTCGCAACCCTAATCTGCGTAACCTGCACGAATGAGAAAAAACAGTTAAAATCTGTAGATTAAGCGTTTTTCCTTACCAATGAGGGATTTGGAGTTGCAATAAACGGTAAAACAGAGTGAGACGGTGATAAGTTCGTGTGCGATTGCAGAGAGGGTTTAAGAGTGAATTTGAAAGTCGATGAAGAAGAACGGTGTTTCGGGCGAAACTCTATTTAAATAAGCAGAGTCTCAGTTTCGCCGAGAATAGTTTCAAAGAGTCAATTTTGATTTTCGATCGATTGAATTGAGTTTCGGGAGAAAGTCAGTTTCGCCGAGAGAAATTTCGAAGGATTTAATAATCAATTTCAATAGAAATGTGTTTCGAGCGAAAGTCAGTTTCGCCGATAAAATTATAAAAGTATCTAATCAAATTGAAATTTCAATCGAAACGTGTTTCGAGCGAAAGTCAGTTTCGCCGAGAAACTAATAAATCAAGAGTTAAAGTTCAGTTTCGATCGAAACTTGTTTAGTACGATTGGCAAATCAATTTGAAAGGGTTTCGAGCGATATGCAGTTTCGCCGAGAAATATTAGTGATATTTGAAATACTTGAATAATTTTAATTCGATAGAAATTTAAGGAGTTTCACCATACTATATAATTTAAATTTGATGAGAAATCATAAAAACTCCTTGTGGGAACTGTTTTGTGCATAATTTTGAGAGACTCCCCCTAGATTTGTGCGAACCATTCAATGACTCCCCCTAAATTAGTGCATAAAAATGATAGACTCCCCCTAGATTCATGCATAAATTTTTTATTAGTCTCCCCCTAGATATAATGGTAGGATTTTTTAACATTCATAACATATAGAGAAAAATTACATGATCTATTTACACAATATCAGGTTCATGTAGGGACAATCGATCATGTCTTATGGTTCAACATGCCTAACCTAGATACTTAGAATTGGAATCGCTTTTCATCCAATGCCTTAGTAAATAAGTCAGCAAGTTGAAGATCTGTGTGAACAAAATGCATTTCGATTGAACCTTGTTCGACATGTTCCTTGATAAAGTGATATCTAATGTTTATATGTTTTGTGCGTGAATAATGTACTGGATTACTTGTTATAGCTATAGCACTTTTAGAGTCAATAAAAATTGGGATACGATTTAACGTTATGCCAAAATCTCGCAGCTGGGTTCTCATCCACAAAATTTGTGAGCAGCAACTCGCAGCAGCGACATATTCTGCCTCTGCTGTCGATGTTGAGACACAATTTTGCTTTCGAGACGACCAGCTTACGAGTTTACCACCGAGAAATTGAGCGGCTCCAGAAGTGCTCTTTCTGTCCAGCTTGCATCCTGCGTAATCAGCATCTGTGTATCCTACGAGTTCAAAGCTTGATTCCATCGGGTACCATAGACCTAGATTCGGAGTTCCCTTGAGATATTTGAAAATTCGCTTGACCGCGAGCATGTGAGATTCCTTTGGATCAGCTTGAAAGCGTGCACAGAGACACGTGGCGAACATGATATCAGGTCTACTTGATGTAAGATAGAGCAAGGATCCTATCATGCCTCGATAAGTTGTCTGGTTAACAGATTTTCCTGAGGAATCGGCGCCAAGTTTGCATGAGGTAGACATGGGAGTCATGGCAGTATTTGAGTTGTCCAAGTTGTACTTCTTGAGAATGTTGTGAATGTACTTGGATTGACTGATGAAGATTCCATCGTGAAGCTGTTTAACCTGAAGTCCTAGAAGAAACTTAGTTCGCCCATCATGCCCATTTCGAATTTCTGCTTCATTAGATCCCCACAGTTCTTGCACATTCGTGAGTCTGTTGATCCGAATATGATGTCGTCAACGTAGATCTGCATGTCTGAGCCGTCCTTCTTGATAAAAAGAGTCGTATCAACTTTCCCTTTTGTGAAACCAGATGAGATGAGAAAATCCGAGAGGACCTCGTACCAGGCTCTGGGAGCTTGTTTAAGTCCATAGAGAGCTTTATCGAGTCTGTAGACGTGGTCTGGGAGTTGTTCGTTTACAAAACCTTCAGGCTGGGATACAAACACTTCTTCTTTTAGTATTCCGTTAAGGAATGCAGTTTTGACATCCATCTGGTAGACTGTGAAGTTCTTGCGTGCAGCGAAAGCTAAGAATATCCTGATGGCTTCTATTCTTGCGGCTGGGGCATATGTCTCATCATAGTCAATTACTTCTTGTTGATTGTAACCTTTTGCCGCCAGCCTTGCTTTATTCCGGATAAAAACTCCTTGCTCGTCCTTTTTGTTCTTAAACACCCATTTAGTCCCTATAATGGTTTTCCCAGCTGGTCTAGGTACTAGGTTCCAAACTTTCAACCTCTCAAACTGATTGATTTCCTCCTGCATTGCTATTATCCAGTCTGGATCAGCGAGTGCTTCAGCTACTTTACTGGGTTCCTTTTGACTGAGAAAGCAGGAGTAGAGGCTTTTGTTTATCGTTGATGCCCGAGTGGTTACTCCAGTGGAGGGATCTCCAATTATTTGTGATTTTGGGTGGGCTCGAGTCCACTTTCTAGGTACTAGGCTGTGATGATCCAGCTGTGTTTGTATCGTATATTGTTTCTCCACCTTGATCAGCCTGATGTTCTATTTCTTCTCCAGGTTGTGGCATTACTGACTCTCCTGAAGAAATTTCTGTTGTTGTATCATAAGGCTGAGGAGTTTCAGTGCCTGAGCTGGATATGATCTCTGTATCTGTTGGGGGTTCCCTATCGTCATCAAGGTGAAGATTTTCCATCGTAGGAGGGGTATTGTCATTGTTAGGCTCCACATGATCAATATTTTCTGGTGCCGCAGAAGTTGTTGGAGCAGTGTGTGGTGGCGGCTTTGGGAAGAGATCTTCAAATAAGAGATCGAGTTCCATGTCACTTAACGCCTTTGTTTTTGAAGTTTCGCCCACAGAGGAAGTGCTAGGTTGATCCTTTGTCAATTCTCGTAGAAGTATCCCACTAGTATGCCTTCGAATGCTTTTGGGTCAAGTTTGCCTCTATCTTCACGATTGCCACATAGCATTTGCACCCAAAGACTTTCAGGAATGAGACGTCTGGCACTCTACGATTTATCAACTCATAGGGTGTCCTATTGAACCTCTTGTGAAGTGAGCCACGATTTTGAGTGAAACAAGCTGTGTTCATTGCTTCGGCCCACAAGAAGTGAGGTAATCCAGAGTGAATGAGGAGTGTACGAGCTGCTTCAACTAAGGGTCTGTTCTTGCGCTCAACTACCCCACTTTGTTGAGGTGTTTTAGCTGCTGCGAATTGGTGGGTGATTCTAAGTGATGCATAGAAGTCACTGAGTTTTCTGTTCTTGAATTCTGTCCCATTATCAGTTCTGATGATTTGTACACTTAGTTGGTAGAGGTTTTGAGCGGTTTTGATAAACTCAATGATTAGACCTGGAGTTTCATCCTTGGTTCTCAGAAATTTAGTCCATGTGTAGCGTGAGAAATCATCCACAATGACTAACACATATTTTCGCCCATTAATGGTCTGAGTTCGCATAGGTCCACACAGATCCATATGAATGAGTTCGAGAGGTTTGGAAGTTGAGGCTATGTGTTTGGTCCTAAGTATTGAGAATCGGGCAATCGAAACTAAGTTTAGATTTCAAGATTCAGGCGAAAGTGTGAATCGGGCGAAAGAGTTTTGAAAATGTTAGTTTCGATCGAAAGATGGAATTCGATTTTGATTTGAATAAATAGTTTCGATCGTCTGAGATTGAAATTGACTAAGTGGGAATTAAGTTTCGGGCGAAACAGTTAGTACATTGGACTTTCGCCGAGATGTGTATCGATCGAGACTGTGAAATTGTGAACTGTAGCGTTTCGGGCGAAAAAGATTGGGCTTTCGCCGAGAATTGTATCGATCGAACCTTGTGAAATTGGTGGAAATTCATCGAAACTCAAATCAATCGACTTTCGGGCGAAACAATTGGATTTTCGCCGAGAAATCTTTCGAGCGAAACTGTGAAACAAGCGAAAAAATTCCCGGAAATTAAAATTGATTGAACCTCCTCTCAGTGAGTTTCGGTCGAAACCTTCAGACTCAATGGTACTGTTAAATTTGTTGCTCGAAAGTGATGCCCAGTTCAGTGAAAAACAGATTTTTCAGACTCGTTTTGCTTAAATCCGACTCAAACTTGACTGGAATCGACGTGAAAGAACCTAAATGTACTCAATATCATTTTTCTAATGTCCTAGGAGTAAAGAATCACTGAAAACGATTTGAAAACATCCAAAAACAGCGAGAAACAGGGAATGAGTTTTCAAGCAAAAATCTTCGTCAAATCACGTCGAAATCGAGCAAAACTGGATTCAAATGGAAGATATTGATCCGCGATAGGCTCTGATACCACTTGTTGGCCCTTTTATTACCAAACAAGGATCAAAAGAATGGTTTGAATGTGTAACACGTGAAGAACACCTTTAGTGTGTGTTAGTGTGCGTTTTCTTAATGTAACGTACAAGGTGGCTTACCTTTCAATTCTTTTGATAAAACGCTAATTAGGGTAATTTGGGCTTTATATAGGACAATTGTTTGGTATATTAAAGCCCAATACAAAACTATGACTTAATATCATAAGTCACCCCAAACTACTACAACCCACTAAATAAACATATTAACCCAAGATTACACAAATTAAAGGATGCTACAAAATATTCCTAACAGTTGGTTTTATCAAGCATTCTACATAATAAGAACATTGATCCTCATCAACACCACATAGTTTTCAAGCCACCTCACCTTCGTTTCCGGTCGAGTACTTGAATTCAATAATAAAATACCTAAATCAAGGTCTAAAGTACTTAACTTCAGGAAATAACTACTCATATCCATGTAGAAAATACATGCGAATTGGGAACATATAAAACTGAAATGGTTGGTTTTATCAAGCATTCTACATAATAACAACATCGATCCTCATGAACACCACAAAATTAGTTTTCTAGCCACCTCACTTTTGTATACGGTCGAGTACTTGAATTCAATAATAAAATACCTAAATCAAAGTCTAAAGTACTTAATTTCAGGAAATAAATACTCATAGTCATGTAGTAAATACCTTCGAAGTTGGGGAGAACATAAGACTGAAATGAGTGGTTTTATCAAGCATTCTACATAATAAGAACATTGATCCTCATCAACACCACAAGATTTGTTTTCTAGCCACCTCACTTTCGTTTACGGTCGAGTACTTGAATTCAATAATAAAATACCTAAATCAATGTCTAAAGTACCGAATTTCAGAAAATAAATACTCGTATTCATGTAGAAAATACCTGCGAATTGGAGGAGAACACCTAAGACTGAAATGGTTGGTTTTATCAAGTATTCTACATAATAAGAACATCGATCCTTGTTGGTCCGAGTTTCACCCAAACGAACAACTTCGGACGGATTAAACAGGCCTAATAGATCGGAATCGAGAACGGGCGTGGGGCTTGGTGGTGTTCTTGAGGAGGCTCTCTCACTCTAACATATGTTTATTTTCTCTACACACACAAGCACACCTAACTATGTGTTAGGGTTTTAGTATTTATACCACAAGTTGGTATATAATACTTGGGCCCTTGTGTAAGCCCATTACAAAATAGCTACGGGCTAGCCCATTACGACCTAGCCCAAATTAACTAAAAGCTAATCAACAAAGATAATATAATGAAATTGAACACTACAAAATATTTCCTAACAATCTCCCCCTTAGTGTTCAATCTTCAATTCAGCACGTGACATCTTTGTTGGGCGTATTGGAGGAATTTCGAGTCCTAACAAACTCCCCCTACAAGGGGTATCTCCTCTTCTTACGGAGGCATTGATGGCTCGACTAGGACTCACTTGTGAAGATTCTCCAATCTTCTTCTCGACGCCGGATTCGTCGTCTTCGAATGGAAGTTGTCTGGTTCGGCCACGAAGTTGACTCGTCTGGCCACCTTCATCATCGGAGTCGGAAGATGAATCGGACTGCGACATAGAGCCGAACATGAAAGTCCTTGGAAAGCAGTTAGCTCTCATTGGACAAATGATGAGCAAGAAGTACTTCAAGAAGAAGTCTTCAACCTCGGCCAACAGACTTCGAACTACAAGCTCCAAGAACAAAGAACGTGCTCCGGAGAGTTCCGAGGTCAAGAACCCCAAGGAGACTAACAAATGCTTTAATTGTGGCAAAGCAGGTCACTTCGCCAGAGAGTGCACTCTCCCGAAGAAGAGAGATGCAAACTACTACTCCAGGAAGCTTCACTTGACAAAACAGAAAGAAGCTGGAGTAGCTCTCATGGCTGAGCAGGACCAATTGCTCGAGGACACATCGAGCTCCGAAGAAGAGAACTTAGCCCTCATGGCTCGTCTCGACAACGAAATGGACGCCGAAACATCCACTCGTACGGACGACGACAACGCATCCACGTCTTCAAATGAGGTAGTCTCTCACTCCACATTATTGACCATGTTAGATTCGTATCAATTAGCATACACTAACATGAAACGTGAGCATAAAAGTGTTAAGGAAGTAGAGATCAAACTTGAGAGAGCTCAGGAGAAGATAAGCAGTCTCGAATCAGACCTTAGAAGCTCTAGTGCAAAAATAGAAGAACTTACTAAGAGCTTACATTGTAGAGAGACTAGTCAACCTCCTTTAGGACAGCATAGTGAAAAGATTAAAGAGTTAGAAGACAGGCTAGCAAATAACTACAGTTGTCTGGTTAGGAATCTCAATGAGTAAGCTACCTTAAATTGTAGGATAACCGAAGCTACCTCTAAGATCACTGACTTAGAAGCTCAATTAGAAATATCTAACGCTAAGGTTAGTGAGCTTAGTAAGGAACTAGACACCTGTCAAGCCGCCAAACTGACGGTAGAAAATAATTATGCTCTCCTAAGTGAGGAACGCAGGAAGCTGTATGAGGTTAATTATCAAAATTCTCTCTACAAACCCCCTATCATAAAACAGATAGAGGAGTCACAAGCGAAACTAGACAAAGAAAGAGATAATTTCGAAGCTGAAAAGAAAAAATTCTATAAGGAGATGGAAAATCTCAAGGCTTCCTCGTCCTCCCAAAATATCTCACACGCTATCATAAAAAGCGTGAAAACAGAAAAATCGCCTTCGAAAGATCAAAAGTGCATTATTAATTCTATTAAAAGTGCTAAGACTAATTTTACTTCACCTACGTCCACAGGGAGCGTAGAGCCAGCACCGACTACGAAGGCGAGAGTGTCTAGTCCTAAAATAAAGAAGGAGCGAGTAGATTTAAATGTTTCTGAACATGTTATTCCTTCTGTCAAAATAAAAGACACTCATAGTAATAAAAGAGCCATTTCTCCGTTCAAAATAATTGCTTCTACGTGCTCACTTAACCCCATCACCTATAGAAGCGAAAATCCCCAAATAGGCTCTACATCGAAAATTACTAATAATCATTCTGAAACAAATGCCAAAAGGAAAAATTGTAGGAAACAAGATCCAGCCATAAAGAAAGCTTATGGCGGCGTACATGACTGTACTCACCTAAGGTATCCCGTAGAAATTAAATCGCCCAAGCACCTTAGGAGACTATCACAAGAAAAGATCTTTTCCTCAGTCAAACCTTCCAAGGCATTTGTACGAGCTGAAGTTAACCTTCCCTGTAAGGTTCAACCCAAATGGGTTCCTAAATCTCCGCCTAGGACGACAAAAGCCAAAAGGGCCAAGTCTCCTACAGAGGCAAAACCCAAACTCACTTCTCCAAAAGTGCACTAGGTTATTAAGACTCTTCCAGAAATAGATTTAGGAGTCTGAACCTAAAATTAACTCTGGTAATCTGAGAGGACCCATGCTTAAGTGGGTACCTAAAGCTCTCTAAATTGTTTTTGCAGATCCATCATGTGTGGTACCTCGACTCTGGTTTCTCCACACACATGACTGGTAAACAGGAGCTGCTGAGCAACTACAAAGACCGACCAAATGGCAAAGTCAGATTTGGGAACAACGATTCAGCCCCGATTCTAGGATTTGGGGATATCATTTTGAAGAATCTGACCATCAAAGATGCTCATACGTCGAAGGCCTCCGCCATAACTTGTTTAGCATAGGCCAATTCTGTGACAAAGGCTTCCAGGTGGTCTTCCATGCTGACCGGTGCAGAATTTTGGATAGTCAGGACACAGAACTACTTCAAGGACTTCGGAAATCCAATCTTTACACGGTCAACATGACGTCCGTGCGGCCCTCGATAGCTGTATGCCTCATTTCTCAGATTGATATACAGAAGAACAGCCTATGGCATCAACGACTGTCTCATCTAAACATGAAAGCTCTCCAACGTCTTTCTACGAAAAAGTTGGTCCACGGTCTTCCAACTATACAACTACAAAGGGAGCATCATTTTTCGGCATGTCACCTAGGAAAAATGAAGCAAGAATCTCATCACGTCAAGCAAATTGCGTCTACATCTCGACCATTGGAACTAATTCACATGGATCTCTGTGGTCCGATGCAGACTCAGAGTATCAATGGAAGAAACTATGTCCTAGTGATTGTAGATGACTATTCTCGCTACACGTGTACAAAGTTCCTCCGAACGAAAGATGAGACCGGTGACTTGATAATCAATTTTGTGAACACAACTCAAAATCTGCTGGAACAGACTATTCAAGTTGTTCGAACAGACAACGGCACTGAGTTCAAAAACAACCACCTCAGTGATTTTGATCAAAAACTTGGAATAAGTCAACAATTTTCAGTCGCCAAAACACCTCAGCAAAATGGGGTCGTCGAAAGAAAAAATCGAACACTAGTGGAAGCCGCTCGTACAATGCTGATCCAGTCAGGACTTCGACACTTTCTATGGGCTGAAGCAGTCAATACCGCTTGTTTACTCAAAACAGGACGGTGGTTCACAAACTGTTCAACAAGACTCCGTACGAGATTGTGAATAATAGAGTGCCCAATATCTCTTTCTTTAAAGTCTTCGGGTGCAAGTGCTTTGTGGCGAACGACCGAGAACAACGTGCAAAGTTCGACCCTAAAGCATTCGAAGCTACATTTGTCGGGCATTCTTCAACTTCAAAAGCATACCGAGTATACATCAAGTCCAACCGAACTATTAGGGAAAGCTATAATGTCACTTTTCACGAAGTGGCAGAGATGGCTTCTGGTCAACTCAGTCCAGGATCCGTGCCTAACCCGATGGTTCCTGCTCAAATCAGTTCAGGACCTGTGCTCAACCCGATGGCTTCTGAAGACAACATTTCAGAACCCGTAATCACCGGTGTGTTGGCACAAAACCAACAGAAGATGGCAACAACATCAAAGTCAATGTCAGACGAAGCAACGTGACTTGCAATAGACGACATGGAATCTCTCTTCGAACCAGTATATTAGTCATGCACCACTGCACCTACAGTGGATTCTCCACCGTTCGAGACCGACGTACCAAGTTCATCTCACACCTCTACCCCATCCGATTCAGATTTGCCACAGAATACCGAAGAACCTACAGTGGTCCTCGAGGAAGTATCATCAGAGACGATCGATCCAAGTGCAGAATTGGAACTTCCTCAGACAAATGATCAATCGGAGACTATAGGCAATCTAGATCCACAGATGGCTGACGCATCTGCTACAGCCTTGCCTCATGAGCGCAAGTGGACTAGAGATCACCCGATCGATCAGATAATTGGCGATCCTTCGGATGGTGTGAGGACACGTCGTCAGCAGTCTTTTCAGTTGCTTCCTGAGCCAAAACGAGCCTACCAAAGTAGCAGACGCACTTCGAGACCCGGATTGGACAATTGCAATGCAAGAGGAAATCAATCAATTCGAACGTCTTCAAGTGTGGACCTTGGTACCCCGTCCACATGGGAAAACAATGGTCGGAACTAAATGGGTTTTCAAGAATAAGAAAAATGAAGATGGTGAAGTGATCCGGAACAAAGCAAGGCTAGTAGCTAAGGGATACAATCAACAGGAAGGCATCGACTACGACGAGACTTATGCTCCTATTGCCCGTATCGAAGCTATCCGCCTCCTGCTGGCTTATGCGGCTCACAAAGACTTCAAAGTCTATCAGATGGATGTTAAAATCGCTTTTCTCAATGGCGTGTTAAAAGAGGAAGTCTACGTCGCTCAGCCGAAAGGTTTCGTTGATCAAGAACACCCGATCATGTCTATCGTTTGGACAAAGCTCTCTATGGACTAAAACAAGCCCCACGTGCTTGGTACGATGTCCTGAGTGATTTCCTCGTGAAGTCTGGATTCATACGAGGGACGATAGACACAACCCTCTTCAGTAAACGGCATGACAAAGATCTGATGGTCGTCCAAGTATACGTCGACGACATCATTTTCGGATCAACAAATCCTCGGCTCTGCAAGAAGTCTGGAGATCTCATGAAGAGCAAATTCGAAATGAGTCACATGGGTGAGATGCAATTTTTCTTAGGCCTTCAGGTCAGGCAGCTCAATGATGGAATTTTCATCAGTCAAACAAAATACATCAAGGATATTCTGAAGAAGTTTCATCAAGACCAGAGCAAGCCTCTCCGCACTCCTATGTCACCGAGCTGCAAGTTGGATGCCGATCCCTCTGGTAAATCGGTCGACATCACACTGTATCGCAGTATCATTGGATCTATTCTCTACCTCACTTCGAGCCGGCCGGATATTATGTTTGCCACCTGCTTGTGTGCCCATTTTCAAGCCGAACCCAAAGAATCCCATATGCTCGCGGTCAAAAGAATTCTTCTCTACCTTAAGGGCACCTCTACCCTTGGCCTATGGTATCCAAAGGGTACGAATTTCAAACTTATCGGCTACACTGACGCTGACTATGCAGGTTGCCGAATGGACAGGAAAAGCACGTCCGGTGGCGCTCAATTTCTAGGAGAAAAGCTAGTCTGTTGGTCATCCAAAAAGCAGAACTCTGTGTCCACTTCGACGGCAGAAGCATAATACGTAGCTGCCGCCAGCTGTTGCTCACAGATGCTGTGGATGCGGACACAGCTTCGCGACTATGGGTACAATCTAACTAATATACCCATATATAGTGATAGTCACAGTGCCATTGCCATTACTTGCAATCCTGTTCATCATTCACGCACAAAACACATAGACATTAGATATCATTTTATCAAAGATCACGTAGAAAAAGGCACGATAGAGATGTACTTTGTGAACACGGAGTTTCAACTAGCCGACATTTTCACCAAGGCCTTGGATGAGAAACGATTCCAATTCCTTGTCGGAAAATTAGGCATGTTGAATCTTCCGTAATATGTGCATTACCTGATCTTCTGTGCTATCACATGCTCTATTCTGTGTGTTTTCTATGTTTATTTGTCCTTAACTTGCGTGATAAAAAAAATAATAATAAAATAAAACAAAATAATAATAATAATAATAATAATAATAATAATAATAATAATAATAATAATAATAATAATAAAATATATATAATATAATGGGGTATGACGAAATCCTTTAGGATGCTTTGATCTAAAGTCTCCAAGAATTTTACCCCGACATGCGATCGATTTAATTGCTTAAATTTTGTCAGTCTAAGTCGCATTCTTGTATCTAAAAGGTCAGTTGATTGTTCCACTAGACACAAAGTCACTCTATATGCGTGAGGATTCAAGCCTTGTTCCTTTTTCCTTTCTTTGGATCTACTTCTCGAGTGAGTCACACATCAATTACTTGTCTTACCTAGTGATTCTTGGTTTCATACTCACCTTGCGTCAGATCGTTAGGAAAATGATAAGGGAGCTTAGGATATTTCTCACTCGGCCTTATATAATTTTTCCCCCACACTTGCCCTTAGTCATCCACTTTGAGCCTTCTCCGACGTTCTTTTCTTCATTTGAAACCCATTTCACGCTTTCAACCGAATTCTATATTCTTTGAATGGTTGTTCAAACAAGAAAAGGAGGGGGAGATAACAAAAGAAAAGTAGGATGATGACAAAAGAAGGCATTGCTCAACGCGCAAATACCAAAGGAATCGGCCTTCCGACTACCTTGTAGAAAGTGGCATGGTTCCTGCTGCGAACTTCTCCAACGATAATCTCGTACGCTCGTCAGAACGGCTGGAAGAGGAGCACCACGAATTGAACTTCTCCAACGATAATCCAGTCTTATATCGGGAAACGAGAAGAGGAGCGCAGCCTCGGGTACGATTTCCATATCCGTGAACTTTTCCAAATAGATAATCTCTGAAACCTATCTAGGGATTAAGAGAACAGGAGCTCGGTATCGGCCCGAGAATCAACAAGAAGAACTTCGCCTACGATAATCTCCTATAGCCTCATGGAGGAGCGGAGCTTCAGCTTGAGCATAACATAAAAAGGGATAGTTCTTAAAAGAAAAAGAGGGAGAAAAGATAGAAAAGAAGAAGGACGCCGAAAAAAAAAGGGGGGGAGACGGACATAGAAATGGAAGATGACGAAGAGATAAGCTCACTTTCCTTTAAATTCCTTCCCTTCTAAGTCCTAGCCAAACTAAAACCTTTACGCCCCTTTGATTCCAATCGACGGTCTCTGGCTTGGGTGAAATGATTAAACACACTTCGATCACAGGTAAATTGACTTGAAACTGCTTGTGTTGACTTGAGTGATAATAATGTAAGAATCCCAAGATAGAAATTATTGAGAGCAAGAGCGAACCTCGTGAGAGCTGTCGAAATGGAGCAGTCTAAGAACTTAGGACTTTAGTTTGACGACAAGACTTGACGGCATTTTCTCTTTCAAATGTCTCGTAAAATTTTAGGGTTGACGATTGATCGAAGCAAAATAATCTGACCCCATACTATAATAATAGTAAAATACAAAAAAAAAATAAAAATATTATATATATAAATATATACTTCGCACATTTTGACATGAAATGTTATGTTTCATATGCGTTGAATTGAATAAATGCGGATTGTTTTTTCATCGCACATTCTAAATGCAATTTTAGATTGTATTGGTACTGAATTGTTTAAATGCGATAAGTTTTTCTATGCTCTAACCCTCGCACAATATTTTGAAGTACATGTTTTCGGGGACCATGTACACGTACTTCCTTGGTAAATTTGTGTGTTTTTATGCTCGTGACTTGAATTGATTTAATATGCTTGCATAATTAGTTAATTCTTGTGCATCATTTGAGGGGGTGCTAGTATAAAAATCGCGGTTTAGCTCCAATATTTTTGACGTTTATCTCTGAGTGTTTCAGATCTTTCAAGCTCAAGGAGTGAGACGTCGACACTACGAAAAGAGGAGCTAGACACAAGACCAGATATTTCACAACTAACATTGCCAGAAATAATTGTTGATTAACTCCATTATTACTAACGTTTATCTCTAAGTGGTACAGATTTTGTTTAAACTACTACCAGGGGAGCTAGACGTTACTACTCGGAAAATACAAGGAGTTAATTGCATATATTTTAATTACTAAGGGGGAGCCTTACAATGGGTTTTATTTTGAAATAGGGGTCAATCTGAAATTCTTTAGAAGAACTTACTATCGAGAAACTGGATATTAGAATTAATTCGCAATCTAAAGTTTCTCGATCGTAAACAGTGTTGGAAACGATTTTGATTGGCCGCGATAATTTGCGATCGAAAAATTTGAATTGAGAAGCAATTTTCGAATCAATAGATTCTCGAGCGCAAATAGTAATGGGCCTGATCCATTTAATGGCAAAACGTCCAATCGCAAACCCAACATTGATTTACAGCGAGTTATTAAAAGTTCACTTTTGTCAGTCGAAAAACTTTTTCTCACGCAACCCTAATCGAAAGAAATTCTCTCACGCAAAACTTTCTCAGACGATACAAAATTCTTCAAAAATCTTCTAATTTTCACTTCAAATCGTCTGATTAAGGTAGAAACTCGATTCGGTTAACGATTGCGAATGTTATGACTTGATTTGCATTTACATTCTGTAGTTTTTCGCGTGTTTAGTTAAGATTTTTCAAAACTTTTCTTCAAAAACGATTTAAACGTATACTGTTTCACTAAATTTAGGCATGCTTCTTGGATTTTCTGAGTTAAATGCCTGTTGTTTAGATAGATTCGATGTTTTTGATGAAACAGATAGCGTAAATCGTAGGAAAATTTCCATCTATGATGATTAAATGAGTTTCGCTGAACTGGGTGTTTTGAAGTTTTGAAGCTGTCGAAGAACTTTATCGATCGCAAATAATCTTAATTGAATTCCAATTCGATTGAGATACTGTTTGTGTCGATTTAGTTTTCGATCGCAAAATTTTGATTTAAGTCATCACGAAAAGATTTTGACCGATAACCATACTGTTAGGAAATATTTTGTAGTGTTCAATTTCATTATATTATCTTTGTTGGTTAGCTTTATTAAACTTTGGGCTAGCTCTTAGTTGGGTTAGTTCTTAGTTATTCATGTAATGGGCCTTCACAAGAAGCCCACCTATTATATACCAACTTGTGGTATAAATAGGAAAACCCTAACACATAGTTAGGTGTGCTTGTGTGTGTGGATCAAATAAACATATGTTAGAGTGAGAGAGTCTCCTTAAGAACACCACCAAGCCCCCACGCCCGAACTTAAATCTCGATCTTTAGGCGTGTTTAATCCGTCCTAAGTCGCATTGTTGGTGAAATCTCGGACCAACAATTGGTATCAGAGCCCAACACGATCGGATTTGCGTGTTTTGAGCAAGATTTGAGTGAAAAATTGCTTGAAAAATCATTTTCGGCCATTCTCTGTTTTTGGGCGATTTCGACCTCGATTTGTTGTTTTTAGACATCCCAAAGGTTGATTATGTGTTTAGGAATGTTTTTTTTTGTGAAGTTTTGGAACAAGTTTCGTCGATTTTGAGTGAGATTTGAGCGAAAACGAGTCATTTTTCTGGTAAAAGTCGCGATGAAATAGTACTGTTCTTGACCGAGAAAGTTTCATACCCGAGAAAGTTTGCATGCGAAAATTTCGCTGGCCGAGGAACTTTCGCTGGCCGAGAAATTTGAAACCGCGAAATTTTTTTCTCATGTTGAGAAATTTTCAAACCGCGAAATTTTTTCCGGGTTGAGAAATTTTGAAACCGCGAAATCTTTCCAGGTTGCGAAATTTCTTGAAACCGCGAAACTTTGAAACCGCGAAATTTTCTAAGGCTGAGAAATTTTTCAAACTGAGAAATTTTCCACTACATGCGAAAATTTTACAGTACATGCGAAACTTTTACAGTACATGCGAAAATCTTCTTGATATGCGAAACTTTTACTGTACATGCGAAAATTTACTCTGAATGCGAAATTTCCTTATTTCGCGACTCACTCTCACAGCGAAATTTCTCGGACGCACATTTTCACACAGCATTTTTCGCACCCCCGAGAAATTTGCACCCAACCTTTAAACTTGATCCAAACACACCTTTTAGCTTCAAATCTTGCAAAAATCACTCTTTAAAAAATACACTTAAACGTTTTTTACCACCAAAAATTTCTGGCCCCCCCTCGGATTAAATAAGGTTTTAAGGAGCAAAAAAAAAAAAAAAATTTCTAAGCCCATTGGACTTTGTCTATTTTACACTTTTAAAATTTTCAGAAATAAATTTTTCTGGGCCAAAATTTTCGGTATAGACGACGTTTTTGTAAAATTTTGAAGGCAAATCCAAAGCGCGGCAACGATCACCGTACCCAACAATCGACCTAGGACGGTATTGGCACATTGTAGGAAAAAGTTTAGGTCACCCCCAAACTTTTCGGAGCCGAATTTCCAAATGCCAATTTCACCTCCCAGCATGAGTAGGTACTAAGAAAGCTGCTCCACACTCATGACTGGTATGCGACGAGGGCAGCTAATTTTCACCCAGCATGTATGGTACCCGAGTTGCTCCACATACATGACTGGTACACGACGTGAGCAACCACACTCCGGCATGAATGGTACATGGGTTGCTCCACATTCATGACCTGTATGCACTGCGAGCAACCAACCCCATCGTGCACGTCACACGGGTTGCTCCACGTGCATGAAGGGATGTCAGAGAAGCGAGCAATCATCATGACTTCTGTACAAATCCGTGCAGAACCCGAACCTACAAAGAAGGGTTGACAAAAGTTCAACCAACCATCAGTGGGCGCGCCATCCAATCTCGATGCTTAGGCGATGTGGATCTCATGTACCAGACTCCACCGTCCACCCACTGCCATCCATTCCACCATGGTGCGCTACATGGAGACGTCCTAAGCCACCGTGATCCTCTTTACGCCCTCACCACCACCACCTGACGAGTCTCAGAAGTGTCTGATCAACAGTTTTGGGCCACCCTCGTCGACATCACTCGTGGTCGCCTTTCAACGCGATCACGCCACGCCACCATAGTTCCCATGGATCAGTGAAAACCCCCTGATCCTAACCCAGGAACGAGCCTACCCTAGCCTCTCTAGACTAGCTCTAGGTCGCGCGACATCCTCCTCCACGCAAAGATCAAATCAACGATCTCGGGAGGATGACGTAAGTCGCTTGCAGGAGTTGCGAACCAACGACAACATGATCGCACTCCTCTGTCATATCTCACCACAACCCGGACCTCGCCCATAGGTACAGGAGACGACTCGTTCGTTTCCCGAGTAGAAGTCGCGGCATCTGGTCCAACCGCGCAATTAACCCCTCCCAACCACTCAGCTATCCTTTCGCAGATAGTTGTTTCATTCGCACAAGAGGAACCACGTTAGCCATCACCGCCCCACTTGGAGACGGTTGATGTTGAACATGCAGTGCTCCGCCTCTCACTGCACCTCTTCCACCCACATAGAGTCTAGTGTCCTCACCCACCGAAATTTTCCACTTTCTAGGACACAAACACTCTTTACGCACCGCAGGTTCTTCATGAACTTGCCCGAACGCTTGATGACGTCCCTGTGACCGAGAGCGGAAGACCCAAGACAGCCACCCTCACCACAACTGTCGATGGGCCACGGATACGAGCTTGTCTCATCGTCCGTGCGAACGGAAAGCCTTTGTGGCTCTCCGGTTCCTTTTGTCCTGTGCAAACAGGCGGCACATCGGACACATGTTTCGATGTTGTGACGACGGAGCGTCTCTGTGACCCCCGTCTGGTAAGTTACCCCGTTCGTGATGGAGCCCCGACTCATAGCAATCAGCGAGGAACTTACACATTCCATGCCGCGCTCAACGAAGATCTATGAAGGAAAAGGTCCCATCACCGACACCACTCCACCCGCCTACGCCTACGCCACCACATGCTGCTCCGTCTCTCCAGTTTTCAAAACTGAACCCGGAGGAACACCAATTGCTGTTACTCCTGAGAATCCCACTTGATTGCCTCACTCAACGCCACACTACATCACCATCACCACCATCAACGCCAGAGGCAGACTCGTCCCACAGACGACGTGACGATCCCAAAGACGGAGATCATCTCAAGGGGGAGTAAAGGAGAAGAACTGAGTTGAAGATCGTACAGCAGCATCAGCAGCAACCATCATCCACCTCCACTCACACCACCTATGCCACCTCTCACAACACCTACTCCACCACCTCCACCAACTACGCCCCGCCGGAGGCTTCCACTACCTCCGCGCACATTCTTATGTGTCAGACTATTATGTTCATAATGGAACACTCGAAGGAGCCATGGCACATCTCATCCACCACATTCCGCCACCACTGCGCTGACCACTCTGAAGACTGGGCTCTCTGCTCTTGAAAGTCACATTTCAATGGAGCCTTGGCACATTTTTTACGCCCCACGCCTACCTTCTTCTGGAGCCAGACGAGTAATCTTCGAGGCTGAACCAGACAACTTCCATTCGAAGACGACAAATCCGGCGCCAAGAAGAAGAAGATTGGAGAATCTTAACAAGTGAGTCCTACCCGAGCCATCAATGCCTCCGCAAGAAGAGGAGATATCCCTTGTACGGGGAGTTTGTTAGGACTCGAGATTCCTCCAATACGCCCAACAAAGATATCCCGCACTGAATTGAAGATTGAACACTAAGGGGGAGATTGTTAGGAAATATTTTGTAGTGTTCAATTTCATTATATTATCTTTGTTGGTTAGCTTTATTAAACTTTGGGCTAGCTCTTAGTTGGGTTAGTTCTTAGTTATTCATGTAATGGGCCTTCACAAGAAGCCCACCTATTATATACCAACTTGTGGTATAAATAGCAAAACCCTAACACATAGTTAGGTGTGCTTGTGTGTGTGGATCAAATAAACATATGTTAGAGTGAGAGAGTCTCCTCAAGAACACCACCAAGCCCCCACGCCCGAACTTAAATCTCGATCTTTAGGCGTGTTTAATCCGTCCTAAGTCGCATTGTTGGTGAAATCTCGGACCAACAGTCATGTAGAAAATACCTTCGAAGTTGGGGAGAACACCTAAGACTGAAATGGTTGGTTTTATCAAGCATTCTACATAATAAGAACATTGATCCTCATAAACACAACAAAATTAGTTTTCTAGCCACCTCACTTTTGTTTACAGTCGAGTACTTGAATTCAATAATAAAATACCTAAATCAAAGTCTAAATTACTTAATTTCAGGAAATAAATACTCATAGTCATGTAGGAAATACCTTCGAAGTTGGGGAGAACATCTAAGACTGACATGGTTGGTTTTATCAAGCATTCTACATAATAAGAACATTGATCCTCATAAACACCACAAAATTAGTTTTCTAGCCACCTCACTTTCGTTTACGGCCGAGTACTTGAATTCAATAACAAAATACCTATATCAAGGTCTAAAGTACCTAATTTCCGAAAATAAATACTCGTATTCATGTAGAAAATACCTGCGAATTGGGGGAGAACATCTAAGACTGAAACGGTTGGTTTTATCAAGCATTCTACATAATAAGAACATTGATCATCATCAACACCACAAGATTAGTTTTCTAGACACCACACTTTCGTTTACGGTCGAGTACATGAATTCAATAATAAAATACCTAAATCAAGGTCTAAAGTACTTAACTCCAGGAAATAACTACTCATATCCATGTAGAAAATACCTGCGAATTGGGGATAACCTCTAAGACTGAAATGGTTGGTTTTATCAAGCATTCTACATGAACATTGATCCTCATCAACACCCCAATATTAGTTTTCTAGCCACCACACTTTCGTTTACGGTCGAGTACTTGAATTCAATAATAAAGTACCTAAATCAAGGGCCAAAAAACCTAAGTCCAGGAAACAAATACCCATATTCGTGTAGAAAATACCTGCGAATTGGGGGAGAACCTCTAAGACTGAAATGGTTGGTTTTATCAAGCATTCTACATAATAAGAACCCTCATCAACACCACAAGATTCATTTTCTGGCCACCTTACTTGCCTTCACGGTCGAGTACTTGAATTCAATAATAAAATACCTAAATCAATGTCTAAAGTACTTAATTTCAGAAAGTAAATACTCATATTCATGTAGAAAATACCAGCGAATTGGGGGAGAACATCTAGGACTGAAATGGTTGGTTTTATCAAGCATTCTACATAATAAGAACATTGACCCTCATCGACACCACAAGACTAGTTTTCTAGCCACCTCACTTTCTTTTACGACCGAGTACTTGAATTCAATAATAAAATACCTAAATCAAGGTCTAAAGTACTTAATTTCAGAAAATAAATACTCGTATTCGTGTAGAAAATACATGCAAATTGGTGGAGAACATCTAAGACTGAAATTGTTGGTTTTATCAAGCATTCTACATAATAAGAATATCGATCCTCGTAAACACCACAAAATTAGTTTTCTAGCCACCTCACTTTCGTTTACGGTCGAGTACTTGAATTCAATAATAAAATACCTAAATCAAGGTCTAAAGTACTTAATTTCAGGATTTAAATACTCATATCCATGTAGAAAATACTTGCGAAGTGGAGGAGAACATGTAAGACTGACATGGTTGGTTTTCTACAACCAACCATGTCAAGCATTCTACATAATAACATTGATCCTCATCAACACCACAAAATCATTTTTCTAGCTACCTAACTTTCGTTTACGGTCGAGTACTTGAATTCAATGATTAAGTACATAAATTAAGGTGTAAAGTACTTAATTTCAGGAAATAAATACTCATATTCATGTAGAACATACCTGCGAAGTGGGGGAGAACATCTAAGACTGACATGGTTGGTTTTATCAAGCATTCTACATAATAGAAATATTGATCTTCATCAACACCAGAAAATTAGTTTTCTAGCCACCTCACTTTCGTTTACGGTCGAGTACTTGAATTCAATAATAAAATACCTAAATCAAGGTCTAAAGTACTTACTTTCAGAAAATAAATACTCATATTCATGTAAAAATACCTGCGAATTGGAGGAGAACATCTAAACTAAAATGGTTGGCTTTATCAAGCATTCATGAACATTGATCCTCATCAACACCATAAAATTAGTTTTCTAGCCACCTCACTTTCGTTTACGGTCGAGTACTTGAATTCAATAATAAAGTACCTAAATCAAGGGCCAAAGAACCTAACTCCAGGAAATAAATACCCATATTCGTGTAGAAAATACCTGCGAATTGGGGGAGAACCTCTAAGACTGAAATGGTTGGTTTTATCAAGCATTCTACATAATAAGAACATTGATCCTCATCAACACCACAAGATTAGTTTTCTGGCCACCTTACTTTCCTTCACGGTCGAGTACTTGAATTCAATAATAAAATACCTAAATCAAGGTCTAAAGTACTCAATTACAGGAAATAAATACTCATATCCATGTAGAAAATACTTGCGAAGTGGATGAGAACATGTAAGACTGACATGATTGGTTTTATCAAGCATTCTACATAATAAGAGCATTGATCCTCAGATTAGTTTTCTAGCTACCTCACTTTCCTTTACGGTCGAATACTTGAATTCAATAATAAATACCTAACTCAAGATCTAAAGTACTTAATTCTGAAAATAAATACTCATATTCATGTATAAAACAACTGCGAATTTTAGGAGAACATCTAAGACCGAAATGGTTTGTTTTATCAAGCATTCTACATAATAAGAACATCGATCCTCATCAACAACACAAAATTAGTTTTCTAACCACCTCACTTTCGTTTACGGTCGAGTACTTGAATACAATAATAAAATACCTAAATCAAGGTCTAAAGTACTTAACTCCGGGAAATAACTACTCATATCCATGTAGAAAATACCTTTGAATTTGGGAGAACATCTGAGACTGAAATGGTTGGTTTTATCAAGCATTCTACATAATAGGAACATTGACCCTCATCAACAACAGAAAATTAGTTTTCTGGCCACCTCACTTTCGTTTACGGTGGAGTACTTGAATTCTATAATAAATTACCTAAATCAAGGTCTAAAGTACATAATTTCAGAAAATAAACTCATATTCATGTAGAAAACACCTGCAAAGTGGGGGAGAACATCTAAGACTGACATGGTTGGTTTTATCAAGCATTCTACATAATAGGAACACTGATCCTCATCAACACCAGAAAATTAGTTTTCTAGCCACCTCACTTTCCTTTACGGTCGAGTACTTGAATTCAATAATAAAATACCTAAATAAAGGTCTAAAGTACCTAATTTTCCAAATTAAATACTCGTATTCATGTAGAAAATACCTGCGAATTGGGGGAGAACATTTAAGACTGAAATTGTTGGTTTTATCAAGCATTCTACATAATAAGAACATTGACCCTCATCAACACAACAAGATTAGTTTTTAAGCCACCTCACTTGCGTTTACGATCGAGTACTTGAATTCAGTAATAAAATACCTAAATCAAGGTCTAAAGTACTTAATTTCAGAAACTAAATACTCTTATTCATGTAGAAAATACATGCGAATTGGAGGAGAACATCTAAGACTAAAATGGTTGGCTTTATCAAGTATTCTACATAATAAGAACATCGATCCTCATAAACACCACAAAATTAGTTTTCTAGCCACCTCACTTTCGTTTACGGTCGAGTACTTGAATTCAATAATAAAATACCTAAATCAAGGTCTAAAGTACTTAATTTCAGGAAATAAATACTCATATCCATGTAGAAAATACTTGCGAATTGGGGGATAACCTCTAAGACTGAAATGGTTGGTTTTATCAAGCATTCATGAACATTGATCCTCGTCAACACCATAAAATTAGTTTTCTAGCCACCTCACTTTTGTTTACGGTCGAGTACTTGAATTCAATAATAAAGTACCTAAATCAAGGGCCAAAGAAGCTAACTCCAGGAAATAAATACCCATATTCGTGTAGAAAATACCTGCGAATTGGGGGAGAACCTCTAAGACTGAAATGGTTGGTTTTATCAAGCATTCTACATAATAAGAACATTGATCCTCATTAACACCACAAGATTAGTTTTCTGGCCACCTTACTTTCCTTCACGGTCGAGTACTTGAATTCAGTAATAAAATACCTAAATCAAGGTCTAAAGTACTTAATTTCAGGAAATAAATACTCATATCCATGTAGAAAATACTTGCGAAGTGGAGGAGAACATGTAAGACTGACATGGTTGGTTTTATCAAGCATTCTACATAATAAGAACATTGATCCTCAGATTAGTTTTCTAGCTACCTCACTTTCCTTTACGGTCGAATACTTGAATTCAATAATAAATACCTAACTCAAGATCTAAAGTACTTAATTTCTGAAAATAAATACTCATATTCATGTATAAAACACCTGCGAATTTTAGGAGAACATCTAAGACCGAAATGGTTTGTTTTATCAAGCATTCTACATAATAAGAACATCGATCCTCATCAACAACACAAAATTAGTTTTCTAACCACCTCACTTTCGTTTACGGTCGAGTACTTGAATACAATAATAAAATACCTAAATCAAGGTCTAAAGTACTTAACTCCGGGAAATAACTACTCATATCCATGTAGAAAATACCTGCGAATTTGGGAGAACATCTGAGACTGAAATGGTTGGTTTTATCAAGCATTCTACATAATAGGAACATTGACCCTCATCAACAACAGAAAATTAGTTTTCTGGCCACCTCACTTTCGTTTACGGTGGAGTACTTGAATTCTATAATAAATTACCTAAATCAAGGTCTAAAGTACATAATTTCAGAAAATAAACTCATATTCATGTAGAAAACACCTGCAAAGTGGGGGAGAACATCTAAGACTGACATGGTCGGTTTTATCAAGCATTCTACATAATAGGAACACTGATCCTCATCAACACCAGAAAATTAGTTTTCTAGCCACCTCAATTTCCTTTACGGTCGAGTACTTGAATTCAATAATAAAATACCTAAATAAAGGTCTAAAGTACCTAACTTTCCAAATTAAATACTCGTATTCATGTAGAAAATACATGCAAATTGGGGGAGAACATTTAAGACTGAAATTGTTGGTTTTATCAAGCATTCTACATAATAAGAACATTGACCCTCATCAACACCACAAGATTAGTTTTCTAGCCACCTCACTTGCGTTTACGATCGAGTACTTGAATTCAGTAATAAAATACCTAAATCAAGGTCTAAAGTACTTAATTTCAGAAACTAAATACTCTTATTCATGTAGAAAATACATGCGAATTGGAGGAGAACATCTAAGACTGAAATTGTTGGTTTAATCAAGCATTCGACATAATAAGAACATCGATCCTCATAAACACCACAAAATTAGTTTTCTAGCCACCTCACTTTCGTTTACGGTCGAGTACTTGAATTCAATAATAAAATACCTAAATCAAGGTCTAAAGTACTTAATTTCAGGAAATAAATACTCATATCCATGTAGAAAATACTTGCGAAGTGGAGGAGAACATGTAAGACTGACATGGTTGGTTTTATCAAGCATTCTACATAATAAGAACATTGATCCTCAGATTAGTTTTCTAGCTACCTCATTTTCCTTTACGGTCGAATACTTGAATTCAATAATAAATACCTAACCCAAGGTCTAAAGTACTTAATTTCTGAAAATAAATACTCATATTCATGTATAAAACACCTGCGAATTTTAGGAGAACATCTAAGACTGAAATGGTTTGTTTTATAAAACATTCTACATAATAAGAACATCGATCCTCATCAACAACACAAAATTAGTTTTCTAGCCACCTCACTTTCGTTTACGGTCGAGTACTTGAATTCAATAATAAAATACCTAAATCAAGGTCTAAAGTACTTAACTCCAGGAAATAACTACTCATATCCATGTAGAAAATACCTGCGAATTTGGGGGAACATCTGAGACTGAAATGGTTGGTTTTATCAAGCATTCTACATAATAGGAACATTGACCCTCATCAACACCAGAAAATTAGTTTTCTGGCCACCTCACTTTCGTTTACGGTGGAGTACTTGAATTCTATAATAAATTACGTAAATCAAGGTCTAAAGTACTTAATTTCATAAAATAAACTCATATTCATGTAGAAAACACCTGGAAAGTGGGGGAGAACATCTAAGACTGACATGGTTGGTTTTATCAAGCATTCTACATAATAGGAACACTGATCCTCATCAACACCAGAAAATTAGTTTTCTAGCCACCTCACTTTCCTTTATGGTCGAGTACTTGTATTCAAAAATAAAATACCTAAATAAAGGTCTAAAGTACCTAATTTTCGAAATTAAATACTCGTATTCATGTAGAAAATACCTGCGAATTGTGGGAGAACATCTAAGACTAAAATGGTTGGTTTTATCATACATTCTACATAATAAGAACATTGATCCTCATCAACACCACAAAATTAGTTTTCTAGCCACCTCACTTTCGTTTACGGTCGAGTACTTGAATTCAATAATAAAATACCTAAATCAAGGTCTAAAGTACTTAATTTCAGAAAATACATACCCGTATCATGTAGAAAATACATGCGAATTGGAGGAGAACATCTATGACTAAATTGTTGGTTGTATCAAGCATTCTACACATTTCCCATTAAGCGCATGAAAATTTTACTTGTATCACAAGAAGGTCCCGTCCGTAGACGGGGACCCAATGTTGGTTGTATCAAGCATTCTACACATTTCCCATTAAGCGCATGAAAATTTTACTTGTATCACAAGAAGGTCCCGTCCGTAAACGGGGACCCAATGTTTGCTGATGATTGCAGGTCTGTCATGTGTGGTATCTAGACTCGGGTTGCTCCACACACATGACGGGGAACAAGGAGCTGTTGAGCAACTTCTCCGAGCGCTATCTCGGAAGGGTCTCCTTCGGAAACAGTCAAATGGCGCCAATTCTCGGAACTGGTGATCTCGTCCATGAGAAACTGACGATTAAGGGCATCTCTTATGTCTAGGGTTTGAGCTATAATCTCTTCAGCATTGGTCGTTTCTGCGACAAAGGATACAAGGTTCTCTTCGAATCTGACATCTGCAGCATTATAGATGCCTCGAGACAGCCTCTTCTTTCTGGAACGCGCACGTCACGTCTAACCTTTACGTACTCAATCTTACGACCTCTCGACCAATATGCCTTCTCTCTCGAGCTGCACCCAAGTTGAACGATCTATGGCACCGGCGTCTTTCACATCTCAATTTCAAGACCATCAACAAACTGGGTCAGAATAAACTCGTCAACGGTCTACTCCATTTGACATATCATAAGGAACACCTCTGCTCTGCCTGTGAATTGGGGAAGATGAAGCGATCGTCCCACATCTCCAAGGAAACACCGTCCTCTAAGCTCATCCTTGAGCTCTTACACATGGATCTATTTGGCCCAATGCCTACGGCTACACTCGGAGGAAGACGGTATATTCTTGTGATTGTCGACGACTTCTCACGCTATACGTGGACGAAACTCGTTCGCACAAAGGATGAAGTTCCTGAATTAATCATCGAGTTTGTTGTTACGTCCCAAACTCTTCACCAACAGAAAGTTCGGATTATCAGAACAGACAATGGAACTGAGTTTAAGAACAAGAAGCTCAGTGATTTCTATGCCACTCAGGGCATCACCTAGCAGTTCTCAGCTGTGAAGACACCAGAACAGAATGGTGTCGTTGAGCGTTAGAATAGAACACTAGTTGAAGCAGCTAGGACTCTCCTCATCCAATCCGGACTTCCTCATTCACTTTGGGGTGAAGCTATTCAAACGGCTTGTTACACACAAAACCGGGCTTCCATCCACAAGAGATTCAACCACACCCCATACGAGATGCTGAATAACCGTTGTATCCCAGATACATCTTATCTAAGGGTCTTCGGTTGCCGATGTTTTGTGGCCAATGATCGCCAACATCCTGGGAAGCTTGATCCAAAAGCACTTGAAGGCATTTTTTTTGGATATTCGCTGAACTCAAAGGCATACAGAGTCTATCTTAGGGAGAAACGATCAGTAATAGAGAGCACAAATGTCACCTTTGACGAAAGCGAAGGCGACCTCATGGCTTCTGCTCATATCACTCCAGAACCAGGTCTTCTATAGTCGTTGACAAAAGATCAACTTTCAACGACGGGAACTTCCTCATCTGAGGGAAATTCTGGTGAACTGGATCTCGACCTGCTCTTCGAGTACTTCTATCCAGTCCCCAAGACTCCCGTCGCCACCACTCAAACTACCGCTGCACACACCCCACCTACACCACCAGCTATCGGCGATGATGTCGTCCCGCCAAACTTGGAAGATCTCAATCTAAATGAAGACGACATTTTACCCAACCCTGGGAACATTGTTGATCCTAATGCTGAACCGTTTCAATCTACTACGGTTGAGATCTCTTCTTCGGACACCGGACCCCAATCTAATGAGCCTCCAACCGATACAAATGCGGCCAGCTCCTCTCAGACCAATATACCACTTTGGGCTCGCTCTCATCCTACAGATTAGATTATCGGGGATCCCACATCTAGTGTTTCGACGCGTTCGGCTACAATGAATGAAAGTCTGTTTGCTAGCTATCTCAGTCAAGCCGAACCATCACGAGTAGCTGAAGCTCTCAACGATCCTGATTGGCTGATTGCAATACAGGAGGAAATAAATCAGTTTGAACGTTTACAAGTTTGGGAACTCGTACCACGACCTCAAAATAGATCCATTATCGGCACAAAGTGGATCTTCAAGAACAAAAAGGATGAAGACGGTGTTGTCATTCGCAATAAAGCAAGACTTGTGGCTAAGGGGTACAACCAACAAGAGGGCATCGACTACGATGAAACTTTCGCCCCAGTTGCCAGGATCGAAGCCATACGAATTTTTATTGCCTTTGCTGCTCACAAGAACTTTAAAGTCTACCAAATGGACGTGAAGACTGCATTTCTGAATGGATTTCTCAAAGAAGAAGTGTACGTTGACCAACCTGAAGGGTTCTTGAGCGAAGAGTTTCCTCATCACGTATATCGACTCTACAAGGCCCTCTATGGACCAAAACAGGCTCCCCGAGCTTGGTATGACGTCCTTTAAGACTTCCTTGTTCAGTCTGGATTCAAGAAAGGATCTCTGGATACAACTCTCTTCACCAAGCGGAGTGGCCCGGACATCATGATTGTACAGATTTATGTCGATGACATCATTTTGGGTCGACTGAACCACAACTGTGTGAAGAGTTCGCAGAATAGATGAAAGAGAAATTCGAAATGAGTATGATGGGCGAGCTGAATTTCTTTCTTGGTCTTCAAGTAAAGCAACTCCCCAACGAAATCTTCATCAATCAGTCCAAATACATCCATGACATCCTCGAGAAATATGGAATGAAGGATGCTAAGACTGCTGCTACACCTATGT